>LNAC01000863.1:214566-397277 GCA_002007465.1 Ailurus styani | reverse complement strand
CAGAGAGATCATATGATAATTGTCTTTCTCTGATTGACTTATTTCGCTCAGCATAATACCCTCCCGTTCCATCCATGTCGTTGCAAACGGCAAGATTTCGTTTCTTTTGATAACTGCATAGTATTCCATTGTATATGTATACCACGTCTTCTTTATCCATTCATCTGTTGATGGACATCTAGGTTCTTTCCATAGTTTGGCTATTGTGGACATTGCTGCTATAAACATTCGGGTGCACATGCCCCTGAGAATCACTACCTTTGTGTCTTTAGGATAAATACCCAGTAGTGTGATTGCTGGGTCGTAGGGTAGCTCCATTTTCAACTTTTTGAGGAATCTCCATACTGTTTTCCAGAGTGGCTGCACCAGCTTGCATTCCCACCAACAGTGTAGGAGGGTTCCCCTTTCTCTGCAACCTCTAACCATTAGGTTCTAAAGATGAAGTATACAGCCTGACTCTCAAGAAGTTCACAGTATAGAGGGAAATATAGAGAAATATGTTTCTCTAAATAAGGTGATTAGTTCTATAGTAGAGGGATGAACAGAATTATCAAAATGTTTAGCACGGGGATTATCCTTATATAGTATTAGAGAAATCTTTTGAGAGCAAGTGACATTTGAGCTCATTTTGAAGGATGAATATAGTAAAAGTACCTCTAGGCTTTTTAGGAATTGAGCACTGGCATCAGATGTATTGTGACCAAGAATATGACTTATGTAGAATTATAATAGTTTTGCTTTTTCAAGTATTTGTTGAATTAGAAGGAATGATTTGGTAATTAGCATAATTTTTAGGGTAAAAACAAACTTTAAGAGAAAAATTAAGTAATTTTTCATAACATCCTATTTGTTTAGAATTATATTCACTTAGTAACTTCTTTACTCATTCATTCATTACTCAAAAATGTCATTACTTTATTAATAAAACAATGGACTATTAAATATTAATTTATTCATTGATTTACTAAAAATATTAGGTGCATAATTTTATGAAGATAGTATTTTAACTGAGTCCAGGTATGCCACCTACATCTGTATAACTTTAAGTCCCTCTGAACCCCAGATTCTCTTGCGGTTAAGAGAATTTAGTACAAATATTAGGGAAAATACTTTCTAAACAAAAAGGGATACATAACTGTAAGATGATATTAACTAGTATTATTATAAGGCTTTTAAATAATGAACTTTCTGGATTATAAAAAATATTAATATTAAAGTATAAAAGTAATATTTTATAGTATGTATAGATTTTCCTATATATTTGAAATTAGGGTTTTCATATATAATAAACCATAAAAGGTGGAATTCAAATGTTCAAGTTCAAAAATTGAAATCAATTACTATCTATATGTTTAGGAGTGTTAAACTTGTTATAAGAATCTGGCTTTATTTTCTAAGTATTTGATGTTATTATTTGCTGATTGTTGTTTAATTATTTCTATTCTATAATACACTTGCCAAGTAGTTGCTATGTTTGAAATACATATTTTTTCAGGTAAGTACCTTAAAATAACATACTTTCAAATGACTTAAGGGATGAAGAACAATTTGTTTGTCAAAATGACTCACTTAAGGTGAGGGATAACTATGGCTTTAAAATTTCTTAGATGCATTAGTCATCTCCTACTAGATATTAAGTTAATAATTCAGATGCACTTTATCAACAGTATCAGCTAAAAATTTGAAGACACACCTTTAAAATCTGGTGAAACTCATCTTTGCCAATTCTGTCTTGATATCACAACTAATTTATTTTTGTTGTTTGGTTAAACGTTGATAATTTAATTATAAAGGAAAGAGCAGTAATAATGAACATGTATTTTTATGACTAAATCACTGAGTATAGTGAAACCTCACTACTTCAGTATTCAGGGATGGGGAAGAAGACAACTACATTTTATTTTAAGCATCTAAATAGTCCTGCCTAACAACAGCCTGGAATGAAATTGAATCCATTTACAATTTAGCATTCATTCATTATTGCCCTTGTTTTCTCTTTTGTTGACAGTTGCTCAAAAAGATTACTTTCTTACATGATTAATTCAGGACTTGTCTGAAGTTAAAATTACTTGGTTTTAAGGAATGGATAAGGTCTAATTTCCTATCGATTCATATGTTATTTGCATTTAAATTTCAGATACTAGTAAAATGACATAGTGTCTAAGATTTGAATTAAAATCCCAGAAGCTCCCATCAAAAACAAGCATAAATAAATTGTTATGACGTCTTATTCATCCTTGAAAAATGCTCTATGTCAGTAAAATTATCTCAGATTTGTATCAAATCAATGATTTCGTATGACAGATTAAAAATGAAAATAGAGCAATGAAATGTCTTTTTTATAGAAGTAAATTACTTGTGCAGAAGATTTGACATACTAGAGCTTAACTTTTGTATGTAACAATTCAATATTAAATGTATAAGTAATATATCATGACAAAACCATTTTTGTGCTCTTTAAATACAAGTAATCAAGTAAATGGAAAAAAAAGATCCTATAGCAAATAAGTGTAATTCATGCTTCAGCCATTATTTTTATTTGTACTTGTTATGTGATATAAGGATTTTAGTGGCCCCCCAAAAAATTTTTTGGTACAGATATTTACAAATAGAAAAAGCAAAATTGTGTATGTGTTTATATGAATAAAACTGTATTATTCATTCATCTTTTTGATCTATTAGATGAAGTTAGGGGAAATAGGAAGCTGGTAAGCTAATGTAATCTAGAACTAAGGTGTCATAGTCCTTAAGAAAACTAAAAACTGAAAATATGGAAGACTGAATGGTTCTAGAGACAGTTCATAATAAGAATATTTGGCCTTTTTAACCAATATGATATAGGAGGGAAAAAAGAGAAGAGGGTTTTATTTGTTTTTAAAGTACTTTCATCATATGCTTGAAGAGGGGAAAAAGGAATGGTCATACCCTTGATTCTAATGAGGTAGTTACTAAAGATGATTTCTGAAAATGACAGTAAATTTTTCTTCATGGAAAATTGATGAAAATTAGTTTTTTTTCTTTCATCCATTTTGGTACCACAGATATGTGTTTCAATAAGTTTATGTGTCATACTTGACATTAGAACATTTTAAATCCAAGCAATAAGCTCTTTTACTTTGAATTTAAATGGTAGCATTTACCATCTCTCACTCTGTGGTTCTCTTCTCTTCTTTGTAAATAAAGGGATCAACATGGAGTAGATGCTTTCATACAGCTCCCTAGAGTTCTATAGAACAGCATTTGATGACCGCTTCTGAGGGAATGAAGGGAGTCTGGCTTGAGGAACCCTCCATTCTTGGTTTAGCCAGCATAATTCTATTTTAATGCTGGAATTTTCTGTCAGATTCTTTAGCACTAGGGGAAAAAAAATGAAAACCACTGGTCTATCTAAGGATATTTTTAGTTCAAACACTTTTAATCAGTGTTAAATAAATGCAGCTAAGCTAATCTACATAAATTATTGCCAGCATAATGGAACAGAAAGAGAACTTGTATTTGAATTTTCAGTCTGCCGCCCATGACCCTCAAATATGAACTTAACTTTCCAGGTTTTATTTTCCATCTGTAAAATGAGATAAGGTGATTGTCTAACATTGAGTTGTTTTAAGATCAAATTTATGATCATATCTTGCTTGTATACAGTAAACCCTCTTATTTTCAGAGGATAAATTCCAAGAACCCCAATGGATGCCTGAAACTCCAGATAGTACCTTTCTATATACTGTGAACTCTCTATATACCATGCTTTTTCCTAGATATGCAAACCTGTGATAAAGTTTAATTTATAAATTAGGCATGGTAAGAGATTAAAAATAATAACTTTAAAATAGAAGTTATAACAATATATCATAAAAGTTATGTGAATGTGCTCTTTCAAAATACGTGATTGTATTTATACTCATCCCTCTTGTAATGATGTGACATGATAAAATGTCTCATAATGAGATGAAATGAGGTGAATGATATAGGCATTGTGTTGTAGCATTAGGGCATTGTTGACCTTCTGATGCTATGTCAGAAGTAGGATCATCTGCTGCTGGACTACAATTGACTGCAGGTATCTGAAACTGCAGATTAGTGGGGGACTACTCTGTTTCAAATTTCAGATTAGATCCAGTCAGCAAACTTTTTCTGTATAGGGCCAAATAGTAAATATTTTAGGCTTTATGGGGCACAAAAGGTCTGGCCCATGGAGCAATTTATAATCCCCACTTTTAATATTAATATATAATTATTTGAAATTATTAATTGTCAAGCCATCAATAAGGATGATATAAATTAATTCCAATTAAGAGTAAAGGTTACCCTGCTCCTATCTGGTTTCATTTTTGGTATCAGTTTATTTTTACTACCATATAGTAAACAAGTTACTTGTTTACTATGTTTGTTATTATCTATAATTGTCTTTAATTATATTATCTATATTATCCATAATTATCTATCTACTATATTTGTTATTATTTGTTTACTATACTTGTTATTATCTCCCATAATTTGTGGGAGTCATTCAGAACTAGCTCTATGGCTCTTCGTTTCAGTTTCAGTTATAAAACTATATACAGTATTTAAAAAAATTGTTCCATGAAATTTAATTCCCCTACATTTATTCCATTTACTCACCTACATATATTCCATGAAATTTAATTCACCTACATTTGATAATGAACAAATTCATCGTGTTGTAAAAAAGTCATATTGAAGGAAAATGGAGCTCATGGTATATGTTCCTTGTAATGTTCTTCTTTAAAACTCATTTTAACATCTGAAGGCCAGAATGAGATAAGAGGAAATCTGTTATATTTGTAAAAGCCTTATGTTAGATTTTCCTCCACTAGCAGAGAAAAGATTCTGTTTCAATAGCATTAAAAGAGAAAAAAAAATCTGAAATAAATTAAATCTGAATGAAAAAAACCTCATTTTAAAATGGGGATTATTTCCATTTTATTTAGGATTGATTATTATTATCCTCTTGCAGCTTGTATGAGTTACTCTATGAATACTGAAGCTTCATTGGACAACACAGATGATGAACAACCAAAACAACCAATTAAAACTACAATAATGTTGAAAATTCAGCAAAACATAGGTATTTAATTTCTTTTATAAAATTGAAAAGATGGTATTTTGGATTTGAGTTTTCTCATTATTTTAAAATTATTTCCATTATATTCTTCTTTCTTAGGTGTGCTAGGTTAAGACTGTATTTATTGAGTATTATGGAAAGTGCTAGACCCTGGAGATGGAATAGATGGAAAGATTCATAAATAATGCATTATTGCAGTTGCCCTCAAACATGACACTTTCTATTATTTTTTTTTATTTTGGTGTGTTTGTTTGTTTGTTTTTAGAGGGGGTGGAAGGGGAAGAGAGAGAGAGAGAATCTTAAGCAGGCTCCACACCCAGTGCAGAGCCCGACATCAGGCTTGATCTCGCAAACCTGAGATCATGACCTGAGCTGAAATCAAGATTTGGATGCTTAATGACTTAGCCACCCAGGCACCCCACTTTTTGTGTTTTACAAGAAAAACTTGTTGATTTTCAGGAATCAATTATTATAGTTGGGCCAATACTTTCTAGACTGGTGTTCTTTGAAAAACTGCTATTTTGTAGAAGATTTTGATACATGTTCTATGAAAAAAGTCAAATTCAAGTCTGGAAATTTGTAATGAACTTTAGAATTTTAAAGGCTCCAAGAAGCGTGCCAATCACCTTAACGTTGTTAAGACTTACTGATTAAAGAACATGTAGACTGTTAAGTAGAATGCCAATTTGAAAAATGCTTTATAAGCATTAAGACTTTTGACTGAGAGAAGCCAAAAGATTTTTCTTGGCACTTACTCACTAGATAATTACCTAAATTCTTTGTACTGAAGTGCGTGTGTATGTGTGTGTTTGTGTCTGGACTGCTCTGGTTGGTTTTGTTTTGGTTAACTTAAAATTATCAGGAAAAAATAAGTAAAACTAAAAGTTGCTAACACAAACTTACTAATTCTTAGATTTTATAATGGTGGAATCTGAGTTTTTTAGTTTGAATAGTTACACAAATGACTTTGCCTTGTCATGTTTAAGACCCACCACCCATTGGAACTGTCTTTTGGTTTAAGCTAGGTACTGTGAGATGGCTGGAATGTCAGTGTGGATATTTATAGAAACCTTTTAAAGTATGTGTGAGTTTTTCTCTTAGATGTGTGTGAGTGCACATGTGTGTAAGAGAGACACTTTTTTTTTCTTTTGAAGGTTTTGCTAAATGGTAAAGTACATGATTACCAGTCCAGCCTTTGTCATCTATTCAACTTATTGCTGTGTTTTCCTTCTAAGACTTGGCTGGCTTTTAATACATATATATGTGTGTGTAAGCATATGTGTTTATGCAGGTGTATCTTGTTGTTAAGGCCCATCGGTTGCCTACATTTCAGAGCCTGTGATCAGTTAAGCCTTTCTTTTGCTCATCCCATTTCCATTTGTTTTGTGTTTGTTTTACTTGTAGGTGTGATTGCAGCAGTTGCGGTTGCAGTCCTTGCTGCGGGTATCTCCTTTCATTACTTCAGTGACTAGGGTGAGACACAGCTTCCTGATCTACCAGAGAACACTGAGCAACCATTATGAATAATAACGATGCAAACAGTCCATCTGCATTTAAGACCAGAGCAGCCACCTCTGCTGCTATAATGCCTATTAGGTTTCTGACTAAAATGAAATCACCAGCTGCCTTGTTTAGCCCTGCTTATATTATAGATGGCTCAGGCTTCCAAAAATAAAGTTGTGCATATAGATGAAAGTTGCATGTAACAAATCCTTATCTATTTTTTAAAAATGTTCAAAATGATGGTTTATTTTCATAGATTTTAGTCCTGTTGATCTGGATCACATACTGATCAGGATATTAAAGATTTGCATAGTCAGGGTTGACTGAATATCTTAGTAACAGAATAACTGGAGAAATTTGGACAAAGTAGGGCAACAGCTTGTTGGGTAAGTTCATACTCTAGGACCTTTCTAATGTATACTCAGTTCCAAAAGACTGATCAAGTTCTGGTCAAGGGGTAGGACATCTTTCCAGAAAGGTTTGAATTATTAAGGGTTGCCATAAATCATGTGCTTTCTCAGATTAGTATAGATTAGTATCATACCTGTTTTAATGTATTTAATAAGACTTTTACTTCTAACAGTGCCTTAGACTAGGTACTGCAAAACAACTAAATCCTGAATAAAATCTGTTTTTTAATGCATTAATTGGCTCAAAGAAAGTAGAAGAAGTTTTGAGAATCATACCTCCATTTTTACTCACCCACAAAAATGAACACATTTTGAGTTGGGAATTGTGAATACTGTTCTAAGCATGCAAGTGGGCTGTGGTTGCTCAGGTGGCAAATACTAATTGCAACACAACCATATGCAGTTTGCCTTTGACTAGAAACAAGGAGATGAATATGAATCTGAGCTGCTATCCTAGCCAGGATAGTAGAGGTGGCTACTTAGTTTATAGTATCCTATGACTCCTGGCAGAAGCAAGATATAGGCTCAAGATTTCCATGGATTAAGATAAAGCAATATTACCACTAGAGATTACCAGGTGCAAAGTGAAACTAGATAGCATGAGAAAGAACTATAGAAATAATAAACTTTGAATTCAGTTTTCCAAGGTCTCATCACTGACATCTATGCAAGATGGAACCACAGGCAAATCTAAAAAAACAAAGAACTGCTAAAATGAAAAATAAGTTACTTGAAATAAAAAAAAAGAACTCTCGGACATGTTGAATATCATATTAGACTCAACTGAAGAGACAATAAATAAACTGGAAGTAAGATCTAAGGGAATTACCCCAGGTGCAGCAAGGAGAAACAAGGAGCTAGAAAATACAAATATTTAAGAGAAATTTAGAGATTTGGAGGGAAGAATTACAAAGACTAGAAGTATTAGGAGGGAAGAATAGAGAGGATGGAGCAGTGGCAATATTCGAAGATAACTATTTTCCATATTTGTTAAAAAACATGAATTCATAATTTTAGGAAGCACTGTATATCCCAGGTATACATGGATCAAATCCATGCCTAAACCCAAAGTAGTGTGACCAGACACAAGATTTTAAAAGATACCAGACACAAGATTTTAAAAGCATTCAAAGGAAGGAAAAGATCACCAATGAAGGCAAGACAGTCACATACTTAGTAGGTTTCTCTATAGCAACAATGTACCCAAAAGATGGTGGAATAATGCCTTTGAAATTCCAAGGAAAAACTAATTATTTGTGCCAAGCAAATAATTGGTACCAAGCAATTTGTGCCAAGCAAAACTGAAATGTTCAGATGAAAAACAGATTTTTACCATCAACGGAACTTCAATAAAGAAGCTACAAAAAGGATGATCTTCAGAAAGGAAAATGTTTCCTCAAGGATGATCTGAAATTGAACTGGTAAACGAATACAATGATAAACATGTAAATCAAAAGTTGTTAACATAAGACAGTCATAATTAAGAAATGTTTATAGAAAGTAAAATTGTAAATAACTGTAAAACTAAATAAACATTTTATGCAACATGAATGTGGACTTCTAAAATAGGTTATAATTGAAAAACTGATAGTAGTTTTTAAGATGGGAGGAGGATGATTAAAATTAAAGTATTTTAAGGTGCTTTCATTACTCAGAAAGTGGGTTAAGATACTGTTAAACTTTAAAATTTGTAAGTAAAATCTCAAGAGTAACTCCTAAAATAGTAGATATAGAATGAATCATTGCGAAGGGAAAGAAGTTTAAAATAGTCGAACAGGAAGACAATAACTTGTCACAAAAGGAAGAAATTAGGAGTGGGGGAGGAACAAAATTAGTAAGATAATAGTAATAAGTCAAATAATCCTAATTAAAATAAACGAATAGACTAAACCTAGTTCAATGAAAGATTAGGTTTTTTTGTTGTTTTTTAAAGATTTTATTTATTTTTTTGACATAGAGAGAGAGAGAGATCAGATCACAAGTAGGCAGAGAGGCAGGCAGAGAGAGAGGAGGAAACAGGCTCCCCGCTGAGCAGGGAGCCTGATGCAATGTGGGCCTTGATCCCAGGACCCGGAGATCATGACCTGAGCCGAAGGCAGAGGCTTTAACTCACTGAGCCACCCAGGCGCCCTTGATTAGGTTTTTAAAATCCAGCTGTATATAGGCTGGATTTTTTAAAAGCTGAAAAGAAAACACATAGGCAAATAACAAAATTTGTGAAGCTTTAGTAATACTAAATCAAAATTAGATTTTATGGTGGTAGTATTAAAGATGGAGAAGGCCAAATGATAAAAGGATCAATTCACTAGAAATGTATAACTATTTTAAATTTGTACATACTTTCTAAAATGACCTCAAAATGTATAAATTATTAGACTACACCAACAAACTGAACAACATAGAGATTTCAACAGCTCTCAATTATTGATAAATAAACCAAGCCAAAGAGTGAATAAAAACACGGATTTGGATAATGCAATCAACAATACTGATCCAATGGACAAATTTAAAATAATCAACAATTAGAGAATATTCTTAAACATTTTATACTAGCAAAAACTGACCATATACTAGGCATGGAATAAGTCACAGTAAAGTTTTAAAAATCAGTATTAAATGGATAATCAGAAGTAAGAGGTCAGTAATAATAAAGGTTAAATTTTTTTAAATCACACATTTACAAGTTTTAAAAACTTCCTAGATGAAAGAAGAAAACAAATACTTAGAACCTAATTAAAAGTACCACATTTGGAAAAAATGGGCTGTGCAACATAAAGAGTACTAAAGGAAATTAAATGCTTAAATTAAAAATCATAAGTATGTAACCTAATGTTGAAGCAAGGAAATACAGGTGAGGGAAGAAATCAATGAATTAGAAAACAAGTCACAATGTCAAAGTTGTTTTCATGACAATAAAATTGGCATAATTGAACAAGAAGAAAACAGGGCACAAATAAAATAAAGGTTGAAAAGGAGTCCTAACTCATAGATACAGCAGAGCTGAAAATGATGAACTTCTTAATATATTTGAAAACTTAGACAAAATAGATCAAGGTTTAGAAAAATACAGTTTCTTTAAATTGTCCAAAGGAGAAATAGGCAAGCTACATAGACTTATTCAATAGTGTTGAATAGTGATTTTTTTTTGACAGAATATCTAGCCCACATCTACAGATTTTTCTTTTTCAAGGACCATACTATTTCAACATTTCATACAAACTCCCTCAAAGACTAGGTAATGAGGGAATATTCTTCAGCTCTAATGAAGCCAGTATAACGTCTACTGATAATAGCATCATACACACTCAGTAAGTTACAGGCTCATCACACATAGTAATAGTTATGAAAACAAAAAACACTATTAATAAGCTAAATTCAACAATATATAAGAAAGGATAATGCAGTATGACTGAGTTGTATATATACATTAAAAACAGGAACTCAATAAGGATGCCTATTTTATCACCACTTCTATTCATCATTGTACTGTAAAAATAATGAGCAAAAGACAAATCAGATATTTTAAGAGGATGTGACTGAGCACATGAAAAGGTGTTTAATCTCATAAATGATCAACTAAGACCATGGTGAATATCATTTTACATCTAATAGATTGAAAAATTAAATATGACAATATAAATGAAGATGTGCATCAAGAAGACATTTACATGTGGGGTTGTAAACCGATACACAGTTTGCCATAGAAAGCAATTTGGCATTATCTTGTAAAGTGAATCATTTACGTACTCTAATACCTGACCATTTTGCTTCTACATATTTACCTTAGAGAAATTTTTTCATAGGTGCCCAAGAGCACATCTATGAGAATGTTCAAAGCAGCCCTGTTTGTAACCACTCAAATGTTCATTGACAAGAGAATGACAAATAGATGGTGGGTTTTGTACTTTTATTTAATAGAAAGAATGACTTCAGAAAGCAAGTCTCAGAAGTGCACATGCAGTATGATAGCTTTTATAAAGTTTAAAAACAAGCAAATCTAAACTACATTACACGGGGAAACTTATAATAACACTTAATCTGAAGGAGTGATACCAAAATTCAGGATGGTATTACCATTCCTGGTGGGACTGATGGCAGAGCAGGAAGGCAAGAAGGAACAAATGAACTGATGAAACATTAGTGATGTTTTAGTTCTTCAGTTAAAATGGGCTACTTGATCTTCATTTTATTCACTTAGTGGTATCAACATATGTATTGACCCCAAACTTAATTGACTTAAAACAACAACCATTTAGAGTCGCTGGCCTTCAGCTCAGGTATGATCCCAGGGTACGGGGATTGAGTCCCACATTGGTTTCCCTGCTCAACTGGGAGTCTGCTTTCCCCTTCCCTCTGTTCATGCTTTCTCTATGTCTCTCATGTGTTCTCTGTCTCAAAATAAATAAATAAAATCTTAAAAAAAAAAAAAAAGACAACCATTTAACTTTTTCCCCCCAGAATTCTGAATTGACAGGAATCCATTGGCTTGTTCTCCACATGGTATTGGTAGAGCTACAGTTTTCTAGGAGCTTGATTGGGTTTGAAACATCCAAAATCATGTGGTTGGCAGTTGATGCTGACTGTCAGCTAGGAACCCAGCTATCACACCTCAGTTTTCTTCTATGTGGCCTCTCCATGTGGCTTGGGGTCCTTCCATCAGTGTGGCTGGGCTTCTTCCTGTCATGATAATTGGGATTCAAGAAGTAACATCCCAAGTGTGAGCATTCCAAGAAGCAAGAAGTAGGAGCTTTGAGTCCTCTTGAGGCCCTGGCTTAGAAATCTCAGAACTTCACTACATTGTATTGGTCAAAGTAATCTATAGGAAGAGCCTAAAGAGGAAGGAGGAAAAAACCCTTTACCTCTCAGTCGGTATGCATATATGAGAAGGAAAGGGCTTGATGGCAGCCATCTTTGGAGACGATTATTATACTGTCTGCAAATAGCAATTTCTGTTCTTGACATGTGGAAAATGCATTCACCTCTTCACAAGACACCTTAAAGTTGCATCTAAATATGTCATCAGATTCAGGTTCAAGGCTCAAAATCTCATAATTTAAATCAGTTTCAGGTATATATGAGCCACCTTTACTGCAGTTCTTCTCAATATGAAGATGTGTGAGCTAAAGAAACAAGTTGTCTTCCCCATACTCATCTGGCAAACAATGGCAAGACAGGCAATAGATTTCTTGTTCAAAAAGGGAAAATGGGAGGTGCAAAACAGGAAATGGTCCATAACAATTCTGAACTCGAACTGGGCACATGTCACTCATTCATCACGATTCTAGGAGCAGGGAGTGTAGATAAGTAGGGCCTAATTCTCAGCCCTTGGCCCTTCTTTATGAGATTTGACTCTACTCTGAGTTCTCCTTTTCCATGAGAATTGCTTGTTTGAAGTTGAATAGCTTTCTCAACTTACTTCCTGATTTTCAAAAGTTGAAGGCCCAGAAGGCTTTTTTTAAATTTTGAACTGCCTCTTCCTTTTGGACCAAACTTATATAATTCCCTTAAAAATATTGCGTATTTTCTATGAATCAAATTATGATCCATTCCATTCAACAAAAGGCACACCCGCAAATTTGAGACTAGCCTCTCTCTCTACTTTGAGCTTACTGTCAGGGTGCTGAAGGACAGCAACCTTGGGCGCCTGGGTGGCTCAGTGGGTTAAAGCCTCTGCCTTTGGCCCAGGTCATGATCTCAGGGTCCTGCGATCGAGCCCCACCTCGGGCTTCCTGCTCAGCGGGGAGCCTTCTGCCTGCCTCTCTGCCTATTTGTGATCTCTCTCTCTCTGTGTCAAATAAATAAATAAAATCTTAAAAAAAAAAAAAGACAACATCCTTAAGAATCTTAGGTACTAATTGCCTCACTGAGTGGATGGACTATAATACATGCTTATACGATTCTTAGAAGACGTCTTTTTGTCAGTTGAGAGATCTATGAGGCACTAACTTAAATATTTCTGAAGTCTTAAAAGTTATTACAGCTGCACCCCTTGATTGTAACTTACCCTGATGGTATATGTTTTACTTGTAGTTCTCTGGAGTTGACCATTGCCCAGAGGTCATCTCCTCCTTGAGAACTTCTGGCTGGCTGGAAAAGGTGTTCAAGGCCTTATATTTCCTACAACATTTGCTTCAAAACTGAAGTTTCTTATTTAGTTCATCTCTCTTTTTCTGTATTTGATCCTTGCCAGCTAAAAGTTATTTGGCATTTTTAGTATTCTGCCTGAAATTTCTTTAGCCAGATGGACAAGTTATTCAGTTGCTTCTTCCCCTTAGTGATTTCCAGTTCATTAGTAGCCCTGTAGAAAAAAAGCTTGATGTTTTAAGAAAAGATCTTTCACTCAATTTGTTCAGTTTGTTAAGGAGACCTTTTGTTTATTATAGAATTGTGAAAAGGAACTTAATGGAATGGATGATGGTAGTTTAATCAGCTCTTAGGTTCTATTTTAGTCAAATCCAATTTAGTTATAGATACACCAGATACCTGGCCCATGATTAAAGTTCTGAATGTCAGTAAGTCAAGACACTGGACTGTAATATTTATATCTAAACAAAAATAACAATGTTTAAAAAATAATCCTATGCTTTCAAGTTTGCACTATGGAAAACATTTTCTAAATTTTAATTCTAAATTATAACTGAAATAATAGCTAATAATTATGGAGAGTTGACCTATATGTCTAGATCTTCTAATTAAGAAACAACACCTTGGTAAGTCACTTAATCCCTTTGCTCTTCAGGTTAGAACAAATTGTAACATTAAACTCTCATATAGTGCTTTACAACTTATACAATATTTTCATTTCAACAATTCAGAGACTGAGGTGACATTCAGAAAAGTGACATGCTAAACCTAGTAGTTAGTGGTGCATATACATATTAAGGGAGAAGATATTAATGAAAGGGAGTGATTGAGTATGTAGAAGCAAGAGGGATGATTGTACAGAAGCAAGAAAACGAGTTTAAGTTTCCTGAGGATAGTCTCTAAAGCATAGGTAGCTATTGGCCTTGAGAGAAGGAATATCTAATGTAATAGTTCAGAAAGTGAAGAAAATTGGTGCAAGGTTTGGTAGTGGAAAGTTGAAGATGATCTTATCTGAGGCCTTCAGATTTCTATGAAGTTGGAAAGGTCATCTGCAGAGAGGAAAGAAAGAGAATAAAGATGATTTCAAAGAACTGTTGCCAAGAATGGGAGATCAAATTGACCAAAGAAACAGTGGGATTACCAGGCGGTGTGCCAGTACAGTCTCATTTGAGGTTAGTAATAATAAATGAATGAAATTGTGTGATTTTCCCCTAGTAGTCTGTCTTCTCAGATTAAAAAAAAAAGTGAATTGTAGGTCTTGTCTAAAAGATAAATTGAAAATTAGGATATTGGTAAGAATATTATTTAAGAATATTATTTAAATCATGAACCATGAAATCTAAGCTTACTATGAAAGGAAGTGAAGAGATGGAAATGGGCAGTAGGGAGAAGAGAATGAGAATGATTTAATGAGTTAGAAATGTAATGGAAAGAGTGAGAGAGAGAGAGAATGATTTGATGATTTGGAAATGTAAAAAGACCAATGCAGTGGAGATCTAGAAGAAATCAAAGACCCAAATTCTTATAGTAGTTGACAAGTAAATAAGGAGACATGATTGTGATCATAAGTAAGAATGCCTGGAATAGTGATTTGGGAAGAAATAACACATAGATGATAGCAAATGACATGAGTGGATGAGGTCAAGTAGGTTACTGAAGGTCAAGGGAAGAGGAAGTCAATGAAAAGAAAGTTCAGATTATGGGAGGATGGTCTGCTAAAATAATGATAACACCCAACACGATAAAATTTGAAGCATAAAGGAAGGCTATGTGAGTAGAGTATCTAATTTTTGATAAATGAGGGAGGATGATTAGAAGGTCAGTTGACAATTACAAGAATGGAAGAAAAGTGATACAGACAAATAGAATGAGCCTTTTAAAAAGTACATATGATTTTTTACAGAAGCAAGTAGTAATAATGATCTGGAGTAAAGGAGAGTGTTAATAATTATATTTGGATTTTTGAAAGAATAATCCCTTGAAAGCGATAAAGATAAGGTATGCCTTCTTCGAAGAATGAGGTTTCAGTTATGGAAGAAATTTTTGGGGAAAGTTTGAAAGTAAAGGGAAGTGGGCTGCTTTTAGAAAGGGAGGGGAAGGAAAGTGGGTGTGGTAGAGTATTGTGGCAATGGAAAGTTGGGAGTGGGCAGGTACTAGTGAGGGGGCAGATGTGGGGGGAACTCTCCCTTTTGGATGTTGCTTGTAATGAATGCAAGGTTAAGTATCCTTTAAGATTTAATCTCAGCGATTTTGAGGAGGCTGGATTCTGGGTCCATTGATCGGAGGACTCACTCAGACTAAGTGAATAGTTACTGCTACTGCAACAAATTTTGATAGCTGCACCAATATGGCTTAGAGGTGGGAAGCAGCCCAGGCAGTGATGCCAGCAACTAAAGACAGCAAAGCCAGGGTAGGAGCATAGTTTAGAGTTATGAACTTCAAACATTCAGCCTTACATCCCAGAGATAAACACAAGTTGGTCATATTTTACCTTTTACATACACTGTTGGATTCAGTTTGCTAATACATTATTTAGAATTTTTGCATCCAAATGAATAAATGACTTTAGCCTGTGATTTCCTTTTCTCATTTACTGTTTTTCTAATTATGGAAGATTACACTATCAAGATTACCTTCGTTTAATAAAATTAGTTGGTGGTTATTCTTCCTGTTTCTGCTCTCTGGAAAAGCCTATGTAAAATGATCAGTTTCTTGTCAGTTAAATTGGGTTAACTTATAAATACATCTGGATCTGGATAGTATTTTGTAACTATTTCTCTGGTTTCTTTGCTTCTATAGGATTATTCAGACCACTGTTTTTCTTTTCTTTTTTTAAAAAAAGATTTTATTTATTTATTTATTTGACAGAGAGATAGAGAGCACAAGTAAGCAGAGTGGCAGGCAGAGGGAGAGAGAGAAGCAGGCTCTCTGCTGAGCAGAGAGCCGGATGTGGGGCTCTATCCCAGGACCCTGGAATCATGACCTGAGCTGAAGGCAGCCGCTTAACCAACCGACCCACCCAGGTGCCCCCAAACTTCTGTTTTTCTTAATTCAATTTTGGTAAGTTATATTTTTCTAGAAAATTTCCCATTTTATGTGTTTTCAAATTGGTTGGAATTAAGTTGTTCATAATGTTTCATATCTTTTTAACCTCAGTTATCTGTATATGTCCATCATTTCACTTTCAACTTTTCTGTGTCCTTACACTTTAAATGTATCTATTCTGAACAGCAAGTACCTGGGTTTTTTGAAAGTCTAAATTGATAATGTATACCTTTTAATTAGTGGACTTAAATCATTTATGTTTCTTGTTACTATTGTTATATTTGGAACGATTTTGACTTTAAATTTTCACTGTGGAACTGAGGAGAGTAGTAAAATAGCTAGTTTCAAATGGATAGCAATTCAGTGGTATTTCTCCTCAGGAAAAGTCAAATGGTGGTTTAAAAATTTTTTCTTCCCCCACCAAAGTGAAAATAATAAAATAAAATTTGTAAGTCCCTTTTTTCTTTAATGGTCAAAGTACAAAAAATGATAGGCAAAATGCCATCTGTATTTATTTTTAATAAATGTAAATGTACAGCTGTGATTTTCTGCTTCTATTTTTTTTTAAAGATTTTATTTATTTGAGAGAGAGAAAAAGAGAGAGAGCATGAGAGGCGGGGGAGGGTCAGAGGGAGAAGCAGGATCCCCGCTGAGCAGGGAGCTGAATGAGGGACTTAATTCCAGGACTCCAGGATCATGACCTGAGCCAAAGGCAGTCGCTTAACCAACTGAGCCACCCAGGCACCCTGATTTTCTGCTTCTAAACTTCTGTGGGTCTTATACAATTTATTAGTATTACATCTTTGTAATTCAAGTTACCTAGCAAGTTCAATTTCATGTATTATTATTGCCTGTTGAAAGTGCATTAATTTGTTAGAACAAGAACCCTGTAAAGGAGATAATTATGTCTTGTCAGCAAAAATACACATCAGCCTTAAAAATGAATTATTGTTTTTGAGATAGCATGATTAAATCAAGCTAGTATGTGCTTAGGGATTGGAGTGGGGAGTGGACATTCTGAGAAATAGAATAGCCTAGGGTAAAACACCTGGTTTTATGAAAATGATTTTTTAGAAGCATTGTCTTGTATACTATGAAAAAAAAAAAGTCCTGAAAGATAAAAAATAAAAAAGACTTTGATACTTGTTACAGATGAGAACCTGAAGATAAAATTTAATGTTTTCTTTAAATGCTATTCCTCAAATAAGGAAAATCCATAATTGAAAACTGAGTTCATGTACTAGGACCTGTTTGTTCTCTCTACCAGGGCCATGGCCACCATCTTAATTTCGGAGCTGTAAGACTTACTGAAGCTTTATCCGGATGCCAGGTAATTTTTTTTTCCCCCTGAAGAATTGACATATGGTCATGAAATATGTTAAAACAGATCTTCTAATTTTAGGGAATCACCAATTTGGGCTGCTAATGTATTCTTTGTATTGATGACTAATAAGTAAGAAGTATAATGTGATGAGAAGAGCATAGGCACTAGAATTTGGAGGCCTAAGGTTAGGTTCTAACTCTACTTTTTACTAGCTGTTTAAACCAGGACAAGTCAACTAACCTCAAACACCTTAATTTCTCCATCATCTAGATTAATTAACTTATTTAGTATATGTGTGTGTGGGGCAGATCCTTTCATGATATATATGTATATCCAGTCATCATGTTGTATACTTTAGACATCTTATAATTTTGTCAGTTACACCTCAATAAAGCTGAAAAAAATTGTGTCCATCCTTGAACAGGACATATTAAAATCATTGTTCTGCCTACCTCATAGAGCAACTGTGAGAATCAAATGAGATAATTTATATTATATAACATTATACTATATATAATATCAACCATGAAAATGGAGAAAGCGTTAAAGAGGTTGTGTTGAGAAACTGGAAGTGTTGAAGAACATGTGTATTGAAAGCAAAGGATTGAGAGAGTTGGAAGGGTAGACAGCTACCCTTCATCAGAGAATGGCATATTGAGATTGAAGGTTTCAAAAAGGGAGTTGATAGTGAAATTAAGAGGAAGAACTGAACAGAGATGACAGTGTGTGTTAGCTTACTAAAGGACCTTATTAATGGATAATAATTTCTTCACTGAAATCTAATCTCAGCTGGTTCCAGAATATAAGACCTCAAACAGTAATAAATAAACAAAATAAAAATAAGATCCCATGTCTTTCAAATTCAGGAATGTGTGCTCTCCTAGACTGTAAATCTTTTGGGAAGGAAGAATGACTGTATCTTACTCATTTTTATCACCCTCTTTCTATTATCTAACATATAATTCCTTATATGTATTAGACACTCAAAACTTATAGAAAACAAATGTAATAGAAGAAAACAAGGAGAAATCAAATTTTCATCATGAAATTCAGTTTACTAGATTTATTTGAACAGCTAAGTAAGTGATCATGATTATCTTGTACAAAAAATTCAAAATTCTGTAGATATCTTTCTCATTTGCGTGTTAATATTTATTTCACACATCTGTTTTTCGGACTGATTTATATTTATCATGATATCTACAGTCCATTTGAAATGGCAGTTTTGGGGGATCTTTCATTCAATTCAAATACATAGATTTTTTTTTAAAGATTTTATTTATTTGACACAGAGAGAGAGATCACAAGTAGGCAGAGAGGCAGGCAGAGAGAGAGGAGGAAGCAGGCCCCCCTGCTGAGCAGGGAGCCAGATGCAGGACTCGATCCCAGGACGCTGGGATCATGACCTGAGCCAAAGGCAGTGGCATTAACCCACTGAGCCACCCAGGTGCCCCAAATATATAGAATTTTTTAATATGATCCTTATATCCAGGAATGTGAGTTGTGTGTTTGGAATAGATGAATTGCATCCCACCTTCTTCATAAATTAGCTTCTATTTACAGGAGCATATCTTTAAGATCTTGTACCTAGGTACTGTATGCACCATTTTACTTCATAGGTACCTACTAGTAAAAATAACAATAATAACTAACATTTGAGTAACACTTATATGATAGGCACTGTTCTAAGTAGTTTACATGATTTACTCATTTTTTCTTCACAGCCATATGAAAATGTGTTATTATTATCCTTATTTCACAGATGAGGAAACAGGTACAGAGATGTTAACTAACTTACCCAGTATCACAAAATTAACCCCAGAAGTCTGATACCAATGCTCAGGATACTAACCACCACTACTAATATAGACATGGATATGGATATAAACATAGATGCAGATATCAGTCATTGCTTGTTGAAGTGTTGGTTTTCTTTACCTTAAATTCCTTAAGGTCAAGAACACTACATGGCACATTGCAGCTTATCCATAAATATTTCAAGAACAAATGAATGAATGAGCTTTGCACTTACCAAGATAAATTTACTGTTCCCTAAAATTTTCCTATTATTTTAATATTACTTTACAACTGACACTGTTGGCTTCTTTCAAGTCTATTCCAGTTATTATTTGGGTGGTTTGTTATGAGACATGTTATGACATTTTAGACCTTTAGATTTAAAACTTCATTCTTTTGCCGAGACAAAAAATGATCTCTTCCTCTCCTCCTGCCAAATATAAAAGCAGAATGAGTGTTTACATGAGGGGAGTTTGTAATCCAGGTTTTCTGCAGCAGCGGGTTTCAAACATTCTAGTCAAATCCTGCCTTTTGTTAGACTCTTCCTGATGAGTGTTACCATCAAAGCTCCATTCTGGCATCCATTAGTCACCAAGTGCTTATTTTGAGAATGGTTGCTATCATCAATCACTCTCTACACAGGTGCCACCTAGTTACTTTTGTTTTGGCAATTATGGGTTAAATACATTCCTGGGTTTAGTCCTGCTTAAGCTTGCTAGCTCTCTATTTTAAATTAATGCACGGTTAATACAAGAATAAAGCTTTCATTGAAGGAATCTTTCAAAGCACTCATTTTTATTCTTCTTTTCCATAGACGAATCTTCTTTCACTGTTTAGCTATGCTTTTCTACCCTTGCCCTACAAAGCTGTACTACACTGTAGTTAATGATGACTAGTGATTAAGAAGAACTTATATTTTATTCTTAAAATATTGTTCTCTTTAGAAGTACCCATTTCATTATCATTCCTCACTGCATTGTCCTCAAATTTTTAAGTGTTTACTTCCAGCTCATTAATTAATTAACGTCAATCTAAAGAGTAATTTCACTCAGGAGTGTTTGCATTATAAGTATCTCATATAAGGATCCTGTTTTCTTGCTAAGACATTTTGAGCCCAGTAATCCCCTAACAGAGAAGTCTGTAAAGGATTAACAAGTTTGGGGCACCTGGGTGGCTCAGTGGGTTAAGCCTCTGCTTTCGGCTCAGGTCACAACCTCAGGGTCCTGGGATCGAGTCCCACATTGGGCTCCCTGCTCAGCAGGGAGCCTCCTTTCCTCTCGCTGCCTACTTGTGATCTCTCTCTCTCTCTCATTCTGTCAAATAAATAAATAAATAAATCTTAAAAGGATTAATATGTTTGTTAGCAATTGTTTGCTGGGAGAAAACATGTTGAACTTTTTTTAAAAAAAATTCTTATTTTATATGTAATTATCCTGCATGTCTCTCTCCTAGCACTTTTTCCTCTTTGTGATATGTCTAGAATTTATCAGCTTAGAAATAGGCCATGAGGTATTTAAAATGTCTTTCCCAATTTATAAAGAGAAATAGAAGATGGAATTTTAGGTTCATTAAAAGAAACAATACCTATTGCAATGACTGTTAGGGACTGGTCAATGTAAGTTGGCCATAGTTAGGAATTTTATATAACCCATATTTGTATCCCCAATATCTACTAAAATTAGAGAAAACTTTTTCTTTCCCATTCTTTTTCCTCCTTATTCCCTTTCTCCAGTTGAGACACAGGATTTTGGAGTCTAAGAGAGAGGCGAAAATAGAAATGTAGATTTGAAAGCGATCTGATTATAATTGTTAAGATTAGGGACAGAAGGCTGTTACCTAGAATGAGTGTTCAGAGAAGAAGACAATTTCTACTTTGAATAAATAGTCAATAGGATGGTGGCAAACAAGCAGAGTATGTTTTCAAAGATGCCAAAAGAGGTGACAAAAAGAGCAGAAGTGGTAAGCTCTGACATATGTTTATAGGAGATGGAATAGTATGACATAGAGGAAGGGAGAAACATGAAGCAGAATAGGGAAAATAATTGCAGGAGGAAAATGACTGCAGGTGAGAGGGTTGGCTCTACTTCACAGTTTGGCCATGGGTCTTAGCTGCGTGGACACTTCGTTCATCATAATGTCAACGGAAACAGTGTTTATGTGCAGGTGCACATTTTATTTCACTTTTTAATTTTTTATTTAAAATCAATTAACATATAATATATTATTAGTTTCGGAGGTAGACTCAGCAGTGTTATATAACACCCAGTACTTATTACATCACATGCCCTCCTTAATGTCCATCACCTATTTATCCTATCCCCCACCTCTTTCTGAGCAACCCTAGTTTATTTCTAATGATTCAGAGTCTCTTACGGTTTGTCTCCCTCTCTGATTTTATCTTGTTTTGTTTTTTCCTGTCTTCCCCTATGATCCTCTGTTCTCTTTCTTAAATTCCACAAATGAATGAGAACATATAAGAAATGTCTTTCCCTGATTGACTTATTTTGCTTAGCATAATACCCTGGAGTTCCATCAATGTCATTGTAAATGGCAGGATTTCATTTTTGTGATGGCTGAGTAATATTCCATTGTGTATATATATATTGTATTATATATATAAAACAGATATTATCTTTATGTATATATATAATATCTTTTTTATCCACTTATCTGTCAGTGGCCATCTGGGCTCTTTCCATAGTTTGGCTATTCTGGATAGTGCTGCTATAAACATTGGGGTGCAGGTGCCCCTTTGGATCACTACAGCTGTATCTTTGAAGTAAATACCCAGTAGTGAAATTGCTGGGTCATAGGGAAGCTTTATTTTCAACTTTTTAAGGAACATCCATACTGTTTTCTAGAGTGGCTGCACCAGCTTACATTCCCACCAACAGTGTAAGAGAGGTCCCCTTTCTCCACATCCTTGCCAACTTCTGTCCTATCCTGACTTGTTAATTATAGCCTTTCTGATGGACATGAGGTGGTATCTCCTTGTGATTTTGATTTGTATTTCCCTAATGCTAAGTGCTGTGGAGCATTTTTTCATGTGTCTGTTGGCCATTTGGACGTCTTCTTTGCAAAAATAGCTGTTCACGTCTTCTGCCCATTTCTTGATTGGATTATTTGTTTTTTGGGAGTTGAGTTTGATAAGTTCTTTATAGATCTTAGTTACTACTCCTTTATCTGATAAGACCTTTGCAAATACCTTCTCTCATTCTGTCAGTTGTCTTTTGGTTTTGTTAACTCTTTTCTTTGCTGTGCAAAAGCTCTTTATCTTGGGCACCTGGGTGCCTCAGTGGGTTGGGACTCTGCCTTCGTCTCAGGTCATGATCTCAGGGTTCTGGGATCGAGTTCCCCATCAGGCTCTCTTCTCGGTGAGGAGCCTGCTTCCCCCTCTCCCTCCGCCTGCCTCTCTGCCTACTTGTGATCTCTCTCTCTCTCTCTCTCTGTCAAATAAATAAAAAATTATTTTAATAAAAAAGTTCTTTATCTTGATGAAGTCCCAATAGTTCATTTTTGCCTTTGTTTCCTTGCCTTTGGAGACATGTCTAGCCAGAAGAGTTTGATAGTCAAAGAGATTGCTGCCTGTGTTCTCTAGGATTTTGATGGATTCCTGTCTCACATTAGTCCTTTCATCCATTTTGAGTTTATCTTTGTGTGTGGTGTCAGAAAATGGTCCAGTTTCCTTCTTCTTCATGTGGCTGTCCAAATTTCCCAGCACCATTTGTTGAAGAGACTCTTCTTTTTCCATTGGATATTCTTCCTGCTTTGTTGAAGATTAGCTGACCACAGATTTGAAGGTCCATTTCTGGGCTCTCTATTCTGTTCCACTGATCTATGTGTCTGTTCTTGTGCCAGTACCATACTGTCTTGATGATTACAGCTTTGTAATAGAGCTTGAAGTCTGGAATTGTGATGCCGCCAGCTTTGGTTTTCTTTTTCAACATTCCTTTGGATATTTGGGGTCATTTCTGGTTCCATACAAATTTTAAGATTATTTGTTCCAGCTCTGTGAAAAAAGTTAGTGGTATTTTGATAGGAATTGCATTGAATGTGTAGATTGCTCTGGGTAGCATAGACATTTTAACAATAGTTGTTCTTCCAATCCATGAGCATAGCATATTTTTCCATTTCTTTGTGTCTTCCTCAATTTCTTTCATAAGTGTTCTCTAGTTTCCTGAGTATAGATCTTTTGCCTCTTTGGTTAGGTTTATTCCTAGGTATCTTATGGTTTTTGGTGCTACTGTAAATGGGATTGACTCCTTAATTTCTCTTTTTTATGTCTCATTGTTAGTGTATAGAAATGCAACTGATTTCTGTGCATTGATTTTATATCCTACCACTTTGCCAAATTCCTGTATGAGTTCTAGCAGTTTTGGAGTGGAGTCTTTTGGGTTTTCCATGTAAAGTATCATGTCATCTGTGAAGAGTGAAGAGTTTGACTTTTTCTTTGCTGATTCAGATGCCTTTTATTTCTTTTTGTTGTCTGCTGAGGCTAGGATTTCTAGTACTATGTTGAACAACAGTGGTGAGAGTGGTCTTCCCTGTCGTAGTCCTGACCACAGGGGAAATGTTCTCATTTTTCCCTGTTAAGAATGATATTTGCTGTGGGCTTTTCATAGATGGCTTTTATGATTTGGAGGTATGTTCCCTCTATCCCTATACTGTGAAGAATTTTAATCAAGAAAGTATGCTATACTTTGTCAAATGCTTTCTCTGCATTTATTGAGAGAGTCATATGGTTCTCGTCCTTTCTTTTATTAATGTGGTGTATCACATTGATTGATTTGTGTGTGTTGAACCACCCTTGCAGCCCAGGAATAAATCCCACTTGGTTGTGGTGAATAATTCTTTTAATGTACTGTTGGATCCTATTAGCTAGTATCTTGGTGAGAATTTTGGCATCCATGTTCATCAGGGATACTGGTCTGTAATTCTCCTTTTTTGGTGGGGTCTTTGTCTAGTTTGGGGATCAAAGTAATGCTGATCTCATAGAAAGAGTTTGGAAGTTTTCCTCCCATTTCTAATTTTCGAAACAGTTTCAGAAGAATAGGTATTAGTTCTTCTTTAAATGCTTGGTAGAAGGCGCCTGGGTGGCTCAGTGGGTTAAGCCTCTGCATTCAGCTCAGGTCATGATCTCAGGGTCCTGGGATTGAGCCCCGCATCGGGCTCTCTGCTCAGCAGGGAGCCTGCTTCCCCTTCTCCCTCTGCCTGCCTCTCTGCCTACTTGTGATTTCTCTCTCTGTCAAATAAATAAATAAAATCTTTTTAGAAAATGCTTGGTAGAATTCCCTTGGGAAGTTATTCAGCCCTGGTCTCTTGTTTATTGGGAGATTTTTTATTATTGCTTCAATTTCCTTGGTGGTCATGGGTCTGTTCAGGTTTCCTGTTTCTCCCTGTTTCTGTTTTGGTAGTTTATACATCTCTAGGAATGCATCTATTTATTCTAGATTGCCAAGTTTCTTAACATAAAGGTTCTCACAATATGGTCTTACAGTTTTTTGTATTTCTTTGGTGTTGGTTGTGATCTCTCCTCTTTCATTCATGGTTTTACTTATATGGGCCCTTTTTCTTTTCTTTTTGATAAGTCTGACCAGGGGTTTATCAATCTTGTTATTCATTCAAAGACCCATCTCCTAGTTTCATTGATCTGTTCTACTGTTCTTTTGGATTCTATTTTATTGATTTCTGCTTTAAGATTTATTAATTTTCTTCTCCTGCTGGGTTTAGGCTTTATTTGCCATTCTTTTTCCAGCTCCTTTAGGTGTAAGGTTAGGTTGCATATTTGAGAACTTTCTTGTTTCTTGAGAAAGACTTCTAGTGCTATATACTTCCCTCTTAGGACTGCTTTTGCTGCATCCCAATGGTTTTGAATGGTTGCGTTTTCATTTTCATTTGTTTCCATGAATTTTTAAAATTCTCCTTTAATTTCCTGGTTGACCCATTCATTCTTTAGTAGGATACACTTTAACTTTCATGAATTTGATTTCCTTCCAAATTTTCTGTTGTGATTGTGTTCAAGTTTCAAAACACTATGGTCTGAAAATATGCAGGGAATGATCCCAGTCTTTCGGTACTGGTTGAGACATGATATGTGACCCAGTATGT
Organism: Ailurus styani; assembly: GCA_002007465.1. Classification (NCBI taxonomy): domain Eukaryota; kingdom Metazoa; phylum Chordata; class Mammalia; order Carnivora; family Ailuridae; genus Ailurus; species Ailurus styani. The sequence continues at coordinate 371,923 of LNAC01000863.1, read as the reverse complement.
GATCTGTTCTGGAGAATGTTCAATGTGTGCTCGGGAAGAATGTGTATTCTGTTGCTTTAGGATAAAATGCTCTGAATATATCTGTGAAGTCCATCTGGCCCAGTGTGTCAGTCAGAGCCCTTGTTTCCTTGTTAATCTTCTGCTTAGATGATCTGTCCATTGCTGTGAGTGGGGTGTTGAAGTCCCCTATATTATTGTGTTATTATCAATGTGTTTCTTTAATTTTGTTATTAATTGGTTTATATAATTGGCTGCTCTCTTGTGAGGGGCATAAATATTTATAATTGTTATATATTCTTGTTGGATAGACCCTTTAAATATGATATAGTTTCCTTCCTCATCTCTTATTACAGTCTTTGGTTTAAAATCTAATTTGTCTGATATAAGGATTGGCACCCCAGCTTTCTTTTGGTGTCAATTAGCTTGATAAATGGTTTTATACCCCCTCACTTTCAATCTGCAGGTGTCTTTGGGTCTAATATGAATCTCTTGCAGACAGCATATTGATGGGTCTTGCTTTTTTATCCACTGTGATACCCTGCATCTTTTGATTAGAGCTTTTAGACCATTTACATTCAGAGTAACTATTGAAAAATATGAATTTAGTGTCATTATATTACCTGTAAAGTCACTGTTTCTGTTTATTGTTTCTGTTCCTTTCTGATCCATGTTACTTTTTGGTCTCTGTCTTCAGTTAAAGGATCCCCTTTAGTATTTCTTGCAAGGCTGTTTTAGTGATCACAAATTCTTTTTGTTTCTGTTTGTCCTGGAAGCTTTTTATCTCTCCAATTTTGTATGACATCCTAGCTGGATTAAGTATTGTTGGCTGCATATTTTTCTCATTTAGCACACTGAATATATCATACCAGTTCTTTCTGGCCTGCCAGGTCTCTGTGGATAGGTATTCTGGCAGTCTAATGTTTCTACCCTTGTAGGTTATGGACCTCTTGTCCCGAGCTGCTTTTGGGATTTTCTCTTTGTGCCTGAGATTTGCAAGCTTCACTATTTTATATTGGACTGTTGACCTATTTTTATGGATTTTGGGGGGATTCTCTGTACCCTCTGGACTTGAATGCCTGTTTCCTTCCCCAAATTAGTGAAGTTCTCTACTATAATTTTCTCCAATATACCTTCTGCCCCACTCTCTCTTTTCTCTTCTTCTGGGATCCCAAATACTCCAATATTGTTTCATTTTATAGTAACACTTATCTCTCAAATTCTCCCCTTGTAATCCAGTAGTTGTTTATGTCCCTTTTTCTCAACTTCCTTATTCTCCATCATTTGGTCTTCTGTATCATTAATTCTCCCTTCTGCCTTGTTTATCTTAGTAGTTAGAAGCTCCATTTTATTTCATCTCATTAATAGATTTTTTTAAATTTTGACTTGATTAAGGTTTTAGTCATTTTATTTCTCCAGAGGGGATTCTCTTGTGTCTTCTGTGCTTTTTTCAAGTCCAGTTAGTATCTTTTTAATCATTATTCTGAACGCCAGTTCCAACATCTTACTCATATCCATACTGATTAGGTCCCTGGCAATCAGTACTGCCTCTTTTTCTCTTTTTTGAGATGGGTTTTTCTGTCTTGTCATTCTGTCCAGAGAAGAATAGATGAACAAGAGAACAAAATACCAAAAGGGTAACAACGACCCCAGAGAAATATATACTAGACAAATCAGAAGATATCCAAAACTGAAAAAAAAAATGTTTTTTTAAAAAGATAGAATACCTGGGGCAAATAATAAATAAATAAACAAACAAACAAATAAATAAATAAAATTAAGATGAAAAGAGAGAATATAATCAGACAAGTGAATAGAACAGAGCAATATACTGGATTATTTGTATATTTTGGTCTGTTTGTTAGAAAACTAGATCCCAAAATTGTAAAGAAAGAAATGTATATACAAAAATTAAATTAAATACAATGAAAGGATCGAATGTAACTGTAAAAGTGGAAATTAAAAGACAAAAAGAAAGGAGGGAAGGACAAAAGAAAGAAAGAAGAAAGAGAAGGAATATAAAGAAATAGGTGAACTGAACAGAGCAATACACTATATCCTGACTGTATTGTGGTCTTTGTTAGAAGAAACTACATCTCAAAATCGTAAAGAAAGAAAAACTTGCATATATACAAAAATAAAATTAAATACATTAAAAAGATAGATTGTAACTGTAAAGATGAAAATTTAAAAAAGACTTTAATAAACAAAAACAAAAAAAAAGAAAAGAAAAAAGAAAATATGGTCAGAAAGGTAAAGAGAAGAGAGCCAAACACTAAATTCTGGGTGTATTTTGATCTGTTTATTAGAAAAACTACATCCCAAAATTGTAAAGAAAGAAAAATTCATATATATACAAAAATAAAATTAAATAGAAAGGATAGAATGTAACTGTAAAAATGAAAATTAAAAAATATTTGAAAAAAGGAGCTGATGAAATAAGAAAATGGTTGAAAAAGGAAAGAGAAAAAAATAAAATTGAAAGACTGTAGAATCATGGGGGAAAAAGTCTTGAATTCTATATACTATTTTTCCCTATCACTGGAGTTTTGTAGTTCTCTATGATCAGTAAACTTGGTCTTAGCTGGATGTTCTTGCTGGTCTTATGGGGGAGGGGTCTGTTGTGTTGATTCTCAAGTATCTGTCTGGATGGAATTGCACCACTTTTGCCAGCGGGCCAGGCTAAGTAAGAGGCTCCAGATTGCTCTATGTGACTTTTGTTCCCTGACGGTTTTCTGTGCCACTTTAGAGGATGAGAATGAAAATGGTGGCCTCCCAATCTCCAGCCCCAGAGCCCAGAGCTCAGGGCCCCACATTTTAATGCACCTGCAGGGAAAAAACAGTCAGTCATTCCTGTCTTCTTGGTCTCTGTCCACACTGTGCACTCACCCAACCTGTGACCAAGCATTTCTAACTCAGGCACACAATCTCATTTCAAGTCTCCAAACCCTGCAGACTCCTGAGGTGTGCACCCACACTGCTCCTCCTGGGGAGGAATGAGGGATATTACCACAGTTCTGCCAATCTCTAGGCCCCTGCTTAGAGAGCAGTCACCCAACTGTGCCCCAATTTGTGTTATACGGCAACCCTGAGCTGAGAGCCTGCTCCTGAGCTTGCTGATTGCAGCTGGCTCCCCTGTTTCAATGCCTGGGAGCTCTGCCATGCTTAAGCACTCTCAGTCTTCCTGTGACCTCGGGGATCCTGACACCACACTGTCCCACCTAGGATTCTGCCTCACTTTGCCATCTGAGCACCTTTCAGGCAGGGACATCCCTCACCAAAGTAGACTTCTAAAAGTTCTGATTTTGTGCTCTGCTGCTACATCACTTTTCAGTGCCAGCTTTTGGAGACTCCCTCTCCCCATGGTTTATCTTCCAATGATATATCACCTTGGATTCACTTCTCTACACCTCTTACCTTGCAGAAAGTGGTCACTTCTTTATTTGTAGAATTGCAGCAATTCTTATCTTAGATCTCCAGTTGAGTTCACAGGTGTCAGAATGATTTGATAGCAATTCAGCTGAATTCCTGAGACCAGACAAGACTAAGGTCTCTTATTCCTCTGCCATCTTGGACTATGCAGTTGCATATTTTAGACTGGTGATGGAAAGGTAAGGTAGGGCCTGTCTTATAACTTCTATTTTCTCAATGAAGTATGAGGAAGGTGAAGTGCTTGGACTGGGGGAAAAGGGTATGAAAGATTTAAGGAAAGAGAAGATACAAAGTCTTCATTTAGTATAGTGGAGACTAGAACTTGTGACAAATGTGTGAATTGAACATTCATCTGCCAGGGGGAAAATAAGCAAATCTGTTTGTTTTTTTTAAGATTTTATTTATGTATTTGAAAGAAAGAGAGTGAGGGAGAGAGAGGGTATGAGCAGAGGGAAGGGGAGAAGCAGACTCCCCTGCTGAGCAGGGAGCCTGATGCTGGACTCAATCCCAGGACTCCGGGATCATGACCTGAGCTGAAGGCAGTCGCTTAACTGACTTAAGGTGCCCCAGGAAAATCTGTTTTAAGCAGACTTCCCACAGGGAGCCAGTTTTGGGTGATTTATCAAGCACCATGTCTTCAAATATAGGCCATAGCTCTCAGTCACCATTATTTCCCACTCTGATTCAGACCTCTAGAAGTTTCTTTTATCTTGCTCTCAGCTCATTCAAGATGCATTTAAAAACATTTTTCAAATTATATTTTGTTTTGCATTTCCATTTGTTTGTGTAGGAGGAAAATTTCCCCAGTGTTTTCAAGGGAAATAGAAATAGAACTTCTCGGAATTTCAGTTTCAACATGTATAAAGTGTTATCCACTTGTCAATAACTACTTGTGAAATTGTGGTTAAAATTTATACATTGTATGTATAAAATGCTGGCCCTTAATAGGCAATTAAAAATGATAGTTATAATTATATCACTACTAAATATTCTTTTGTCCATAGACTAAAACTTTTTTCCTAAATATGGTTACCTTCTGAAGTATTTTTAAAAAAATACTACCTGTTTTTAAAAACTTCAATGTGACACAAAGTTTCTAAGTTTCTTGTAAGATATATATGTATATATATACACACACACATACGTATCTTACTGAATATCTTTTTTTTTTTTTAAAGATTTTATTTATTTATTTGACACAGAGAGAGAGATTACAAGTAGGCAGAGAGGCAGGCAGAGAGACAGGGAGAGGAGGAAGCAGGCTCCCTGCTGAGCAGAGAGCCCGATGCGGGCCTCGATCCCAGGACGCTGAGATCATGACCTGAGCCGAAAGCAGGGGCTTTAACCCACTGAGCCACCCAGGCGCCCTCTTACTGAATATCTTACTGAAAATATCTTACTGAATGATGGTGGCTTTTTGATATTTTAGGTTGTGTAATGTTTTTAGGGCCTTGATAATGTAGTACTTGAGAAAGAACAGACTTCAAATGGAAAACTTATTTCCTTGTGAAACTTTATTTTTATCACACAAGAAGAATTATGATTGATAATGTAATTTGAAAAGTTCACATAATACCACCGAGGAAAAGACAAGGATTAAAAAAGCCAACATATAAATTGAAAAGGATTTTTGAAAACTGTCACAATATTGTTCATATCCTCTTTGTCTACTAACATGTTGCTGAAGACTACAATATTTTGTAGTAAAGCCTTCTATGCATTTAAGTAACTAAAAAATGTTAATCAAACAATTTTAGTGTCAATCCTTTTTTTCTCATAAATTAAAATACCCATGGCCATACTTTGTGTTCTCTAAAAGAATATGGTACTACCAAAATCAGTGTTCAACTTGGAGAAATATGAGGTGTTGACATAGTGACTCTTTATTCAGTATCTTCTTCCATGTTGGTCTGATCTAGGATATGTATCTCTCTTTCGGGTAGTAACCCATATTCATTTAGGAAAGACTCCACATCCCCGGCAAAAAATTCTTTAGCAAACTGTTCTGTAACACTAATAAAATTGCTTATGAGTTCCCCACCTTTGTAGACGAGCAGTGTGGGGAGTACATCTGAGGAAAAGCGATCCCCAGCACCTGTATTAGAAGCTTTTATTTTACAAAACTTGACCATAGGGTATTCAGCTGCAAGGCATGTAAAGCTACTATTTAGAGCATCACAACCCTTAATGCCATCTTCATAAATATGAACCACAATTGTGGTGATTTTCTGCTCCTTTTCAATGGTTTCCAGGAACTGCTCTCCAGTTTCCAGCTCATACACAAACCCATATCTAGGCCCAAAACTCAGCTTCTGGTGCATATCCTGCATACATTGTCTACGGTATTTACGAAGGCAATTTTCATCTTCTTTGTCTCGGTGAATTAATTCATATTCTTGAATGCTCATCTAGAAATAGACAAAAGAAATGATAGAGGTAATTTGATCAGAAATTTATATTCTTTTAAAACATTTTTTAAATATTTTATTTATTTATTTGAGAGAGAGTGCATGCATGTGCCCAAATAGGGGAGAAGCAGGCTTCCTGCTGAGCAGGAGCCCTCTGCAGGGCTCCATCCTAGGACCCTGGAATCATCACCTGAGCCGAAGACACACGCTTAACCAAAGCTACCTAGGTGCCCACAGAAATTTATAGTCTTTAGACATACCAGACCCATTCTCAATTCAAAGAGTTTGCATTTACTGTTTTCTCCCTACCTCCTGTTTCACTCCTGATGTGGAGGCCTTTTCCTCCTTCACTACTTTCAAGCCTTTGTTCAAATGTTACCTTCTTTTATTATACTACCTAAAAGAGTTCCCACACCATGTTTTCTATTCCTTGTATTGGTTTATTTTTCTTCATAGCAACAAACAGTACCTGACATTGTGTTATGTACTTATTTATTTCATAATAGTTTTTATAACTGATATGTCCCTTGGGGCCAGGAATTTTGTATCATTCATCTTTCTTCATTATCTCCTGTAATGTCTGACACATAATAGGAGCTCAGTAATTATTGCTTAATTAAATGCATGGCTAAATACTGCTGAATATGGTTGAGCCACGAGATGGTTGCAACCTCAGTAAGAAATGTGTCACGGGCGCCTGTGTGGCTCAGTGGGTTAAAGCCTCTGCTTTCGGCTCAGGTCATGATCTCAGGGTCCTGGGATCGAGGCCCGCATCGGGCTCTCTGCTCAGCAGGGAGCCTGCTTCCCCCTCTCTCTCTGCCTGCCTCTCTACCTCCTTGTGATCTCTCTCCCTCTGTGAAATAAATAAATAAAATCTTAAAAAAAAAAAAAAGAAATGTGTCACTTAGCTACCTATCACTTTGGGTGAAAAAATTCCAGCAGGGTCTACTCTGGAGTGGCTTTCATAAAAAAATAAAAAAGGGTATACACACACAATTTAAATGTATCCCTAACAAATGCCTAAATGCCTTTCATACTAATGTATCCTCCACAATAGTTCCTTAAAAGATTTTATCCTAAAAAAGAAAGATTATGTCTTATCACTTACTAGCTTTTTGTAATATATAGGATGGAATTCAAGCAAGAAAGTTTTTGCTATTGTTTGGAGTTCATCAGATCATTCAAGAGGTTAATGCTGGGTCAGCAGCACCTCAGAAATTCTGAGAAAGGCAAATTTTGGAGCACCACTCCAGATCTACTGAATTAAAACTTGTATGTGTGAGGCTGAATGAGCCATTTTAAATGAGCCCTTCAGGTGATTCTTATCTACTGGTTTAGGCTAAAGCGAGAAAAGACTTAACTTCCATCTTCCGACACAGCTACTTTCCACTGCAGCTGGAGTTATTATAAAAGTATCTGCAGAGCCTTTTTTAATAGCTACACCATTATTAACTTATTCCATAGGATGTTATATACTCTCCTCCTCCATCAAAATACATACATACATTTATACGTGTGTGGGACATTGTGTGAGAGACTTGAAGCTGCCCAGAACCATGGAAGTTGGATGACTCTCAAGGGGATACTCTGCTGCTGCTTTGCCATTAAGTAGCCTCTCAAATAGCAACTGCTGATAATTTTTAAAGGGGAGGAGAATTGAGAAGGCAAGAAACTAATATTTATGGAAAATCTATTATGTCTTAGTCACTTTGCTAGATTATTTTACTTAAATCTCACAATGAAACTATAAGGTAGGTATTAATATTCTCATTTTATAGCTGAAACTAAGATTCAGGTTAAGTAGAAATATCTGGTTCTTTCATTAATTCCTTCTCATTTCTGCCTCTTATATATTTTTTTCTAATGTCCTCATTCTTTTTCCTGTCATATTACTTTTTTGTTTAAACATAATTCTCAATTTTATTTGTTTTAACTAAAATATATTAAATGTTTTATATAACTTTTAAGTTTCTACCATAGTACTGTTAATTTAACAGACTGAACCATAAAAATATTGCATTGCTATCATAATATTGATTTATGTATGCATTTGTGAGAACTTGTTCCATTCACATATTCAGGTGTTTAGCCATTCCAATACATTTCTCAAGCTTAACCTGTACAACACCTTTAATAATCATAATGTCTCTAATTTGTATGGCATATTACATGGTTCAAATACTTTCACATTTATTTTCTCTTCATATTTTTTCAAAACAATGACAGGTTGTATTGTTGCAAATCTTCAGATGGGAAAATTTAATTGACTCATCTGTATCACATAGTGTGAAGGAACCCAAATCTGGAAACAAGTTCTTAGACTTGAAGATTTTTACAATGGCCAGAAGCCTAGAACCAAGTATGTTTCTGATGTAGTCTGTCTGTTGAGAATCAATATACAACTCATATACATTAGTTTGGAGATAAATAACCCACTAAAGTGGTTTACTCCACAATGGAAGTCACTTAATGGGTTTTAAATAAATATGATTGTTGTTATTATTATATAATAATAAAAATTTTATAAATAATGCATGCTAACTATAAGGATTCAAAAATGGGCTAAAAGCTAAAGGAAGGAAGTAATAAATAGTGAAATTTCACCATCCTAATACTCTGAGATAATCTCCATTAACATATTTTGACATAGCACATGGACATACACATTATATAACAATAACTGAAATTTTTAAAAAATTCTGCTTTAAAAAAAATCATGATAACTTTAAAAAATGTGGCTTATTCTGCTTACCTTCTTTCTTCTGTTTGGAAAAGGAAGTTGACATCTCTCAACAAATTCCACCCTTCTAAATAACCAATATTGTCAGGTTGGTGAATGTCTTTCCATACTTTTCTTTATACTGTTCATATAATTATGTAAGTGTAAAAATATATACAGTGATGTGTTTTTTCCCCTTTGTTCTAGAGAATAGGATCATCATATAACTTAAAATACTCTGTATCTTGCTTTCTCATATTACAGAACTGCCTGTAAGTCAGCTCATGCATTTGTAACTCATTCTTTTAATAGCTCCTATATATTTTTTTTAACATAGAATACCTTCACAGGCATTTACTTTATTTCCTGTTTTTTCCCAACAGAAACAATATTATAATAAATATTTTTGAAATATATTTTATATCACTGAACTTATTCTTTACAGTCATTTAGACTGAAAACACTATTGATTTTTCCTTACCTTTCTGCTGAATCTTTCTTTTGAGTCTTTGTCATCTCTATTCTGAGGAGAAGACATTTGTCTGAGAATCTCCTTCTTGCTAGGAGGAATTGAATCACTGTCTTCACTCTCTAATTTAAACTTTCTCCAATCATTTATTACTCCTTTGGGTCCTGGAATAAAAGAAAAAACAAATTATTTCCCTCTTTATTTTCAAAACAACTATTTTTACTATTGAAATTTGTGTATCACTGTTGGAATAGACTTGTCATCTTCTGTATCATAAAAAAATATCTTGTTTGGGCTAGAAATGTCTGACTTCCCTGCTCATAAAAATGTTTTCCCACATTAATCTTATTAAACGGGTTTTGGCTAATAATTTCTCTGAAACATCTACATTAATGAAAATACAAATTATATAACTTTATTGGCAAAATTTGAGGGTAAAGATATTAAAAAATTAGAATATAGAAGGGAACTAGAATTTTGGAAAAATAGCACTTTTATTAAATAAGAAGGAAGCTTCAGCAATAATCTAGAATTGGCACCACGCTATTAACAGGGACACTAAGATTATCAGAGAAACAAACTGAAGTAACATCAAGATCCAGAAAACAACAATAGCACATACAAGACAACCAGGGAAAGAAGACCTGACACCAATTAACAGAACTAAAATGGCTTTAAGAAAATTATTACATAATCATCCAATTCCTCTTAAGATTCTGGGCACCTGGGTGGCTCAGTGGGTTAAAGCCTCTGCTTTCGGCTCAGGTCATGATCTCGGGGTCCTGGGATCGAGGCCCATATCAGGCTCTCTGCTCAGCAGGGAGCCTGCTTCCCCCCTTTCTCTCTGCCTGCCTCTCTGCCTACTTGTGATCTCTCTCTCTCTGTGTCAAATAAATAAATAAAATCTTTAAAAAAAAAGATTCTAAGAACCTTTTACAAATGGAGAGAGGATGGGATGTGCAGATTTAGGAAAAATTAATTATTCAAGGATGATCCAACTATAATTCAGATGTTCAGTTGTCCTGATAAACAATAAAAGTTCATGGAAGGTCTAAATTCTTGGAAATTCAGAGTTTTAAATACCCTTCACTAAAGGTTAACCATATTTATACCTTTAATATTATGTGTGTGGATGTATTCTTTTTCTCCCACATGTTTCTTAATAATTTTTTATATAATATACAGTATATACTTTTAATATAAAGCTACTTCTATTAAAATTATATTCAATCATTGTTTCCTGTTTACTTGTATTCATCTTTCAGATATGTTTTCTGTATATACAAAATACGCATGTGTATAGCATGTGCTTATACATGTAGAAGAGAAACTTTTTTCTCCTTTTTTTTTACAAGTGTAGTATATTATAGATGCTTTTTCTTAACTTGCTTTTCTTAATTTGTAATATATCTCAGAGATATTTTTCATATACATACATAAAGAGATTTTTCCTTTTTAAAAAAAGTGGAGGCATGGTATTCCATTGTATATATATTCATTTACTTTAAAAAGTTTCTTTTCAATGTATATCGTTTCTTCACCATTTTTTCTGTAATATATAATCCTGAGTGAAGAACCTTGCACATACATTTTTTTCTATCCATGCAGGTCTATCTATAGATTATTGTAGTAAAATTGCTTGGTCAAAAAGCCTGTATGTTTCTAATTTTGATATTGCTAAACTACTCTTAAGGAGGTTGTACTAGTTTACACTCCTACCAGTAGTGTATGAGTATGTCTCTTTTCAAAGTGTCTTATTAAACTTTTTACTTTTATAAATAGTGTGGAAAAAATGTATCTCACTATAGTACTAACTTTATAAGGGCTATTTTTTCAATTGTCTTACCTATCTTTTGCTCACTTCCCCATTTGATTGTTGTTATTTTTCTTATTGATTTGTAGGCACTTTCAGTACTTATTAGGATATTAACCCTTTGTCAATTGACTTGCGGCTGGTTTCCCCCATTTTGTCAAATGTTTTTTGAAATTTGCTATTGATGACCTATCGGATAGCAGACATTTCTTTCCTTCCTTCCCTCTGTCCCTCCCTCATTTTTACAGCTAAATTTATCAACCTTCCTCTAGGGTTTCTTGGTTCTATCATACATACAAAGGTACTCTTCACACTGTTGTTATAAAGTGAATTCCTGGGGCACCTGGGTGGCTCATTCAGTTAAGCATCTGCCTTCAGCTCAGGTCATGATCTTCAGGTCTTGGGATCAAGCCAGGGTGGGGCTCCCCACCCAGCAGGGAGTCTGCTTGTTCCTCTCTCTCTACCTCTAGCCCCCGCCAGTGCTCTCTCTTAAATAAATAAGTAAATAAAATAAAATAAAGTAGAATAATAAAATGAATTACAATGCATTTTGTCTAGTACTCATGTGAATTCATTCAACTTTGGCTAAGTTTAAAGGCTCTATTTCATATTATTAAAAGAGAGAGGAAAATATTAGTTTAATAAGAGTCAATAGAGTTAAAACCCTAAACTGTTATTTTTATTTATTTTTAAGTGTTATTTAGTTATTTATTTATAATAACATATAGTGTATTATTTGCCCCAGGGGTACAGGTCTGTGAATATGTTATTTATTTTTTTAACTGAAGTATAGTTGATACACAATATTATACTAGTTGCAGGTATGCAAAATAAGTGAAGAGGCTTAAGAGGTACAAACTGAACTTTTAAACTGACATGCTATTTGATTTTTAAACTCTTAGTAGTGACATATATACAGTCCCATACAATTGAACAGATTAGGAAAACAGGCTCTGGATGAAATGAACTGAAGACTTAGGTTTTCTAGAGGACTACTGAAATCCATTTGATTTAAGAATGTGTTATCATTTCTTTATTTCTTTCAGATTCAAAAAATTAAAATTAAAAACTATTTACCTTTTGGTCTATTATTGCTTACAATTGCAAGGAAAGTTCATAGTGGGGGAATTTAGAGAGGAAAGAGCTTAATTATAGTGTAGTCGAGGTCTTATGATAGTTTTGTATAGGAAATTCTCAATAATTAGTGTTTTTCTCATTCTTTGACATCTAAATTAAAGTACTTTAAGAGTATTTGATTTCACATTAATTTTCCCACTCAAATATTTTTTAGATGATCCCATCAAACCATTCAAAGATATTACTTAAATTTCATACTGAATAATGACAGTAAGAACACTAGAGATATCCACATTTAATTTTAACTTAATTTTTTTTTTCTTCTGGATTTGCTTACCTGTATGTGTGGCCTGTCCTTCAAAGTCTTCCTCCAAACTTTGGCTTTTGGCTTCTTCCATCTTGGGGTTTAGATTTGATATAATCTATAGCATGAACAAAGAGGTAATGATGACAGATGAATGCTAGGATATATATAATTATATCTTATTATTCTCTTGCTGCTAATTTCCATGCTAGGCTAAGAATTCTTACTAAATAATAAAGTGTTTAGTATGTTACTGTCTCCTTGTAAAAGGACACTGATTTAATGTTTGTATTATTAAAGATATTTTGACCTAAAGATTTTACATAATTTGTAGTTTGTTTTGCTTTAAAAGCCTTCAGTTTAAGTCTATGTACTTAGCGAACATTATTTCTTATGTTTTTATTTTGTTACCAAATATCATACAATTATATCCCAATATTTTATATAACACAATTTTTAAAATTATTAATTATTATATACTTACTATGAATATTTACTTTGTGTCAGACATTGTTCCAATAACTTTATGTGTCCAAAATCATTTAATTCTCACATAGCCATATGTGGCAGGGACAATTGTTAATGCCATTTTACAACTGAGGAAGCTGAAGGACAGAGAGTTCAAGTTATCTGTCCATGATCACATAGTAAGTGATAGAGCAAGGATTTGAACCTAGGTTTAATTTTAGAACTAAATCTTAAGTCATTACACCCTTATGAAAGTTAACATACTGTAATAGAGTCATTTTTGTCAATAAGGTTTACCAAATCCTACTTCTGAATTAGCATTAAAGAATAATGATCTAAGGAACAATGCTATTCAAAAACTAGTGACAGAACATCTCTCCATACCATAAAGCAAGTTTTGGTGATGTTACCCACGAAGCAAATGATAACAATTAGTAACTATACCTATAGAATTTTGACTAAAATATGTCACAATATCTACCAAAAGCACATGGAATTTTATTCATAGAAAACTCCTTGATACCATGATATAGAACCTATTTATTCTTCATTCACATAAATCTGACTTGTTTACTTAATTATCTTTCCGTCATCTGGAAAACTATTATACAACTAACATATAGCTGTGATTTTTTTGAAATTCCCAAGTCAGGGAGGTTATGCTAAGAGTGGATATACCATCTTTTTACTGAAGAAAGCTTCCTCTACCTCCTCCACTTTACCTTTTTCTTTCGAAGTCAGTTTTAAGCAATGATGTGATCCAACTTATGCTTTTATTCTGATCTTAGTTTTTATTGATTTATGCTTGGACTTGGTTCATTTAGTGTTTTTCCAAGGCACGGAATGGTAAACCAGAATTCTTCATCTTGAATCCGTTTTTGCTTTGACATCTGCTCCCAGCATAATTTTATGGTCTCATAAATTTATTGCTTCCGTCACTATAGTCCCTACTCAGAATCACTGGTTGTCAAAGATCTTTGGCAATTTGATTTTACACAATTGAACAAAAAAAAAAGGCTTTTAAGAAAAGACTGTCAAGAGCTCTTTGTGGCTCAGTGGGTTAAGCTTCTGCCTTCAGCTCAGGTCATGATCTCAGGGTCCTGGGATTGAGCCCCGTGTGGGACTCTCTGCTCAGCAGGGAGCCTGCTTCCTCCTCTCTCTCGCTGCCTGCCTCTCTGCCTACTTGTGATCTCTCTCTCTCTGTGGCAAATAAAAAAAACTTTATAAAAAAAGAGCTCTCGGAGACTGCAGATATAGATTTTAAATCATGTATTTTTTTCATGTTTATGTAAAAGAGGGAATATAAACAAAACAAATGGTTTGAGCCATTTAGAAAAAAGCTGTCAAGGGAATACCAATTTATTACACAGTATTTGTGTAACTTAAATATAATAAAGAATATTAAAGTTGAATGGATTTATTAATGAAAAAGAATAAAAGAAAATGAAGATAAGGGAAAATAGAAATAAATAAATATTTGTTAAAACAAGCTACTTAAGGGGTACCTGGGTGGCTCAATTTGTGGGTGTCTGCCTTCAGCTCAGGTCATGGTCCCGGGGCTCTGGGTTCCAACCCGGTCTTAGTATCCCTGCTCAACAGTGAGTCTGCTTCTCCCCCTGCTCATGTTCTCTCTCTCTCTCACACTCTCTTTCAAATAAATAAAATCTTAGAAAAAAAAGCTATTAAAGGGGTGCCTGGCTGGCTCAGTCAGTAGAGTATGCAACTCTCTCTTTTTTGGTGGGGGAGGAAGGGGAAGAGGGAGAGGGAGAGAGAGTCTTAAGCAGACTCTGCACTAATCATGGAGCCCAACATGGGACTTGATCTCATGACCCTGAGATCACAACACTGAGATCACCACCTGAGTTGAAACCCAGAGTCAGACACTTAACCAGCTCTGCCACACAGGTGCCCTAAGCATGTGACTCTTGATCTCAGGGTCATGAGTTCAAACCCCACACTGGGTGTAGAGCTTACTTTAAAATAAATAAATAAACAAGCATTATATATTTTTTAAAAAGCTTCTTAATTATTGCAATTACTTAAAAATAATTTTTGTATCTAAGGAAATGAATATTATTAGTTTGCTTCAAAAGAACACTACAGAACAAGGTAGTGGAAGCTTTTTGATAACTTTGGTAGCTGTTTAATCCCCAGAAAAGTAAGAGACACAAGCCAGCCTTTTTTTTTTTTTGCAAGAGTAGAGAGTTAATTTGGAGTAGCTACTATTCACAATAAATATAACAACTACACAATAAGTACATTAAGAATATCTAAAATAATTTTATTTCAAATGTTGAAGAAAAGAAGCATAGCTTCCTTCTTGGCTGCTTCTTGCCACCCTAGTTAGCAATATAGTAGAAAAAAATTCCATTTTTCAAAAAGACTTTGCCAATTTCAAAGATTCCCTTTACTGAAAAGACATTCCCATTACTTGGGGGAAAACCTGATTCATTGATTTTCCGGAACTATGAATTACATGGATGAATTCATGAATTATGTGAAGAACAAAACTCTTCCAGTATGGCACTCATTAAGACTTAAGTCAGCTGGGTTGTCTATTTAGTGAAAAATAGTCTATCTTTACCCAATGCCTTCATTTGAGTTAGAGTAAAAAGACTAGTGAAATTTACCAGTTTATTACTAGGGAACCAGTCAACACAAAAACAAATCAGAAGATACATATTAAAACATGAGGCATATTTGCAAGCACTGCTTGAAAATTCCACAGAGGAAGACACAAGTTGAGTATAATCGGCTATTGGAGTTTTTGATCTGTTAATATCCCCTGTCATCACCTCACTCTAGTGTTTTCAGATTTTCTCAAATAATTACCTTTTAAAAAATTAACATTAGTATGCTAAAATTAATTGAATTAGTATTTGGAAGGTACCTTGATCCAAATACAAGGTAAATGCTATGTGAGTCTGTAAAATAAAGTAAAAAATATATCTTTTATGTTTGTACATATAGTGTTACTGGTCATTTTAAAAATATGATCAATATTTGGTTTCCAATAGTATTATTAGTGGTTAAAGAATTCCATGTCTGCTTTAGGTTAAAGGATTTAAAATAACAATAGGATTATTAAAGACTTTGGGTGGTAATAAACACATCTGTGTGTGCTTGGAAATTGGTGATAAAGAAAGACAAGAAAATAGAAAACTCCACCAAGAATTACTGTGGTTCAGCAGTTATTGCATTTTCTATCTTGTATATTATAAAAAATCTGTGTTGTTGTTCCTTCTTGATTTTAGACAGTTATAATACTGTTTCAGTTAATAAGATCTATGTTAAGTAAAAATTATTATTATCTATGTTAAGTAAAAAAAATTATATTTAGATTTTGACAGAATATCATTCATTTAAAAGGTTACTAAAAAAACTCTTTAAAAGCAAAAGTAAAAAGTTAATGTTGATGATACATATTGTTTAAAAAATTAAAAAAATATATAATGTAATTCTACCAGGCTAGGGTTTTATTTTTCTCTTAGTGTTGGGTTTTAATAGTAATTTAAAATAATGACTGATATGTAATAACATCTCTCAAACTTTGCCCTTAAAATTCTAACACCTCCCAACCATGGTTTTTAATTACTAAGAAATAAAATGAGACAATTTTAAGTGATTCTATTTGCAGTTTCTGTTTCACACATAATAGTGATGATCTAGAATAGAAAGGAAATGAGTAAAATTCTTAAACATTAGTTTAACATTAGTTATAGCAAAACACTAGTTAACTACATTAACAACATTAGACTAATTCTTAAACATTAGTTTTAAAAATACTCTTTAAAAACCCTAAATCCATCCCTCAAATATTTCATTGTCATTATTATCCTTGTTCACATGCTACTGTAATGATGACATCTGTTAATCATCTTTAATATGTTGATCTGATCTAATCAGAATAGCTAGTTTAAAATTGATTTGTAAGAGCTTTGCTTTCAATACTAACTGTTGTAGTTACTGGTAGATTTGCAAAGACTGGGGTCATCTCATCACCGTGCCCTAGACTGACTTCTCTCCTAGCATCCACAACAATTTTATAGGACTTATTTTTACATTCCTTTTTCCTCACTACTCTAAGTTTTTCTGAGGACAGAAACAAGTTTTCACTTATCATTGTCTTCTTATACTTATTTCACATGTTTCACATGTAACTACTCCATAAAGGATAGCAACCATTTTTAAAGAACATATTGCATGGTAGGTACTTTATACATACTATTTGTAATTCTCACAAAATTGGTATCTTCATTTTTCAGACATGAATTCTCAGGCTTCAGGAGATTCAGTGACTTGCCAAAGCTCACAAAGCTACTATAGAGTAGATCGAGCCAGGGTTCAAATCTGGATTTCTCTAACTCTCAAATATCAGAAAACCTTATTTTTTCTACTCTGTCATCACCTCAATAAAATGCTTACTGAATGAATAAATTAACCAAATAAGCAAACCTAATTTTTTGTATAAGCATTAAAACTAAGATGAGAATATGAAAAGTAACAGAGCAATAAGGTACCATATCCCCGAAACCCTTGAGATAGTAATTATTTGAATGATAAATTTCTGATTTGGATTAAGTTTCATCAGTTTATACTTAATGTAATAGAAGATTCTATTATTTCTCGTTATCTGATTAGATTCTAAATGACTGATAATGACTCCGAAAAGTTGAAAGAAAAGACAAAATGGCTTAGTCTACTGTTAGTTCTTGACAGTCATACATGTGGATTGAGAAATTATCATCAGTCCTGTCTCTGCATCATTTATATGCAATAATGTGTCAATTATGTATCAAACTGAAACTAAAAATGCAATATTATGGAAACATTTTACTTATCTTTGTATGGAGATTTGTGCGGCAAAGTAAGATATTTCACTCATGGACTCATAGCAACCACTTAAAAATTAATTATATTTTCCAAAGAATGGTATTTGAATTTTTAAATGGAATTAAAGCAACAGTTCTATGGCTTCAGCAATTTTAAGATCAATTTCTAAAATTAAGTCTGTTTTCTTCTTAGTGTTCTTATTATGTAGCCATTTTGTATAATAATCTTCTCAATGTGTGGCATGTATTTCAAAACTAACACTTCAGTCTTTCAAACTGTCTACCACTTTTCTATTTGTCAAAAACCACATGTAAACATAGCTTCCTGGTATCTAGGTCTTCTCAGGCTGTTATAACAAAATGCTACAGACTTTTGAGGCAGAAATTTATTTTCTGGCGTGCCTGGGTGGCTCAGTCAGTTAAGTGTCTGACTCTTGATTGTGACTCAGGTCAGGATCTCAGGGTATAAGGTCAAGCCCCTCATTGGGCTTTGCACTGGGCGTGGAACCTGATGAAGATTCTCTCTCTCTATCCCTCTCTCTTTGCCTGCCCCCACCCCCTGTGTGCATCACATTCTTTCTCTCCAAAAAACAAAACAAAACAAAAACTTAAAGAAAATAAAGAGTCCATCTCTTGATTTGTCTTTCTTTTCCCCCCATGATTATTTGTTTTCTTTCTTAAATTCCACATATGAGTGAAATCATATGGTATTTGTCTCTCTCTAACTGAAGACTTTGATAGAAACCAAGATTCTGTGTCTTGATCTGTGCTTTATTAAGGGTATCACACTGTATGCTGCTCAGCCTTTCAGGGTTTGATGACCTACCCTTTTCTACCTCTAACCACACATCTCCTTAGGTCTGTGCTCTCCAGTGCTTTCCAAGGTGACTGTGAACTAATCTGATCAACTAAGCCAGGCTAATGTTCTCACCAGTACTAACATATTGGTGTCAGATGTTTTAACCCTTGCCATGACTATTTTCCCCAATGTCATACTGGACTCCTGGAGAAAACAGTTTTGCTTTTCCCTTATTATTAAAGAAAGTGGTGGGAATTTCACATCAAATAGGTCTGACAGCACCATGTCAGATCATAGGAATTATTAGTAGGTTTGTGGAGACCTCCAACACCTCTCAAATCATAAAGATAGCTCCAATGATTTCACCCAAACCATAATTTCTTCTTTTTCTCTCCCACTCCTTTATTTTATTTATTGAGTTTGAGAACTGCAGATTTTTAGTAAGACTGACATATGGTCTTAGGTTCAACATCAGTGTAGAGGGAATTTTATACCTCATACTAGATCAGTTAATTTCTTGAATTACTCCCCAGTTGATTTATTTATATATGTCTTCTCCTCCAAGGAGTAGCTAAGTTTCTTGTGGGCAGGAATCATGCATTACAATGCTTCCAAGTGACATTATAGCAAAATGATTAACACATGAACACTTGGGTTCAAATCTAGCTCTGTCAGTTATTGGCTGTGTGACCTTGAGCAAATCATAAAAACCTTGTGCTTTAGTTTTCTAATTTGTAAAATTGAAGTAATAATAGTATCTACTTCAAAAGACTGTGTGAGAATTAAATGATATGAAATGTATTATGTAAAATGTATAGTATTTAGTTGTAGGAGCTTAATAAATGTTGAGCAAAAATGATAATAAATAATTAAAATTTAAAATACTCAAATAAAATATTTAAAATTAATATTAGATGCGGTCAAATTAATATAAGTTTTATTTAGGAATCCATGCATATATGCACTGCTTATGCCTAATTATCTCTTCCACGGAAAGAGTATCTCTATGTGTATGTATGGGTGTGTGTACATGGTCACACATATATTGTACTTTATCTCAAAATTGTTTTATATTCTGCTATCTTATTACTAAGGTCCTATTACTGACTAATTATCATTATCATAATACTTTGATTTTCTTCTAGTAAGGTCTGTTTGCCACAGGGCATTTAAGAATGGGGAGATTTAGGGTGCCTGGGTGGCTCAGTGGGTTAAAGCCACTGCCTTCGGCTCAGGTCATGATCCCAGGGTCCTGGGATCGAGGCCCACATCGGGCTCTCTGCTCAGCAGGGAGCCTGCTTCCTCCTCTCTCCTCTCTCTGCCTGCCTCTCTGCCTACTTGTAATCTCTCTCTCTGTGTCAAATGAATAAATAAAATCTTAAAAAAAAAAGAATGGGGAGATTTATTACTAAAGGGGAAATTAATTTGTGGAGTCATGAAATATAGGCTAATGGAATATACATGAAATTGCTTGAAAACAAAGTAAGGTTTTCTGAAAATATGTGCGTAAGTGGGAAATGGCAGGTGGTGATTTAAATTTGATTTCCCATTTAGTATTTTTGTCATTATGGTTTATATATTTTCTGACTTTCAGTTGTTTAATGGAGGAGGATTTTGTGGAGACAGAACATTCAGGATTTTTGTTGCCACCTTTAGTTGTTAATTTTGGGGTAGGTTAATTTTACATTTTTTAAATCATCATGAGAGTTTTCTTTAAAAATAAATCCCCAGAATTATGAATGGATTATAGGACACACCATCCCCAGAATGGCTGTAACAATTTAATGAAGAGCAAATGGTTGACATTTAGCAAATGTTAGTTTTCTTTCCTTTACATATAAAACACACCCCTTGATACTGTTGAAAACGTCCCTTTATTACATTTACCCTCCCTAGTATCTAAAGTCCATAGCAACTTGGATATAAGAACTTTGATATAAGACATTGCAGAGCATATATAATGTTTTCTTGCCTCCTACTCTTCTCAAGTAGTTTTGCTTTTTTTAACAAATGAGACTGGACAGGTAGAAGATGTTAGGAGCCTTTTAAATGATTTGTATGTCAGGAATGCATAGCAGATGGCAGTCTTCTATTTGTCTACCAGTATCATCAGTTACAAATATTCTGGGAAAATATAAGCTTCCAAAGTATAACTGAATTCTTGCTCCTTGTAAAAGAAAAAGACAGTAACCTATTCAGGTTCACTCTTACTCCATACATCTTCTTAATTGTTTTGAGGCAAATAGAAATGTCAGAATATTGCTGGAAATTCAGAGCAAGTATCTTGTTTTGAATATCTCCGTATCTTGTAAATACACTTATTTTAGCAACTATTGTTATAATTTCACTATAGACACTTTCATGAATGGTTCATATACATTTTGGCAACTTACATAATGTCAAATGCAGTTTCTACACAGAATATTTCAGCAAAATATTTGACATGAGGAGTTAGGTGATCTCTCAAATTTTTTTTCTAGATTTAATGTTAGGTGATTCTAAGTAGCATGGATAATGACCAAAAATACATGTAATTTAAAATGGATGCTGTAGTTAAAAGCCATTTTTGCAGTTAATAAAAATATTTCATGGCAAAATAGTGGGAAAATTTTACTTTATTCATTTTCATGATGCAGACTGTAAAGCTTATTAGTTATCATAATCACCTCCACAGTGAGGCAAAATAGAAATATAAAATCAATCAAAAGAAAAATTTCATTTAATTTATTAAATATCAACAAATTCCCTGTACTTTTTTTTAAAAGATTTATTTATTTATTTATTTGACATAGAGAGAGAGATCACAAGTAGCCAGAGAGGCAGGCAGAGAGAAGGAAGCAGGCTCCCCGCCGAGCAGGGAGCCCAATGCGGGGCTCGATCCCAGGACCCTGGGATCATGACCTGAGCCAAAGTCAGAGGCTTTAACCCACTGAGCCATCCAGGTGCCCCAAATTCCCTGTGCTTTTAAAAACATTATTTCTGTGCCATTAAATTTTTGAAATAATCTGAAACAGACATTATTATCCCCACTTTCAAGATAAAAAAACACCCCCCAGAAGACCCCAAAATGTAATATTAAATTTAAAAACAACAACAAACCAAGAACACACAACTGAGTTAAGTGCCTGGTTCCAAGTCTGAGAGCGCTTTAGCACTGAATGTAATACTCCTTTCACAGTTTTGGCATCAAATCTTTAAATACAAAGTGCAAGGAATCATCCTTTCCTTCCTTCAATTCTCTCTTCACTCAAAGGGAGGACTGAAGAATTTTAAATTTCACAATTAATTCACTTTCCACGATTTTATTTTAGTTGTCTAGAATATCAGACTCAAAATTATGTTTTTACTCTGAATTTACATTAATGAAGATGACTACTGCCAATCTCTTCAAGAGGGAAATGTACCCAGAATTTGTCTTTATAGTTAGATAAGTCATTACTTAATGTTACTTTGAAATATTTCAAAAGAACACACCATATACATGCACAGTGAAATCATTATTCTTTCCCCTTAGGTAAAAGTTTAAAAATTATATCAAGAAGACTACCTGCAGACTTGCAGTTTGGTTCTCTGTGCTTGGTATCCTTGATTATGTTCAGTGGATGAGAAGCCTGTTTACTGAACTCCACTTGAATTTGGATAGGTTTAAGCTCAGATTTAAGATCCTTAAATATTGATGACCCTTGCAGAAATAGCTCTGAACAATAATAGGATTGACATAAGAGAATTACAAAGCCTGTTCATTAACAGTAAGGCAAAGACAAACGAACTAAAACTGAAAAACTTAAGTCCTGTGGTAAATACAATCTTTGTCCACCTATTTTATGTTATTTGAGAAAAAAAAACATTATCTCTTTCCAGCATGGACTGATATCTGTTCTCAGAAATTCACTTGCCATTTTTTGAAAGAAAAAAATTAGTTTTTCTGATCAAGAAATTTTCTTGATGCATCGATAGGAACTATCCTTCTCAACAACTGCATTTGGCATGGTCCATTTTCCTCTTAAATTCACTAAACATCAATTTTCTTCTAAATTTTAGTGCCCTGAAATGCCTTGTGTATTAAAATCTCTGCTATTCTTTCTTTCTTTCATTTGTTTGTTTTGGAAAAAAAAATCCTGAAAAAGTTTTAATACACTCTTTATAATGTTAATGAGCTCCACCTTACTATATCTCCCCTCTACTTTATTGTATCTCTCTTAGTTCTTCTTTGCTTTATTATGTTGGTTATTTCACTTTTCTTCCATGTGCTATTCAAAACAAGTATCAGGCACCTGGGTGGCTTGGTCAGTTGAGTGTCCAACTCTTGGTTTCAGCTCAGGTCATGATCTCAGGATGGTGAGATTGAGCCCTGCATCAGACTCTGAGCTGGACATGGAGCCTGCTTGATTCTCTCTCTCTTACTCTTATTTTGCCCTGTTCCCGCCAAACAAAAAAAAACAGAACAAGGAACCTTCATTCAACAACATTTTATAGACTGCCTACCCTTTGCTAAGGGATGCCCACCAGAAACGTTATTGCAGTCTTTGGAAATTAGAATTTTGCAGTGAAACTATTGGTTCAAATCTACCCCCTCAAATGCATACTCTATGATATAAGAGTAGTTAGCTTATGGATGCATTTAATAGGCAAGGGCAGCAATTACATCAATATTAATTTACTACAATAAAATGAGTACGTATTCATTAGGCCCATAAATATGTGTTGAGCCCCTACTTTGTGGAAATGTTCTATGATACAAATAGAATTGTTTTTCAACTTTTGCTCCAGGTTTTTAGTAAAACATCAGGTTGGCTAAATCACTTCTGGGACTCTTTGCTTTATGCAGTTTGAAGTTCAGTTGGTGTTTTTTTCCTTTTCATTTTCCCCATTATTGCTGGTTTTTACCATTACAAATCCTTTCCTGCTGTTTTCAATGGAATATAAGGATGTGGGGAAAATAGACAGATGTGTTCAATTTGCCTTTTCCTAAAACCTTCCATTGTTATGACCAAATTTCTCATCCAACATAGCCAAAGTTAAGGAATTTAACTTATTTCAAGCTTAACACTGGAAATTTGTAATTAGCAAGAGGACAAGTATTTAAGAGGCAATTAAAATGAAAACATCTAAATTCATTAATTATAAGGTTTAATCCTATGTAGGTTTATCTAAAAATTTTAAATGGATCTTTGTGCAATTTTAACAGTGATAGTGTCTAAACACACTTGAATATTTATATCTTATTATTCTAAATTAATTTAGTATTTATGTAATCTTTGTTAGCAGGATGAAAATAATACATTTCAGAACTTCGTTAATTTGTGCGTTTCATGTAGGGTATATATTGGCTTCCATATATAGATTTTCAACAAAATTTTTCAGGGCAGTTCACATTCAGTTGTATGAACTGAGTGTTTTCTCTCTAGCTAAAGAATGTAGTATATAATCATATCCTACACCAATGTATATTTAAAAGATGATTTCTGATGGAAAGTATACAGAAATTTTGTTTTGGTTTGATAAAAATGTCATAATTAATGGCTCTTACATTCAGGGTAGATGTTTAAGTTTCCGTCAGCTACAACTAGGAACCCTTAGAGTCATATATGTAACATTTGCACAGTTATAGAGGCATATGGTAAAAAAAAAATCACTATAGTAATTCCTATTCCTACCTGCCAAACATATATATTTCCTTAATTTGCTTTCTAGTTTGTACTACTTCTGGCACTTGTTTACTGGAGGGATTTTGGAAGCATAATGGACACCACACACTTGCCTCCAATTTTGACAGAGATTCAGTTCAATTGTGCCAATCATAGATTGAGCAATTTTTATAATCATGAAAACTTGTCAAAAAGAGTCAAAGCTTGGGGCGCCTGGGTGACTCAGATGGTTAAGTGTCTAATTCTTGGTTTTAGCTCATGTCATAATCTCAGGATCATGAGATTGAGCCCCACATTGAGCTCCCCATTGGGCTCCCCACTGGTGTCACTATTGGGCTCCACATCAAGCCCCACATCAGGCTCCATGCTCAGCTTAAGACTTTCTCTCTCTCTCCCTTTGCCCTTCCCCCTGTTCTCTCTCTCAAATAAATAAGATACATCTTTAAAAAAAAAAGAGTCAAAGCTCATAAAGTTCATTATTTCACATATATGATTCCTGATTTATGTAGAAATATTTAAAAGTAGTAGAATTATATGATGAGATTTTATATCCAATTTTAAGGATACTGAAATAATGTCACTTTACAAAGGAAAAACATTATAAACTAGCTGAAAATGTCTTACAAAACAGGAAAAATATTAATAATTAACATATTCTCTGAGTATTCACCTTGCCGTGTGAGGTATTAAACATTTATTTCATTTAATCTTCACAATAGTCCTCTGAGGTAGGTCAAGTATAATTTTACAGATGAGGAAACAGGCCTAAGTAGGTTTTGTAACTTATTCAATTTCATGAATTTATTCCCAAGTATTTGTGGAACCTAATATTTGATAAACACTCTTCTGTGGACAAGGTATGCAGTAGTAAAGAGAATAAAGTTTTTGTGTTCAAAATATCAACAGTATGTCTATGAAAATCCAGGTTTGGAATTCAGGTGTGATTTAATACCAGGGCTCACACTATTAACCAGTAAACTCTCTTGCCTAGGGCAAATTAAACATCCTTTAAAAAGAGGAAAATATAGAATCCTCTTTAAATCCTAAACAGTCTCAACTGAAGGTTTTCTGGTGCCAGAGATGTCATACATATCTACCTTCCTTGTTTTTTGAGTTTTATTGAAATAATTTAAAAAGCTAACACCATACTCAACAGAGAAAAACTGAGAGCTTTTTCCCTAAGGTCAGGAACAAGGCAAGGATTTCCATTCTCACCATTTGTATTCAACATAATACTGGAAATCCTAGTCACAGCAGTCAAATGACAAAAAGAAATAAAAGGCATCCAAATTGGTTAGGAAAAAGTAAAACTTTCTCTATTTGCAGATGACATGATACTATATATTGAAAATCCTGAAGACTCCACCGAAAAACTGGTGGAACTAATAAATGAATTGAGTAAGATTGTGGGATACAAAAATCAATGTACAGAAATCTGTTTCATTTCTATACACTAATAATGAAGCAAAAGAAAGAGAAGTTAAGAAAACAAACCCATTTACAATTGCAATGAAAACCATAAGATACCTAGGAATAAACCTAGCCAAAGAGGTAAAAGATCTGTATTCTGAAAACGATAAAACATTGATGAAAGTAATTGAAGATGACACCAAGAAATGGAAAAAACATTCCATGCTCATGGACTGGAAGGACAAATATTGTTAAAATGTCTACACTACCCAAAGTAATCTACACTTTTAATGCAATCCCTATCAAAATAACAACAGCATTTTTCACAGAACTAGAACAATTATAAAATTTATATGGAACCACAGAAGACCCTGAATAGCCAAAGCAATCTTGAAAAAGAAAAACAAAGCTGGAAATATCACAATTCAAGACTTCAAGATATACTACAAAGCTGTAGTAATCAAAACAGTATGGAACTGGCACAAAAATAGACACACAAATCTATGAAACAGAATAGAAAGGCCAGAAATAAACCCTCAGTTATATGGTCAATTAATCTTTGACAAAGGAGGAAAGAATATGCAATGGAAAAAAGACTTCAACAAATGGTGTTGGGAAAACTGGACAGCTACCTGCAAAAGAATGAAACTGGACCACATTCTTACACCATATACAAAAATAAACTCAGAATGGATTAAGGATCTAAACGTAAGACTTGAAACCATAAAAACCCTAGAAGAGAGCACAGGCAATAATTTCTCTGACATTGGTCATAGCAACGTCTTTCTAGATATGTCTCCTGAGGCAAAGGAAGTAAAAGCAAAAATAGACTATTAGGACTATATAAAAATAAAAAGCTTTTGCACAGCCAAAGAAATAACCAACAAAACTAAAAGACAGCCTACCGAATGGAAGGAGATATTTGCAAATGACCTACCTGATAAAGGATTAGTATCCAAAATATATTTTAAAAACCCACAAATAATCCCATTTAAAAAATGGGCAAAAGACATAAACAGACATTTCTCCAAAGAGGACATAAAGATGGCCAACAAACACATGGAAAGATGCTCAACATCACTCATCATCAGGGAAATGCAAATCCAAACTACAATGAGATATCACCTCACACCTGTCAGAATGACTAAAATAAAAAACTTAAGAAACAAGTGTTGGTGAGGATGTAGAAAAAAAGAAACTCTTTTGCACTGTTGGTGGGAGTACAAATTGGTATAACCAATGTGAAAAACAGTCTGGAGTTTCCTCAAAAAATTAAAAATAGAACTACTCTACAATCCAGTAATTGGACCACAGGGTATTTGCCCAAAAGATAAGAAAACACTAATTTGAAGGGATACATGCCCTGCTGTTTATTGCAACATTATTTAAAATAGCCAAACTATGGAACTATGGAGATAGCCCAAGTATCCCTCAATAGATAAATGGATAAAGAAGGTGTGGGGTGTGTGTGTGTGTTTGTATGTATATATATATATATATATATATATATATATATATATATATAATGAATGTTATTCAGCCATAAAAAAAGAATGAAATGTTGCCATTTGCAACAACATGGATGGATCTAGATGGTATAATGCTAAGCAAAATAAACCAGAAAGAAACAAATACTATATGATTTCACTAATATGTGGCATTTAAGAAATAAAACAAATGAACAAAGGAAAAAAAGAGAGAGAAACCAAAAAAAAAAAAAAAGACTTAACAATAGAGAACTGGTGGGTTACCAGAGGGGAGGGGGGTGGGAGGATGGGTGAAATAGGTGATGAGGATTAAGGGTACACTTATCACGACCAGCACAGAGTAATGTATAGAATTGTTGAATCACTATATTGTATACCTGAAACTAATGTAATACTCTACGTTAACTATACTGGAATTTAAAAAAAAAAGAGTTAAAAAGTATGGATTATATGCAACAGATGAATTATTGAACAGTACATCTGAAACTAATGATGTGCTATATGTTGTCTAATTGAATTTAAATAGAAATCAATAACAACAACAATGTGGTGGTTGCTGGAGGGAAGGGGGGGTAGGTGAAATAGAAGAGGATTAAGTAGTACGAGCTTCCAGTTATAAAATAACAAGTCACAAAGATGAAAAGTACAGCATTGAGAATATAGTCAATAATAAATATTTTAATAACTTTGTATGGTGCCAGATGGTAACTACACAATATGGTGAGCGTTTTGTAATGTATATAATTATCAAGTCACTATGTTGTATGCCTGAAACTAATATACATCAATTATATCTCAATTAAAAAAACAAACAGAGAATAAAATAAAACACCAAAGCAAACAGAAAGTATCATGCTGGTAAAAGACAAATATATAGACCAATGGAACAGAATGGAGAGTCTAGAAATAAAGTCATGCATATGTGGTCAACTAGACATCAACAAGGGTGCCATGAATACATTATAGGGAAAGTACAGTCTCATCAACAAATCATGCTGGGAAAACTGAACGTCCACATGCAATAGGTCTAATGACATTAGGTCTTTAGCTTACACCACACACAAAAATGAACTAGAAATTGATTCAAGACTTAAAATGTTAGACCTGAGACTGTTAAACTCCTAGAAGAATACATAAGAGAAAATCTTCACGGCATTGTCCTGACAGTGATTTCATAGCTATGCCATCAAAAACATAGGCAACAAAAGTAAAAGTAGACATTGAGCTAAAACATTTCTGCATAACAAAAGAAACAATGGAGTTAAAAGACAACATGTGGAATGGGGGAAATATTTCCAATCCATGTAACTGATAAAGTGTTAATATCTAAGACAGAAGGAATTCCTTCAACTTAATAGCAAAAAACAAATAGTCTGATTTTTAAAATGGGCAAATAACTTGAATAGATATTTTTCCAAAGAAGACAGAAGTGGTCAACAGGTGAATGAAAATATGTTAATGTAACTAATCATGAGGGAAATGCAAATCCAAACCATAATGAGATACTACCTCACACTTTAGGATGGCTATTACAAAACAACAACAATAACAAACAACAACAACAACAAAAGATAAGTGTTATTGAGGATATAGAGAAATTGGAAACCTTGTACACTGCTGGTGGGAATGTTGAATGGTACAGCTGCTATGGAACACAGTGTGGAGGTTCCTCAAAATATTAATAAAAATACCTGAGGTGCCTGGGTGGTTCAGATGGTTGAGTGCCTGCCTTCAGCTCAGGTCATGATCTCCAGGTCCTGGGATTAAGCCCTGCATTGTTAGGCTCCTGGCTCAGTGGGGAGTCTGCTTCTCCCTCTCCCTCTGCCTCTGCCTCTCCCCCTGTTTGTACTCTCTGTCTCTTTCAAATAAATAAATAAATCTTTAAAAAGATAGAAATATCCTATGATCTAGCAATCCCACTTGTGGGTATTTATACAAAAGAATTGAAGTCAGATTCTCAAAGAACTATTTGTACTCTCATGTTCATTGCAGCATTATTTAAAATAGCAGAGATGTGCAAACAACCTAAAAGTCCCTCAGTGGATGAATGGATAAAGAAAATGTACATACATACAATGGAATATCAGCCTTATAAAAAGGAAATTCTGTAATATGTGACAACATGGATGAATCTTGAGGACATTGTGCTAAGTGAAATTAGCCAGTAACAGAAGGACAAAAACTTCATGATTCCACTTATATGAAGTATCAAAATAATCAAATACACAGAAGCAGAATGGTGGTTGTTGGGGGCTGGGGAATGAGAGAAATATGTTCCTACTCAAAGGATATAAAGTTTCAATGTTGCAAAATGATTAAATTCTGGAGATCTGTTGTATAACATTATGCCTATAGTTAACAATACTGTATTGTACACTTAAACATTTGTTAAGCGGATAGGTCTCATGTTAAGTGTTCTTATCATATTAATAATAACTTTAAAAGAATGTCAAGAAATCAAAAGATAAGACATGATCCCCTAAGTACTACTTTTTCTCCTAAAGCTTTGTATTCAGTCATGTTAAGGGAAGTCACCTGTTTGTCCTCTAAGGTATTAAACATAAAAATTAAGAGCAAAGAGGAGAAAAATTAATGACAACCTTTTTCTCACTGTCATTTCCATCTGTTGTTCTTGCTTTATTCCATTGGCTTGTTTCTGGGGAAAATCTGCATCAGTTTTCTTAGGGGGTACCAAGAAAAGTGATTCCTGAAAATTTTTTAAAAAGTACTTGAAATGGGCCATATTTGTGGTCTCATTCCTGAAATAGGTCATATTTTTAATGGCAACTTTAAAATTTTATCAAAGTTATATAATATCCTATTTTCTGTAAAATTATTTTAAAATATCTTTTTGGTAATATTAAGCCCTTGTTGTGCATGAGAATTATCCATGGAGAGTTTGGAAATACACACTTGCTGGCCCTTGGAAATTCTGATTCAGTGAGTCCTGAATAAGACCCAGACACCTGCATTTATAAAAGAATTTCCCAGGTGATTCTAACATAGTTCCAAGTTTAAGAACCACCATTATAATATCTAATAGAAGCTATTTTTCTTCATCACAAGTATTAGTAAAATAGAAAGTTTGTTGAACTGGCCAGTAGATAGATGCTAAAGTAGTAAGCCAATGACAGTTTCTTGCCTTGTTTCTGACCGCTATATGGAATATATATTTTCTGCATTATTTTAGCCAAATGTATTGAAATGAATTTATTTAAAAAAAAAAAACCTTTTGCCAAAAGGGACTCTAATTGTTTCAGAGAGTTTTTTCTTTATTTGATCAGTTTGATAGACCATGACACTGTCAATCTGATCATCTAAATCTTCATCTCAGTTCTAATGATGCCATCTGCTTAACCCCTTGGGCCATATCTCAATTTGTACTGTGATACTCTAGCTTTATGGTATCTATAAATCAATCTTTTTCATGTTCAAACATAGGGGATTTTTAAAAATTTATCTCTGTGTTGCTTTGCGTCAGAGGATGTAGTCTTTTGATAAAATTTAAAATTTGTTGAGACTTGCCTCATGATCTGATAAATGTTTCCCTATGCTTGAAAACATTATTTTCTGTAACTGTTGATTGTTACATTTCATATATGAGATCAAGTTTTTTTGCTTTTTGCTAGTTGTTCATATTTCCTATATACTTTTTGTCAGTTTAATCTGTTATCACAACTATAATTACAAGTGTAACATTTTATCTTTATACTTCAATCAATATTATTTAGAGCCTTCATTTTTTAGGTGTACATAAATTTTAAATTGTTAAATCTTCCCATTAAATTGTCATTTATCATATGTAGTAACAATCTTTAGATATAACAGTTCTTTTCTGTCTTAACATCTATTGGTTGGGTTTTTTTTGTCTCTTAAGTATCTTTTAATTTAAAGGTATCCCTTTCTCACACACACACACACACGCACACTTTTTCTTTCTTGCAGTTTATGTTCATTTGTTCTTTTTTTTTTTAATTTTTTATTCTTTGCCCCAGGGGTACAGGTCTGTGAATCATCAGGCTTACATCTTTCACAGCATTCACTAAAGCACAAACCCTCCCCAAAGTCCACAACCCATCCACCTTATTCCTGCCCTCCCACCCCCCAGCAACCCTCAGTTTGTTTTGTGAGACCAAGAGTCTCCTATGGTTTGTCTCCTTCCCCATCCCATCTTGTTTCATTATTTTTCCCTCCCTACCCCCCATGACCCCCCACCTTGCCCCTCAAGTTCCTCATATCAGAGAGATCATATGATAATTGTCTTCCTCTGATTGACTTATTTCACTCAGCATAATACCCTCTAGTTCCATCCACGTCATTGCAAATGGCAAGATTTCATTTCTTTTGATGGCTGCATAGTATTCCATTGTATATATATACCACATCTTCTTTATCCTATTGGTTATTTTTGCTTGAGATGTCTTTTCTTGTATTTTTTTACTATTAATATCCTCATGCTTTATGCATGTCTTTTGTAAACAGCATAGAAGAATATACTTGTTAACCAATTTACTTAAGCTTCTTTTTTGATTAGAGAATTTAATTCATGCAAATTTCTCGTGATTACAGATATATTTAATACTTATCATTTTCATGTGTTTTACTTTTTAATGACATTTTTGTAATACTATTTTTGCCTTTCTCGCCCATTTCCAAATTTCCTTTCAGTTGATTATGTTTTCTCTAAACCATTCTAATTCCTTCTCCTATATATATGTGACATTCATTATTAAAAGTATCTTTTTAAAAAGATTTTATTTATTTATTCATGAGAGACAGAGAGACAGAGACAGAGAGAGAGAGAGAGGCAGAGGGAGAAGCAGACTCCCTGCTGAGCAGAGAGCCCAATGCGGGGCTTGATCCCAGGACCCGGGATCATGACCTGAGCTGAAGGCAGATGCTTAACCAACTGAGCCACCCAGGTTCCCCTAAAAATATCTTTTACTTGGGCGTGTGGGTGGCTTAGATGGCTAAGCCTCTACCTTCTGCTCAGGGCATGATCTCCGGGTCCTGGGATCAAGCCCCACATTGAGCCCCACATCAGACTCCCAGCTCAGCAAGGAGTCTGCTCCTCCCTCTGCCTCTGCCTCTCCCCCTGCTCATGCTCTCTTTCTTTCTCTGTATCTCTCCGTCTCAAATGAATAAATAAAATCTTAAAAAAATATCTTTTACTGAAATATAATTAAAAGGCACACATATTGTAAGCTCAGTGAATTTTCACATTTTGCCAATAGTCACCACTTGCCCTTCTCCAAGAGTAACCATTATCCTGACTTCTAACACCATAGATTTTATATTTATAATATATACATCTATTGTGTATATAAGAAATATACATACATAAATGTCTCAAACATAAAAAGAATGTTCAACTTTACTAATAATATGAGAAATTAAAATTATAGTAAGATACCATTTCTCACTTATCAGATAAGCAGAAATTTTAAAAGCTTGGCAACATATTCTATGTGGGTAACAGGAACTTTTATACATTACTGATAGCAATGCAAATTGGCATAAAACTTACAGAGGCATATTTGGCAATACATAACAAAACTACATAAATTCTGATCTTTTCATTTAGGAATTCCACTTCTAGGCATTTACCCTGAAGATATATCTCTAATCATATGAAAATTAATATTCAAAAATTTATTCACTGAAGAAATTTTTTTCAGCTGCACAGTATTGTAAACAATATGTGTCCATCTACAGTTGATTGGTTAAATAAACTACAGCATATTTATACAATCAAGTTCTTTGTATACAGGAGAAAGATCTCTGAGGCTGATATGGCATGGTTTGCAGGACATATTGTTTAGTGAGAAAACCAAATTAAAAATTGCATGTTGCATATAGTATATATACTGTCTTTTGTGTAAAAAAGGAGATACAAGAAAATATACAAGCATCTGTTTATTTTTGAAAAAAAAATCCAAAACAAAAAACAAAACACTGAAAGGAAAAGCTCAGAAACCAGTAAGATTGGCTATCTACTGGGAACCAGTAGAAATGAAGGATTAGGTATGAGGGAGTGAATCCTAAGTATAATTTTTCATACAGTTTTGAGTTTCCTAATCATGCTAACATTTTACATACTCAAATTAAACCCATAAAGGAAAGTTAGGTGTAAGAATGAGGGGAATCTAAAATGGAATACAAATATAAACAAGTGAAACTAAGTACTTCAAATGAAAAAATACAGCCATGTTGAAGGTGGGAAATGACGAGCCCAATTAACTTTTAGATATAGTATTTTGAAAATATTAATATTAGAATAAAGACTGAAAGAACTGTATGCAAATACTGAACTCTAGTCAGTAGGATTGTTTACTGCAGTGTTGCAAGTTAGCAATACTACTTTATGTGTTTTTAAGGACTGGGTAAATAAGTACAGATCTTTCTTGACTTATATAACCCCAGATCAGGGTTATGTCCTGATAAACCCACTGTAAGTTGAAAATATTGTAAGTCAAAAATGCATTTAATACAGCTAACCTACCCAGCATTGTAGGTCAGCTCAACCTAACTCAAACATGTTCAGAACACTTACATCAATTAGCCTGCCTTTGGGCAAAATCATCTAATGCAAAACTTATTTTACAATAAAGTGTTGAATATCTAACATAACTTATTGAATAGTGTACTGAGAGTGAAAAAGCAGAATGTTGTATAGGTGCAGAATGGTTGTTAATGTGATTGTGATTCTGTTGCTGTGTTAATGGGATAAGTCACCTTGTGATTCTGTTGCTGACTGGGAACTGTAGCTGGTTGCCACTGCCCAGCATCGTGGGAGAATATCACACAGCATACCTATAGCCCAGGAAAAGATCAAAATTCAAACTTAAAGTACAGTTTCTACTGAATGCATATTACTTTTGGACTGCTGTAAAGTAAATATATATATATAATATATAGTATGTATATTATATATATAGTTAATTTGAACCGTCATAAGGTGGGGACCATCTGTACATATATTGAGGGTAATAGAAGTCCAGTTTCTTAACATTGTTGATATAAGTACAGCTATGCACTGGGGAAGATTAGCAGGAAGCCAGTGATATTGGATTGGCATTAGAGGTATTCCTATGAATTCATGGCTTTTTCTATATTTATGTATCTGTGTGTGTATGTATGCATACATGTATGAATGCATGTGTGTGTATCTATCATTTATTATCTATTTATCTAAGTATATATGTGTATATATAAATACACATGCATACATTTCCTAGCTATTTGTACTGAAGGTATAGAAATGACACTCCAGTAACAGTGAGTATACTTAGTACCCAAATCTTGGTTTCTTATTTTACTTCTTTTTTATTGTTTTTGTTTTGTTTTTATTTTATTTGAATTCAATTAGCCAACATATAATACATCATTAGCTTTTGGTGTAATGTTCAATGATTAATCAGTTGCATGTAACACCCAGTGCTCATCACATCACATGCCCTCCTTAATGCCAATCGCCCTGTTACCTCATCACCCCACCCACCTCCCTTTCTGAAACCCTCAATTTGTTTCACGAAGTCAAGAGTCTCTCATGGTTTGTCTTCCTCTCTGATTTCTTCCCATTCAGTTTTCCCTCCATTTCCCTATGATCCTCTGCGCTATTCCTTATATTCCACATATGAGTGAAACCATAGGATAATTGTCTCTCTGATTGACTTATTTTGCTTAGCATAATATCCTCCAGTTCCATCCATAATGATGTAGATGGGAGGTATTCATCCTTTCAGATGACTGAGATGTCCTATATATGACAGGTGAGATCCTGCCCTATATATGAACCACATCTTCTTTATCCATTCTTCTGTGGAAGGACATCTTGGCTCCTTCCACAGTTTGGCTATTGTGGACATTGCAGCTATGAACATTGGGATGCTGGTGCCCCTTTGGATCACTGCATCTGTATCTTTGGGGTAAATACCCAGTAGTGCAATTGCTGGGTCATAGGGTAGCTCTATTTTGAACTTCTTGAGGAAACTCCATACTGTTTTCCAGAGTGTCTGTAACAGCTTGCATTCCTACCAATAGTGTAAGAGAGTTCCCCTTTCTCTACAACCTCACCAACATGTATTGTTCCATGTCTTGTTAATTTGAGCCATTCTAACTAGTGTAAGGTGGTATCTCATTGTGGTTTTGATTTGTATTTCCCTGATGCCAAGTGATGTGGAGCATTTTTCCATGTATGTGTTAGCCATTTGGATGTCTTCTTTGGAGAAATGTCTGTTCATGTCTTCTCCCCATTTCTTGATTGGATTATTTGTTCTTTGGGTGTTGAGTTTGTAAGTTCTTTATAGATCTTGATTACTAGTCCTTTATCTGATAAAACATTTGCAAATATCTTCTCTCATTCTGTCGGTTGTCTTTTGGTTTTGTCGACTGTTTGCTTTGCTGTGCAAAAGCTTTTTATCTTGATGAAGTTGCAATAGTTCAGTTTTGCCTTTCTTTCCCTTGCCTTTGGAGATGTGTCTAGCAAGAAACTGCTGCAGCCCAGGTCAAGGAGGTTGCTGCCTGTGTTCTCCTCTAGGATTTTGATGGATTGCTGTCTCACATTTCGAGTTTATCTTTGTGTATGGTGTAAGAAAATGGTCTGGTTTCATTCTTCTGCAGGTGGCTGTTCAATTTTTCCAGCACTGTTTGTTGAAGAGACTGTCTTTTTTCCATTGGCTATTCTTTCCTGTTTTGTTGAAGATTAGTTGACCATAGAGCTGAGGTTCTCTATTCTATTCTATTTTGGGGTTCTCTGTTTTGTTCCATTGATCTATGTGTCTGTTTTTATCCCAGTACCATACTGTCTTGATGATTACAGCTTTGTAATAGAGCTTGAAGCCCAGGATTGTGATGCCACCAGCTTTGGTTTTCTTTTTCAACATTCCTTTGGATATTTGAGGACTTTTCTGGTTCCATACAAATTTTAAAATTATTTGTTCCAGCCCTGTGAAAAAAGTTGGTGGTATTTTGATAGGAACTACATTGAATGTGTAGATTGCTCTGGGTAGCATAGACATTTTAACAATATTTGTTCTTCCAATCCATGAGCATGGCATGTTTTTCCATTTCTTTGTGTCTTCCTCAATTTCTTTCAAGAGTGTTCTGTAGTTTTTGCCTCTTTGGTTAGGTTTCTTCCTAGGTATCTTATGGTTTTGGTGCAATTGTAATTGGGATTGATTCCTTAATTTCTCTTTCTTCAGTCACATTGCAACTGATTTCTGTTCATTAATTTCGTATCCTGCCACATTGCTGAATTGCTGTGTGAGTTCTAGATAACATCTTCACTAAAAGGAACCAGTGCTCTTGGAAAAGAAACAAAGGCTGGACAAGAAAAACTATAAAATGAGCCTGGGATATCATTTTATGCCAAAAATTATGAATGCTCAAAAATCATGGGGACATGCCAAAAGGAGAGAGGAACAAGCTTGAAAGGGGCCCATCGATCAAATTTGGGACAATGTAAGCATCAAAATAAATAATGACAATAATAGATTATAATCTATAGAATAAAGTAAATTCTTGGGTATACATAAATAAGTGATAATGGAGAATGAAAACCCCCTCTTTACAGTAGAGTGCCAATAAATATGTAAGGAAGGAAGGAGTTAAAAAGCACTAGTAGCCATCACTGTAATTTTTTTAACTGCTATAAAATGATCAACATTTATTATGCTCACAATTCTGTAGGTTAAAAATTAAGGCAAGGTACAACAGGGATGGTTCATTTCTACTCCACCATGGCTGGGGCCTCAGCTAAGGTGGCTCAACAGGATGAGGATGGCTGAGGTGGCTTGACTGGGGATATATGTCTGGGATGTTGGTTCTTATGTCTGTGGCATCTGCTGGGACTATAATTCCCCAAACGGCAGCTTCACTCACATGTCATATGTTGCCTGGGCTAGAATAGCCAGAGCTGGGTAAAATCTTCCTCCTTCTGCACATGACATTCTCAAGACAATCAGATTTCATACATAACAGATGATTTTCAATAACAAGTTTTAGGAAACCCAGGAGGAAGCTGTAGAGCTTTTTCTTTTTTTTTTTAATTTAAATTCAATTTAATTAACATATAGTGTATTATTAGTTTCAGAGGTAGAATTTAGTGATGCACCAGTTGCTCATAACACCCAATGCTCATTCCATCCAGTGCCCTCCTTAATGCCCATCACCCAGTTACCATGGGATAACTACCCACCTCCCCTCCCGCAATCTTCAGTTTATTTCCTATTATTAAGAGTCTCTTATGGTTTGTCTTCCTCTGTTTTTGCCTTACTCTCCTTTCCTTTCCCCTATGGTCATCTGTTTTGTTTTTAAATTCTACATGTGAGTGAATTCATATGATATTTGTCTTTCTCTGACTGACTTATTTCACTTAGCGTAGTACCCTCTGGTTCCATCCACACTGTTGCAAATGGCAAGATTTCGTTCCCGTTGATGGCTAAGTAATATCCCATTATGTATATATACCACATCTTCTTTATCCATTCAACTGTCAATGGACACCTGGGTTCTTTCCATATTTTGGCTATTGCAGGCATTGCTGCTATAAACTTTGGGGTGCATATACCTCTATGAATCACTATGTATCCTTTGGATAAAAGTGTAGAACTTTTTACAACCTAACGTCAGAATTTCCAGAATCTCTTCTGCCACATTTTATTGGTCAAGAAAGTCATTAAGACTAGGTCAGATTCAAAGAAAGGGCAGGAATAGGCTCAGCCTCTCAATGGGTAATGGCATGTGCATACAGAGGGAAGGAATTAATGGTGCCATGTTGGAGACAGGTTACCACAGTGAATAGTATTCTTTAGATTTCTTTTCACTCGGCAATAAGTCTCAGAGATCTCTCTAAATCAGTTCATACAGATCTACATCATTTCTTCTTATTCTTGCATTAATATCTACTAAGATTATACCACAATTTATTTAGACATTTGTGCCTTTAGGGACATATAGGTGATTTCTATTTATTCTATTTTAAAGTCATTCTTAAATATATTGATTTTTGTTTATATTCCAGTATTTCTAAGGTTAATGCTAAGAAGTGAAATTTTTACCATCAGAGGATATGAGCATATTTAGTAGACACTATCAAGTTGCTTTCTAAACTGACTCATGTGGTTTATATTTCTCCATGAATGCATTGGAGTGCAAGTGTTCCTACAAATTACTTGATACTATCAAACTTTTTAAATGCATGTCATTTTAGTGAAAAATGGATCTTACCCTTTTATAATTTCTATTTCATTGATGATATGAATGCTTACTTACCCTTGGATTTGTTCTTTTGTGAATTGCCTATTCCTGTCATTTGCCCATTTTTCCATTGTAATTATTTTTCTATTTACTTGTAGAAATTATTGGTATGTGGTGGATTCTAGTCCTCTTTCTCTTAACTATTCAGAACAGGTTTTGATATCAGCCAGGATCCTGGCTACGTGACTGGAGCTCAAATGAAGAGGGAAGTTTAGAGCTGTGATGCTTGGGCTCTGGAGTCACTGCACTTACCTCATTGTATTTCAGCATGAACCAGAGTCCCAAAGATTCCTCAAGTAAAACCCCATCCTTGAAGTTGCTAGTTATACCATTTATGGTGTTTCTAAAAGTGTGGTTCTTGATCAGTGGCCTCAGAATCACCTGGGTGCTTATAAAAAACACAGGATCCTGAGCACTGTCCCAAGTCTACTGCATCAGAATTTTATGGGGTATATCTAGGAACCTACATTGTTAAGTAGCTATTTATGACTTACCACTAACGTATGAAAATCACTACCCTTAGCACAGGCCAGAAATTTATATTAAGTGTGGAGGAGAGGTGAGCCTGGTGGCTCAGTCAGTTAAGTGTCTGCCAGGTAATGATCTCAAGGTCCTGAAATAGAGCCCTGTGTCAAGCTCCCTGCTCAGTAGGGAGTGTGCTTCTCCCTCTGCCCCCACTTCATGTTCTCTCTCTCTCTCTTTCTCAAATAAATAAATAAAATCTTAAAAAAAGAGTGAAGGAAAATGAAATTTGGATTAATATGCCCCCTCTCTGGTCTGCTATGGGAAGGAGAAATAGAACCACATAATCAGGGGCACCTGGGTGTCTCAGTCCATTGGGCATCCACCTTCAGCTCAGGGTCCTGGAATCAAACCCCCACCTCTTCCTCTATCCCTCTGCCTACTTGTGTTCTTTCTCTTGTTCTCTTTCTCTCTCAAATAGATAAATAAAATCTTAAAGGAAAAAAAAAAGAACCACATAATCATAGAACCAGAGCTCGAGTTATCTCAGAGATCACCAATTAATTATTGGCTCTTAAACCTACTTGGCCATATTCACCCAAACCAATTAAGTCAGAATTTCTGAAGGTTGGGTCAGATATAAGCATTTGTAAAAAAAAAAAAGAAATGATGTTGTAGGTATGTTATGCATCCAGAGTCAAGAACCACTAGCCTGAACCTAACTCTTTACTTTACAGTAAAGGAAACTCGGGCCAAGTGAGTTTATAACATTTGTCTGGGGTCTTACAAATTTTGCTGGCCAAGAACTTATCTGTCCTGACCAGATGTCCAGTGCCTTGTATTGTTTAACAATTCCTCTGGAAGGTATGATTTGGATTGGAAGTCGGGAAATATTTTCAGAGTAAGTTGTTTTCATATATTAGTAAATGTTCTTTTCTAAAAATAAATTGTGTTGAGTGTCTATATTTCTGTAAGAACTAAAAGGTAAAACCTGCCAGACCCCTCTGACTATAGCAGAATTGCTGGCAGGAAACACAGCTGTAATTACATATACTGCTTTCCCCATTAACTGTTTTTTCCTCAAGTGGTTTTAAAAACCAACCATTACACATTTCTACATGAGTAACCAATCAGGACCTGGATATTTGTATTTTTTTTACAGCATCAAACTAGTACACTCTTAGAACTATGATAGTAATATTTCATTCAAGTAGAATTATCAATGGATGCTAAAACCATTGGGTGACAGTTTGGTGAGGATCAAGTCTCAATGTATCTTTCCACAAATTACTTATTCATTACAAAGAGAAAAATAAACTACAGTGGAGAAACCTGACAGAAACCACCTAAAGAAGTAATAAGTCACCATCACCAGCGATGAGACAAACTGACATCATGTACTTTCTGAGGCTGATAAGGCAGAGCATCAACTCCCGTGGAATTCTAACCAAAAATGCATAGCCTGAATCTAGTCATGAGGAATTGGCAGGCAAAACAAAATCGAGGGACATTTTATAAAGTAGCTGGCTTGTTGAGAAGGTTGTGAAAGACAAAGAAATGAAGAACTATTTCAGATTAAAGAAGATTGGAGATGTGGCATCTAAATCAAATATGTGATCCTGGATTCTAGGATCCTGGATTACAATACTTCTTGGCACTACTCTTAGACATTATTAAGACAACAGATGAAGTTTGAATAAGGTCTGAAGACTTGATAATAGTATTGTATCAATATTAGTTTTCCAATTTTGACAACTATATTATGATTATGAAAGAGAATGTTCTTGTTCTTAGGAAAAACACTTTGAAGTATTTTAATATAACAGAACATCATGTCTGTAAACTTACTCCCTAATGATTCTAAAAGAAAAAATATGTGTAAAAATACATACTCCTTTAATTTTTTGTGACTTTTAAATTTGAAAACTTTCCACACATCCCTAAAAGTTGCAAATCTTCTCCCAGACTCCCTAGTTTTTAACTTTTTTTCCTCCAAGTTTTAAATTCCAGTTAGTTAACAAACAGTGTGATATTAATTTCAGGGGTAGAATTTATTGATTCATCATTTACATACAAAACCCAGTGCTCATCCCAACAAGTTCTCTCTTTAATCCCATCACCTATTTCAACCACCCCTCCACCCACCTCCCCTCTGGTGACCAACAGTTTGTTCTCTGTAGTTAAGAGTCTTATTTCTTATTTTGCCTCTCCCCCCTTATGTTCATTTGTTTCTTAAATTCCACATGAGTGAAATCATGTGGTGTTTGTCTTTCTCTGACTATTTCACTTAGGATAATTCTGTCTAGCTCCATTTTTACAAATGGCAAGACTTCCTTTTTTATGTCTGAGTTCATCCATTCATCCATTCATCCATTGATGGGTATTTGGGCTTTATCTTCTTTATCCATTCATCCATTGATGGACTTTTGGGCTCTTTCCATAATTTGGCTACTGTTTTTTTTTTAAGATTGTATTTATTTATTTGTCTGAGAGAGAGAGAGAGAGAGAGAGAGCGCGCACAAGCACAAGCAGGGGGAGTGGCAGGCAGAGGGAGAAGCTCCTGACCAAGGAGCCTGATGGGGAACTTGATCCCAGGACCCTGAGATCATGACCTGAGCCAAAGGCAGACATTTAACCAACTGAGCCACTCAGGTGCCCCTGTTTTGGTTATTGTTCATAATGTTGTTATAAACATCAGGGTGCATGTATCCCTTTGAATTACTGTTTTTGCATTTTTCGAATTTTAGATATTTTGCAAATGTCTAGTAGTGCAATTGCTGGATCATAGGGTAGTTCCATTATTAACTTTTTGAGGCCCCTCCATACTGTTTTCCAGAGCGGCTGCACCAGTTTGCATTCCCACCAACAGTGCAAGAGGGTTTCCCTTTCTCCACATCCTCACCAACACCTGTTGTTTCTTGTGTTTTTGATTTTAGTCATTCTAACAAGTGTGAGGTGATCTCATTATAGTTTTGATTTGTATTTCCCTGATGATGAGTGATGTTGAACCATTTGTTAATGTTTTATCACAGTTGTGTAATTATTCCCTCTCATCCTATTCTTACAAATTCTAGGAATGCTAAAAATTATTTCAAAATAAAAAGCCACAACAATTAAGAGTGAATACTTTCTACTTCTTTTTGCTTGCTAAGTAGGTAGCATAAGGTACTGGTTAAGAACACTGTTTTTAGTAAGAGATGTCTAAATCAAGTCTTAGCTCTTTTATTTATTATTATTATGATAATAATAATTATCTGAGCTTCAGATACTTATCTGAATACTTCAGATAATTATCTCTGAGCTTCAGTTTTCTAATGCATAAAATGATAAGAATACTGACCTTAGGGCATTAGTGTGGGACTCTAATGTATGTTAATTGGTGGCACTATTAATCAGCACACAATAAGGAGACAATGTTATTATTTTTGCCTCTTCTACTTCTCTCTTTTCTGTGTATTCTTCTTGATGTAATTATAACAATTTCAGTGCTTACTTTTAAAACTATCCTTTCCTTTTATCCAGGGTACTCAAGACTCATTTTTTGTGTGTGTGTGTGTAAAACTAGTTTAACATTCTCAGACATCTATATTCTGCACTTTGAGGACTAGAAATACATACCTTTCTAGTGAAGTGTTCATATTATTTTTCTGTTGGAGGGGTGGTTATCTGATTTTTCACTTTGTATTTTGAGTCTATAGTTTGAAACCTGCTAGTAAAATTTATATTATTTATAGGACCTGTACATATTTAAAAGTTGAATGTGGAAAAATAAGTAGAAAATGTTTGTTTTATTGGGTTGGATTGTATTTCTTTTAGTTATTTGTTTCTTTTATTTGGGCTTACATATGTGACCAGTATAAAAATAACATCTAAGAGTTATTTTATTGAGTTAGGTAAATATTTACTTGTTATTGCCACTATAATACATTGTTAGCTTGCCAGGACTTAGAATTTATTAAACCTCAAAATGCTGCTGGGAAAACTTCTGGGAAAAGGGTAATTACACATATTGTATTACTATTACATGAAACACTTCATCAGGAAAAGGGGAATCCTCTGTATTAGTAAAAATATTACTCATGAAATAGGAAGTACTTTGTAGTTTAACTCTCTAGAACTGAGCAGACATTAAGCATAGTCATAAGTCTATAATTCAGCCACTTTACCACAGTAATTTATTCGTTGAACTAATAATAGTAAAACCATTAATAGCCCTTAGATCACATTGCTCAGTGGTGCTTCTCCTTTATATCTTTCTCCTTCTCCACCTCTTTCTTCTTTTAAACTAAATTATATAACAGTTGTTTAATAGAAACAACTATTGGTAGTGGGCAACTGATAAAGAAAATGTTACATAAGAAAGTAGGAGTTTATTTTTGACCCCCACCAAGAATGATAAAACTTAGGAAAACATACATTTGATGTTGTTTTATGATATCTTAGCTCAGTGCATAAAGAAAGCATTTACCTGGAAATGATTTATCTGACATTCTCTTTGTTATACTTATTATGACTAGATTATAGGAGATTATTAGCTCTTCCATGGCCAACACTGTGCTACAATAATGCCTTGTACATAGCAGGATCTTCATGTGTACTTGGTAAATCAATACATGTTAGCAAAAATAATCTCAATTATATTTTATTATAGTGAAGAACTTGGAACTGATGATTATTTTTTGAATCATTGGCCAATGACTTGCTTATAATCCTCACAACAAGTAAATTATTGAATAACATCAGGAATGGTTTCAGAAATGAAACAAAGCACATTATTTTGCTGTTGTCTAATACTATTAGTATACCCATATTGGAAGAGTTGGATTAAGTTAAAGAAAAATAATATTAAAGCGGGAAAACTTCCAGAGAAATGATAATTAATATCAAGGTGATTGGAAATACTCATATAAAATATTTTGGATAGACTTTTA
Organism: Ailurus styani; assembly: GCA_002007465.1. Classification (NCBI taxonomy): domain Eukaryota; kingdom Metazoa; phylum Chordata; class Mammalia; order Carnivora; family Ailuridae; genus Ailurus; species Ailurus styani. The sequence continues at coordinate 328,408 of LNAC01000863.1, read as the reverse complement.
GGAATTGGGAAGCTATTACCTTAGAATAGATATATTTGTCATTTACAAAATCTTGAAGGCTGTAGGCCTAGTGAATATGGACTTATTCGACCCTAAGCTTGAAATAAATGAATTTAAACAAATTAATGCAGGGAATTTTCTTTTTTTTTTTTAAAGATTTTATTTATTTATTTGACACAGAGATAGAGATCACAAGTAGGCAGAGAGGCAGGCAGAGAGAAAGAGGGGGAAGCAGGCTTTCCACTGAGCGGAGAGCCTGATGCGGGCCTCGATCCCAGGACCCTGAGATCATGACCTGAGCCGAAGGCAGAGGCTTTAACCCACTGAGCCACCCAGGCGCCCGGGAATTTTCTTTACATTGAAATTAAAAATGTTATGGGACTTGACCTTGGGAGATAATTAAAGGGGATAATTATCTGGTTTAAAGACTTTCAAATAAAATCATTTTTATTTGGAAAAATCATAACAAATTTGGATTAGGGGTACTTAAAAGATATAATCTTACTTTTGTAAACCTAAATAATGATAGCCATTTGAATTGGTATTTCAAACTGGAAGCTCAGAAAATAGCCAATTTCTATGTTCTAGGGAGGAAAACAACGCAGTTCCTTGTCAGATTTCACTGAGGATAGCCTAGTGCTTGGCAGACTCTGGAGCCAGCTTGTCTGGGTTCACCACTTGTGTGGCCTTGAGTGAATTGCTTAACACTTCTGTGTTTCTAAAATGGGAATAGTTGTGTTAATCCACTTAAGTGGGTTAACCCACATACACAAATTTGCATATGACAAGTGGACAATAAGTTGATATTGTTATTTTCTCTCTCGTATTTATGCATTGTGTTACTGAGAGGAAATCTTTTTCTGTGTCGGCATTGATTTCATTTCCACCAGGAACATCTCTTCTAATTACACTCTGACTTGTAGCTCCAGTTGTCAGCTAAGCATCTACAATGTTTTGTGGCTTCTAGTCCAAGAAACAGTCTTAAAGATTGAAATAGGAATAGTTTATGATTCTTGGGTATTCTTTTCTCATATTTTGTTTGTATTAGATTTTATTCACAAAATTTTGTTTTAAAAATATACTATATGCCTTATGTAAAATAAGTATTGTTTTAGGGGCACCTGGGTGGCTCAGTAGGTTGGGTGTCTGCCTTTGGCTCACGTCATGATCCTTGGGTCCTAGGATCAAGGCCCACGTTGGTTCCCTGCTCAGCAGGGAGTCTGCTTCTCTCTCTGCCCTTCTCTCTGCTTGTGTGCTCTCTTCTCACTCTCTCTCAAATAAGTAGATAATTTTTTTAAAAAAGGATTGTTTTAATTTTTCTGAATGTCTTATTTCATTCCTTCTCTCAACACTTTAAATATTTTACTCCACTGACTTCTTGCTTGCATGGTTTCTGAGAAATTAGATACAAATCTTATCTTTGTTCCTCTGTAAGTAAGGTGTTTTTGTCTTTGGCTTCTTTCAGGATTTTTTCTTTATCTTTTATTTTGTACATTTTGACGAGGTGTAATCTTTCTTTCTTTCTTTCTTTCTTTCTTTCTTTCTTTCTTTCTTTCTTTCTTTCTTTCTTTCTAAAGATTTTATTTATTTGACGGAGAGAGAGAGATCACAAGTAGGCAGAGAGGCAGGCAGAGAGAGGAGGAAGCAGGCTCCCTGCTGAGCAAAGAGCCAGATGATGCAGATGCAGGGCTTAATCCCAGGATCCTGAGATCATGACCTGAGCGGAAGGTAGAGGCTTTAACCCACTGAGCCACCCGGGCGCCCATGACAAGGTGTAATTTTCTGGACACTTATCTTCCATTTGTCCCACTGTTCTTGGATATTCTGTTCTGGTTTACTCCTCACACCTCAGTGTTTTTTCTCTTTGCTTTTCAGTTTTGGAAGTTTCTGTTGACATATACTTAGATCCTTTCCTCAGCTAATGAACAGACTGAAGGTTTTCTTTATTTATGTTACAGTGTTTTTGATCTCTTTGATTTCTTTTGGGTCTTTTTTAGGATTTCCATCTCTCTACTAACATTACCCATCTATTTTTCATGTTGTCTGTTTTTTCCATTAGACCCATTAACATATTAATTATAGTTGTTTTAAATTCTTATTTCAATAATTCCAATATCCCTGCCATATCTAAGGCTAGTTCTGATGTTTGTTTTGTCTCTTCAGACTGCGTTTTTTACCTTTAAGAATGCCTTGTAATTTTTTTTTTGAAAGTTAGTATGATGTACTGGGTGAAAGGAATTCTCATAAACAAGCCTATAGTGATGTGCTGATAAGGTGTGGGGGAGAGGAAGTGTACTGTAGCCCTATGATTAGGGCTAAGTTTTTTTAGCGAGCCTACGTCTCTGAGCTGTGAACTTCACAAGTGCTTCTTAGTCATCCATTCCCACATTTTAGGTGGGTCGGATCTGGATGGGGAGTGGAGTTGAATATTTCCCTTCCCCCACATGGAAGACCAGAGAGGGTCAATTAGGCCTGATAAAACTCTAATGGGTTAGGCTCTGGGAAAATAGTTTCATTTGAGCCCAGGCCTTGTTAAGAAGAACAGAATGCTCTGGCATATTTCAAAATGGTTACTTTCCCTCTATCCCTGCCAGAAACCCAAGAGGAGTTTTCTCTGATATTCACTGAGAGAACCTGATAGAGAGCTCCAGGAGGTAAAACTCCCAAAAGTGGGGGGCCACCCTGGAATTTCTAACTCTCAGATTTGTCTAAATTGAATCTTCAGCAATTTGTTGATTGAGGTTCATATTTTCCTATTGTGGCATTGTTTCCTAGATATTTCTGCTGGTAGGTTTCTGCTCTGGTAAATTGTGATTCTCTCTGTTCACTGGTCTGTTTCTCCAATTCTGGTGGCAGTAGTTTGCCCTGTGACCTCACTTCTGTTTATAAAATGCAGCCATGTATGTGCAATGTTGTCTCAGTTTCCTATTGCTGCTAAAACAAATCATCACAAACTTTCTGGCTTAAAACAACAGAAATGTATTCCCTTACAGATATAGAGACCAGAAGTCTGAAATGAGTCTTATGGGGCTAAAATGTGTCAATGGGAATGGTTTCTTCTAAAAGCTTCCAGCAAGAATTGCATTACTTGCTTCTTGCAGTTTCTAGAGGCTACTGACATGTCTTGGTTTCTGGCCACATCACTCTGATCTCTTCTTCAGTTATTACATGGCCTTCTTTCCTCTGTCTTCCTTTTAAAAAGATAATTTGTAATTGCATTTAGGGCCCGCCTGCCTGGATTATCCAGGGAAGTCTTCCCATCTCAAAATTCTTAACTATATCTGCAAAATTCCTTTTGCCATATATGGTAATATTCCCAGATTCCAGGGATTAGGACCTGGATATCTTTGGTGGTCCATATTTAGTCTACCACTAGTATGTTTAGAAAAGTGTTATCTCTTCTGATTATTAAATGTAACTTGAGCAACTTTTATGAATTGACAGTGCTGGATTTCATTGCAGGACAGAATAAATAGTATTGAAGAACTGTACAAGGATAACAGCACAGGTGCTACAATATGTTATTTTTTTCTGACTGACCAAAATGATGGTTTAAATTAAAGGCTCAATTCTAACAGCAACAACAAAATAAATTGATATGTGCAGGTTTTTAAAAAGGATTATTTATTTAATTTAGAGAGAGATAGAAAGTGCAAGCAGAGGGAGGAACAAAAGGAAAGGGAGAGAGAGAGAATCTCTAGCTGACTCCACACTGAGCGCAAAGCTTACACAGGGCTCAATCTCACGACCCTGAGATCATGACCTAACCCAAAACCAAGAGTTGGATGCTTAACTGACAGAGCCATGAAGGCACCCTGTCGAGATTTTGATAGACGTTTGGTTAGGAGAAATTTGTATTTCTCCACCATATAAAAAAAGACTGGTGAGGAGCTCCTATGTGTATATAACCAGAACAGAGCATGTCTTATTGTCAATGAGAGGACTGCTCCTTTTCTCTTCCATATACACCCTTCTGGACTGTGTTGCCATTTTGGAATTTTCCAATTTAAATTTTAGTTTAAATATCTTATCCAAATAAAGCATTTTAGGGCAGAAGATGTGAAAGGAGCACGTACACTGATTAGTTCAGGATCTTACCTCCTTTTGGAATAGCCTTAGGCCTTAAAGACTCTGGGTCTGGCCAAAGAAACAGAAATGCAAAGCTGGAAATGATGAAAGTGTAGTGGCACAAAAACATAACACTTCAAAGTATTTAAGGAGAAAAGTATCTTTTAGTGGGTATCTCTGGAGTTTCAGGATAATCACTGAAAAACAACCTTTAAAATGTCTGAAGAAACAATGAAAATAACTTCAAACTTTATGAATAGTTGAAAGTTAGGTTTAAATGAAACCTTTGTCTCAACTTCAAAATACTGGATTTGGCAACAGGAGTCTGTAATTACTACTGGGGCCCCCAAACCACCGTCATGTTAAATTAAACCCTCTGAATTCTGTGTTCTTTCTGTTGCCTTATGTGGTGGAAAAAGGAGAGTTCAGATAGTTATGGCAAAGACTGGGTGATCGTCTTCATTGTTCACATTTTTATTTCAGTGAGCAGGTCCAACATAAATATTTGAAACTTATATTCTCCTATAGGAGATAGAATTTTCAAGCATGGCATTTTCTTTAACAGGGTTATTTTTTAATGTGAGAGCCCAGAACATAACTAGAAAGCAGTGGTAGGTATCAAATAAGAAAGGAGAGAATCACCATAAAAACAGCAATGAAACTATAGAGAGGTAAAGACTGGACAATGTTGCTGACTTGGAAAGAGCTGAATTTTTAAAAATACCTTATTTGATGTATTACCCATATGACCTTTTAAAAAATCAAGATAAAAGCATACTCAGAACACATCACCATATAGTCATATGGTATGAAGTTAGTCTACCCTCCAATGATGTCATTGCTGGTTTCAGACATTCTAGGAAAAGACTATGTGGATAGATAAATGTACATTGTGCCCTCTGGTTTTATGGTATCGGAATTTAGACTACATAAATTGTAATTTGTTTATGTCTGCTCTTTGTGTTAAATTAAAGAAGTTGGATTGCTTAGACAACCAGTGTTTGGCTTGAATGAGTTTTTAAAAGCAGCTAGTATTTATAATGTAATGAATCACACTAAAAATTTCCCTTTATAAAAGAAAAAAAATCCAAAGCAACAGTAGATTACAGATTGACTAAAAACAGACTGATTAAGAGGTTGGGCTCCAGAGTCAGACACACATACACTTAAAATCTGTCTATGTCACTTACAGCAGTGTAAGTTGGGGTAAGGTACCTAACTCTCCACACACCAGTTTCCTCATTTGTATAGTAATGGCAGCAACAAGTCATGATAATAGCAGCACAGATTTCATAGGTGTTTTGTGAAAAGTGTTGAAACATGAGCCGCATAATTGTTCAGTGAATAGTAGTAGGTGATATGATTATAGTTGCTGGATAGAGTTCATGGTTCAGCTTCCATAGACTCCAGGGCTCTATTCCCAGCAAAAGATGAGAGGAATGTGTTGTGAGATGCCATCGGCTGCAAAAGCTAAGTAAATCTCTTTTTGATGTCATCCAAAGGACCATCATTCATAGCTTTTGCCAAACTACTGTTAATGTATTTTTATTTTCTATCTATAGCAGACGTGTGTGTGTGTGTGTGTGTGTGTGTGTGTGTGTGTGTGTGTGTACACATTCGAGAGGGGGAGAGCAAGCGAGAGAGCAGGGAGGGTCAGAGGGAGAGGGAGAGAGAAACTTTAACAGACTCCAAGCTCAAGGAGGAGCTCTATCTGGGGCTTGTTCTCACAATCCTGAGATCATGACCTGAGCTGAAACCAAGAGTCCAATGCTTAACTGGCTACACCACCCAGGGGTCCCATATAGCAGATATATTTAAAACAACATTTCCTTTTATCTGACTTACAGCCCTATGAATGTAAAGCATGTCTCCTTGCCTTAATGTGGGGAATAAGTTTGAGTAGACTTTCTATACTATTCACAACTGAAAAGAAAAAAGAAAAAAACTTGTTTGAACCTTACTGTGTTCTAGGCTTACTGTGGTGGGCATTTTATGTACTTCATTTCAATTAGTCTTCAAAATGCCTTATGAGATAGGAAATGTTATTCTTTAAAGAGAGAGTTTGAATTTATGGATTCTGATCATATTACCCCTTAGGCACCAATGTTCTCAATGTTTTCAGTCAATAGTCATATAATAGCCTTTTTATCTACTATAGGTTTTGTGGTTATCTATTCATTAAAGGCTGTGTAGCAAACTGGTTGAGGGCAAGATGTGAATTATGAGAGATCTTGGTTCCAATCCTGACCCCAGACTAGTGTAGACTCTGGGTAAGCTGCTTAACTTTTTGGGTATTTGTTACTTCACTTATAAAATGGGACTAATGTTACCTACTTCATAGATTTATTTTTAGGATTAAATGACCCAATTCATATAGTGAGAAACATTGGAGTAGAGCTGGCACATAATAAGCTCTCATTTAATGATAGTCATTATGGTTATTTTTTTAATTGAAATATAATTGACACACAATGTTACATTAGTTTCAGGTGTACAACATAGTGATTAGACAACTCTGTGTGCTCATCACAACTATAGCTGCCAGGACATCGTGCACAGCATTACAATGATAGTCATTAGTTTTTATAAACATGCAATGACCTACTGATGGATAAACTTCACACACACACACACACACACACACACACACACACACACACACGCTGCTAGAGACCATAGGAAACACTAAGCTAAAAATGACATGCTTATGGTATTTGGATTTGCAATTTGGTGAAAAAACAACATGCATACGTGAAAGAAGTGCTTTTTTTTTTTTTTTTTTTTAGAAATGCAACAGGACTTTATAAGAGTATAGGAAATAGTGATAAATTCTTAATGCTGAGGGATGCCTGGGTGGCTCAGTTGTTAAGCGGCTGCCTTTGGCTCAGGTCATGATCCCAGGGTCCTGGGATCGAGCCCCACATCAGGCTCCCTGCTTGGTGGAAAGCCTGCTTCTCCCTCTCCCACTCCCCCTGTTTGTGTTCCCTCTCTCACTGTCTCTCTCTGTCCAAAAAAAAAAAAATCTAAAAAAAAAATTCTTAGTGTTGGGGTATAGCTCAAATGAGAGGAGGTGGAGAAAATAGTTTTGAAAAAGACAAATGTTAGTATTTGGAGAAGGAGGAAAGAACTTTCTAGATGCAAGGAACAGCATGACTAAAACCCCTGGGCAATGGAATACAGTACTCAAGAAACAGTAACTATTAGGTGTATGGTGTGACCAGAGAAGAGTTTATGGAGACATCAACTTAGAAATAAGTCTGAAAGACAGATATGAACTAGATTGTTAAATGTTTTGCTAAGGACTTTTAATCTTACTGCTTAGACGTTGTTTAGAAGACTCCTCCATTAGGAATGTGGAAAGTACATTTGGAAAGGTTATTTGGAAATGACCTTTGGAAAGTCATTTGGAAAGTCACCAAGAACAGTTAAGACATTGTACAGATGATTTAGCTGAAATTTGATAAATCCTTGGACAAGGGCGGTGACAGTAGGAATAGAAGAGAGGAATGAATGAATATAAAAGACATTTCAGACATAGAAGCCAAAGGTATTCATTAATTAATGGCTGTGGTAGGAGTGGGGATGACGAAGGGGTCAAAGTTGATGTAAAGTTTTAAATAGATGGCTAGAATGATAGTGATAATATTTACTGAGCCCAAACACTCATGAAAGGAGGTTTGGGGACAGATTGTGTATAAAGTCCTTTGGGTAGGTAGTCCAGGTAGATTTGTCCTAAATGTACATGGAAATCTGGACCTGGATGTTAAGTAAAGAGTCCAATTTTGGGATGTAGAATAATATTGTTGTAATTGGCAAAAATATATAATTTACTTTGAGATACCCTTTAAAATACCAGGCAGCCTTTTGAATTCTTATTATAATCTCCCAAACCTAGGTGTAGAAAACACACATATTCCCTGTATGATCTGCAGTGTATTTTACATGGAATACATCTGTTTAATACTGGACTGTTATTTTTTTGTTCTGAGCTGGAGGATATAATTTTTGTGATTACAAGTAGGGTTTAGGAGGGTCAGTGATTCTGGAATTCACTTCTACAAATGCTTTGACAGAACCTGTTTTATCAGCTCACATTAACCTCACCTGCTGGGGCTTTTGCTTGATTGGCAGTCTTGTAATCCTCTTGTGAGAATTAACTGGGCAGCTTTAACTATAAATAACATTCATTTTTAAGTCTGAGATACAAAGGTATGTATGGTGAGATATGTATGGTATTACGGTGAGGAGAGACCTTCTAGCCTATTGCTTTTTTTTTTTTAAATCCAGGGTTAGTCCCTAAAGCATTTGTCTAGCTTTTACATTCTTGTCACATTTCTAATATCTTAAGGCTTTAGTTTATGAAGAAAGCAACTTTTCTTGAAGGAAAATATTAGAATTTAGCTTATCATTATTATTATTAATATCATTATCTAATGCTGAATGAGGTAACCTTGAATCACTGTTAATAATTTACAAAACCCTTTCACTGACATGGTTTCATTTTGAATGTCTCAATAATCCAAGTGGAGGCAGAGTTGTTACTATTTAATAGACGAAGAAACAGACCTAAGAGAGGTTGTGTATCTTGTTCAAGATCACAGAGTCAGTAAAAGTTGGGCCCAGGACTTAGACAGTAACTTGACTCCAGATGGGTTTTTAATTCCTAGAAACATATGTGTCTACTTTTACTAGTAATATTTACAATCTAATATTTAGTATTCCTCCTATTAGTCATCTTAGATGAATAGACTACAATATCTTCCATTTTAGCTTAAAAAGACTTTCAGTACGGTAAACGTGCTACTAAATTGTGATCAGAACCTTAGGAAAAAAATGTGTGCATTCATTCACCATGTTGATAGTGTCAGGGTTGTAGATTCTTGCTTGACTCTTCCTTTGTTTTCTTTCTTTTCCCCTTCCTTCCTTCCTTCCTTCCTTCCTTCCTTCCTTCTTCCCTCCCTTCCTTCCTTCCTTCTTCCTTGTTTTATGTGGCTGTATTACTATGTTAAACTTAACTAAGTTACAAGAAATTTTTCAGTTATAATTGTAAAAAACACATATTTTGGTTTTATTTTCAAAACTCATAGTATATTTTTCCTTTTTTATTTTATTTTATTTTATTATTTTATTTTTTTATTCTTTGCCCCAGGGGTACAGGTCTGTGAATCATCAGGCTTACATCTTTCATAGCATTCACCAAAGCACAAACCCTCCCCAATGTCCATAACCCATCCACCCTATCCCTACCCTCCCACCCCCCAGTAACCCTCAGTTTGTTTTGTGAGATTAGGAGTCTCTTATGGTTTGTCTCCTTCCCCATCCCATCTTGTTTCAGGAACTTGAGAGTCAGGGTGGGGGGTCGTGGGGGGTAGGGAGGGAAAAATAATGAAACAAAACTCATAGTATTTTAAGGGATGGTGTTTAAATTACATTAAAATTAAAAACTTTAAATGAAATGTAGAACTAAGATTGAACAAGAGGCGTAGGAAACAATAAGGTAGCCAAATACCTGCTGTTTATATCCAGAATCTGTCCTGACTGGCCAGAGTGCCACCTTCTGTTTTTTAAAGAAAATCTTTTGAATATCATCCTTAGGGATTAGAAATAGAAAATTTAACCTTTACCCAAAGTATGTTGTCTTTTAAGTAGGGAGAAGGACAGAGACTAAAAGAGAACCCAGCTTAGGACGCTTTGCTCCCCTTTATTGGAAAGAGCAGCAGAGCCCGACAGGGCTGTTTTCTTTGCAGTGTTTCAAATGTTAGAGCCATGCTTCATTAGATAAGTACAGATACTGTATCAATATTTCCTGTGGAAAGAACAATCGTGATGCAAGTAAGCGTGTAACCCAGACAAGGAGGTCGCCAGAAAGGACCAACTAACAATTGCTTTCTCAGATATGCAGACAAATAGAACTTAATTACATTATCACTTATTTGGCATCTAGTACTCATTTTTACAGTTTGGGAAGATTAAAATTAGATTTTAAGAGTCATGACAATTCCTTTTCTTTTGTTGGCATATATTATTTCTATTATATGTTTGTTCTCTTCCTTTTTTAAAAACATTTATTTAGTCTATTCTAAACATTTCAAGATATAAAGTAAATAGAACTGTTAGAAATATATTTTGTCCTTTTCTTATCCTGACTGAGAAGGGATGGAACAGTCTGTTCAATATTTAGCCAAGGCTTCAGCTTTTCAGTATCATTTGGTATTTCTGAATGCAGAATGTTTTATCAAGAGAAAGTGAGAATTTCTTTGTGGTAACGTCATCAATTTTAAAGTCCTGTAAAACAAATATGATCATTCTACCCTTTGTTTGCATTGTTTAATCTTGAAGCTCTGGTAAAAAAAATTTTCCCCTTCTTATTGGACAATCTCTGTATTTTAATTTTGGTCACCAAGGCCAGTCCCACATAAAATTCTCAAGTGGCCCAGGTTTCGTGTTCAGCCTTCCCCCTTTCCCTTTCAGTGTTTGGCTTCCTTTACCTACATGATCTTCCTTTGCTCCCACTTCTACGACGCACACTGGCTGCTCTTCTTCAGCATTCCCATATGCCTTGGAACATTCTTCTATCCCCCTATCCATTCAACACTACCTGCATCTTCCCCTCTTCTCTTCAAAGTATTATTTACTGCTTTCCTTTTGATAGTAAGTATTTTGATAAACTAATCCACCCTGAAGAATTTGTGATTTATAGTGTCTCCTATCCCTCTAGATAATGTTGTATTTTGATATTTCAAAACTAGACTACCAGAGAAACTACCAGAAACATCATATTGTAAGTAGGAAAAATGTATTGATGGCAGGAATCCTAGGCTCTGGGACAGACCAGTTCGAGAAATAATTCGAGAGTCTTTTGCTGGCCTCAGATTTACAGTTTCCTGGGAATTGTCTACATCAACAAGCGTGGAATTTTGTTGCTCTGTTTCTAATTTTTAACTCTATTCAATGAGACCATCGTGTAAAATTATGACCAATGAGGAATTTCAGCCACTGCCTTTGCAAGACAACAGATTGTTTATCAAGGAGAGAAAGAGAACCCTTTTGGAGACCCACCTTGGGTTTTGTTGTGGGGCATGGTCTCTACTGTTATAGCTAATCAACGCAGTCTGTTTCCATATTTATAATTATGAATAGAGGATTTAGGTTTAATGGTCTAAATTCCATGTTCCAATATTAATATTAAAGAGATTTAAAAATGGCCGTCCTTGTTAAGTTGTAAAATTAAATAGGTAAATTACATACACCCCTGGAGAAATTTCAAGATTTTCCCAGTTTTTAAAAATATAATTTTCAATGTAACATACCAACATTCTCTATTAGTATGTTGAGTTCACAGGGAGAACATTTTTGACATTTCCTATTATCAAATTGTAAATGCATGTAATACCTATAAATACATAGCATTATAAATAATTACACTAAATGAATAGTCTCCCACTTGGTACATTTCTTCAATGAAATAAGTTAAGGACATATGAAAACTTCACTGGCTTTTCAAGGTCACAGGTAAAGTAACTTTGAAAATGTTCAGTGAAATCTCAGCTCCTCTGAGTTGGGCTTCATCGTCTCTGCTAGGAGTCTACTCTACTTGCAGTTTCCAATATCTGTCAGGAGAGGGCAGCATAATCACACACAGGCCAGCAGTCTGGTCTGACCTCAGACCACAGACCCTGATTACAAAGGAAACCAAACAGCTCAAGAACTTGTAAATAGAGTCAATTTTTTTCCCACACATTCTGCTCAACTGATTGAAACACAAGGTAAAAACATTAGAACAAATATATTTAAGAATATTTTTCTATGATTGAAAATCCTTACCAAAAGTATATGTGGGGATGCCTGAGGGGCTCAGCCAGTTAAGTGTCTACATTCAGCTCAGGTCATGATGCTGGGGTACTAGGATTGAGTCCTGCAGCATCCTGGATCCGGCTCCCTGCTCAGCGGGGAGCCTGCTTCTCTCTCTTCTGCCACTCCCCCTGCTTATACACGCGCCCGTGTGCTCTCTCTCTCTCTGACAAATAAATAAAATCTTAAAAAAAAAACCTTGTGATTTACATTAGAAAAACAATTTGTAATTATGAATGTAAAACTTAAAGTTTGAAAAAGAATGCTAGAGAGAGACAGGAAGAGAACATTCTCTTTCCTATTTGCAGATGGGAATCTTACAGAGTAGTTAAGTGTTGGGCACCAGTGTCAGACTACTTTGTCTTAACCCACCATAATATTTTGGGCAAGTTACTTAACATTTCTGTGTCTTAGCTTCCTCAAATACAAAAGGGAAGGAATCATAGTATGCATTCACAGAGTTGTTCAGGATTAAATGAGATAATACAGGGAGACCAATTTGAATATACTCTATGCATAAATGCACTGTACATGTTAGAGTCCATTATATTCACGAAGTAAATGCTAAACATTTCGACTTAAAAGAACTTAAAGTATCAGAGTCCAATGCACAAGAAAGAATTTGAGTGAGATACCTAGTCTGTGCTTTATGGTATTTGGTCACAGGGATCCTGGGGAAAAACATCTTTAAAGGAGCTATTTAAGAGGAGGGGAAGATGCTAAAGACAGAAAGTTCAAGATTTATTGAAAATTAGGGGAGAGATGTCATATGTACTTATACAAAGGGGAAATTTTTCTTCCCAACTATTTAAACGCTTACTTTTTGGTTGGTAACAGAGTAGTGACTTTTTCCTACCTAGGAACTTATTCATCATCTATGAAAGTAAAATCATAGTAAGAGTCTAAAAAGTTCTTTTGAAAAAATGACAATTCAGATTGAAGAAAGTCGATCTGATTGAGTTTTAAATCCATATTCAGTAAGCACTTACCAACAACTTAGAGAGCTTAAAAGAGCTTGAACTTTCTGGAGACAGACCTGTATCCAGGAAGGTGAAACTATACAAGTGCCCGAGAGCCTGGGTAGCTCAGTAGGTTAAGTGTCCAAATCTCAATTTCAACTCAAGTCATGATCTCAGGTTCCTCAGATGTAGCTCAGGGTGGACCCTGCTTAAGATTCTCTCTCTCCTTCTCCCTCAGTCCCTCCCAACTCTTGTGTGCGTATGCACTCTTTCTTTTAAAAAAAGAGAGCAGGGTACGTGGGTGGCTCAGTGGGTTAAAGCCTCTGACTTCGGCTCAGGTCATGATCTCAGGGTTCTGGGATCGAGCCCCACATCGGGCTCCCTGCTTGGCAAGGAGCCTGCTTCCTCCTCTCTCTGCCTGCCTCTCTGCCTACTTGTGATCTCCCTCTCTCTCTCTGTCAAATAAATAAATAAATAAATAAATAAATCTTTTTTAAAAAAGAGAGAAAGAAAGAAAAGAAACTATACAAGTGCCAAAGTGCATAAGGTCAGAGCTTAGAGAAAGAAGAGAGAGAGTTAACTATAATGATTAGGTAGTAGGACTGGAAGTAGCATTTGAATGTGGCCTTAAATATTGGTTGGGATTTAGAGAGGAAGAGGAAGGAGAAAACTTAGGTGGGTGTTATAGACTGAATTGTGTCCCCCACCTCTCCAATTCATATGTTAAAGTCCTAACCCCTCATACCCCAGAATGTGACTATACTTGGAGACAGGGACTTTAAAAAGATAAATTTAAAATAAGGTCATTAGGTGGGGCCTAGTTAAGATTATTAAGATTATTAAGATGTCCTTTTAAGAACAGGAGATGCTGGCTTCTAGAAGTGCAGGAAAATACATTTCTGTTGTTTCAGTCACTCATTTTGTGTAACTTTGTTGTGTAGTCCTAGCAAACAAACACAGTGGGAGAATTTATAACCAAAGGTATGGAAGCAGAAATGTGTATTTCCTTGGAGGAGAACTAATAAGAACATAGTGGTTTGATATTGAATTTAGTTGGTTTCTTAGAGAAGCAATGTGATATGATACTGTCCTGAAAAAGGTGAGACTTGACCCAGCAAGGTCTGGTCAGAGGTTTGGAGCAGAGGTGGAATTATGAATACCCTCCCTTTAGAAGTTGAATCAGGCAGTTATGTGAGAGCTCCTGTCAAACAGTGAAAGTAAAGCCATATATGTGGTAAAAGGGATCTGTCCTTTGCAAAAGGGGTGGATTTACCTGTACGTTATAACCTCATGTATGAGTGGACAGTACTTGATAGCAAAGAAAGGAAACCTGAATGCATTAAAGTGGTTTTAAGCCAGCTTGACCAGTGTAATAGTGGTACCATTGATAATGCAAATGTTCTAAAACCAGACCCTGTCCCACAGGAGGTAATGAGACAAGCTGGAGTTCAAGCTAAGACTGTGATGTGTAGATGCTAGAGCAAAAAGAATGGGTGAAATCTATATAAGTGTGTTTAAAAGGGCAGAGAATCAAACAGGATGGCTAAGGGACTTTTAAAAACAGGGATGTGTACTACATAATTTTACAAAGATGCCTACTACATAATTTTAAGTCATTTGCATTCCTACACTGTAAGCATCCTTTTTTGCCCCCCAGACTACAATAAAGTTTGATACAACCACAAATGCCTTATGCGATTGGTTTCAGGAAAATGTAGGACAAAGGCCTGTGTTTCATGTTTGAGTTAGTGCTAAAGATAGAAGAGAAAGAGAACATCCATAAATGATAATCAAGTAAAACAGAATGTTTATTGAAAACATAAGCTCTGAACCAGGAGTAACCAGGAGAAAGTCTTTAACTCCGCTCCTTATTTAAAAATTCCTGAAGACATGAAGGAGACACACTCCAACAAATAGGGATTGGAGTTCAAGAGAGTCAAATTATATTTAGATCTTGAAAGACAGACTGCTTACACTTGGGTTATACTTCTGTGTCAGCATCATACAATGTTGGCTATCTGAATTTTCCCTATCTTTGGTTAAGGTAGATGGTTGATGTGTCAAAATGTATTCAAAGAGAAGACTTGGGAAGAATAAAAAGAAGCTGTCTTCAAGTGTCTGAAGGAATTTTCTGTGGAAGGCAGATTGGATTGGGTTTGTGTTTCTTCAGAAGGGAAGCTGTATGGAAATAACAGAATTTCAGTTGAGTATGAAACTAAAATATTCTAGTTGGCTTCTGCTAGTGACTTTTTTAACCACATCATCATCTTCCTCAGTCTCAGGCAAAATTCAAAATTCAGATCTTTCCATCATGACCATTCCTTTCTTAAAATGTACAACCAAGTAACCTGGCTATCCAGATAGCTTTTCGTTTTTATGGTATTTCAAATAATTATCACAAGTCTTCATGTCACTTTGTATAACATTATATATCCTGGGCAAACTCTACCCTATGTGCTTACAGTTTCAATGTTTGTATGTGACAGACATATTACAGGACCCAGAAAAAATTACAGAATCAGAAAAAAAAAAAGACCAATATGGCAGTGATTTATTCAAACGCCTTTCTTTTCCAAGGAAATCTCTTGTTTCATAAGAATATTGCTAATGAGTTCTATTCAGCTGTTGACTTTAATTCAGAGTTGTTTCTTTTTTCCCCCACATCTCCCATTCCTACCACTCCTGGCTCATGGGGGTTGTGAATTCCTGGCATAAGAAATAACAAGCCAAATCTTCAAACTTTAAATAGAAGGAGAATTACATGATTGATCAGAGGCCAAAAATCATAGCCTCTTTGTTTGTTTTTATTCTTAGTAGACTGGCAAGAAAATGGACATTGGCAATACGGGTTACTAGAAATATTACCCAAACATTTTAGGTGGAAAAACAATGGAATAATAAGTTTCTTTTTCAGTACTACAGAAATTATTATCTATGAAAACAGTATTAAAATAAAGATCCTGGAAAAGTTTTAAAAGAGTTTAGAAAGAGAAAGTAATGTAAGTCATGAGTCTTTTGACTTAGAAAGCTATCTAATAGTTTCATCAAAGAACGTAGACAAATCGGGAAGGAGACAAACCATAAGAGACTCTTAATCTCACAAAACAAACTGAGGGTTACTGGGGGGTTGAGGGGGGTAGGGATAGAGTGACTAGGTTATGGACATTGGGGAGGGTTTGTGCTATGGTGAGTTCTGTGAAATGTGTAAGCCTGATGATTCACAGATCTGTACCCCTGGGGGGGGGAGAACACAGACAAATTACAAAAAGAAGAAGACGACAAAGAAGATGAAGAAGAAGAAAAAGAAAGTATCAACAGTAAATAAGAGCATGATTCCCTAAAAGTTCTTAGAAGGAGATCACCATCAAATGAAACCTGAATTATAGAAGGTCCAACTTGTGAAGATGTCATTGTGGGTTGATCCAAGAAAACCTCATGAAAGGGATGGTAGCTTAGTTGGGTCTCAAAAGATAGAGAGGGTTCTCTGAAAGTTGTACACATTCTATCGTTTAGGACAGGGTGTTTCAACCATAGCACTATTGGCATTTTGGATTGGATAATCCTTTGTTTTGGGGGCCTATCCTGTACATTATGGAATGTTTAGCAGCATTCCTGACCCCTGTCAACTAGATCTAGTGGCAACCCTCCCCTCCGCCCTAAATTGTGACAACCAAAAATGTCTTCAGACATTGCCAATGTCCCAAGGGAGGGCAAAATTGTCCCTGGTTGAGTATCACTGATTTAACACATAAAGGATAGTCATATATAATTAGAGAAATTATCTTCATTTTGGTATTTTCACAAGCAAGCAAGGAAATACTAGTGCAATGTTAGCATATTTAAAGAAAATTGCCCCATTCTTTGGAAGACCTGGCTTGGTTCATTCTCCAGGTGATGTTGATCAGTCTTAAAAGAGTTACACCAGAAAATGCTGACGGTCAGTGTACTTTGGCTCTCACAGAAGAGGTGTCATAAAATATTATACCTGTTTTCCTGCAGGCCCAGTGATGACTGTACTTTTCCTGAGATTCCCTGAATAGTACATACAGACACAATAATTTCTGATGATTCATTAAAATTACCGTTTAGGAAATATGAAGCACATTAAAAATACACTTTAAAGCCGACTCATGTTTTACTTTTCTACTTCAAATACCAAGTGAATTTATACTTTTTCCATTTTCATCGATTTCAATAAACTTGTTAGACATAGCTTTAGTCATATACCCAGCCAAACAGTAGAGGGTATGACTGGCTTAGATTGACAAGGCAGCTCTGCATAGCTTTTATAGTTTATACTCAACGAATGATGAGGGGATAAATGGAGACTTTACTTAAAGGCAAATAGTTACCTTGAGAGACTTAAAATAAAATGGAAGGAGGGTCAGGACAGCATAAATATTTGTAGATATGCATGAACTGCATGGTATACGTTCCCACTTTTATACCTGATTTCACAGACACTACCAGAATTTCATAAAGAAAATCACTTATGGCTTATTTCTTTAAATCATATCATTCAGACTTTGGGTGGATTCTGCCAATTTTAGCTAAAATAACGTATTAAAACAGGAACTCTGGTCCTTTTAAATTTGTTTAACAAACATCTCTTAAGTACTTACCATGAGTCAGGCACTGTGATGGAAACTAGATATTAATGAGAATAGGGATTAGCCACACTGGGAGGCTATCCTTAAAAACTTTACAAGCCAGCCAGAAGGAGAGTTACACACGAAGAGCACACAAACAATGAAATGTTACAGGCAGTATACAATGGGGCTACAAAGGAAGGGGAGATCAGTTACACCAGGTACATAACAGAGAAATGGGGAATTACGTCATGTTCCCGCCAGTAGTATGTACTATCTTGCTGCACCCTTGCCAGCATGGAGGATTATTTTTTAGAATATTTTCATTTGGTAAGCAAAACTGATACCTGATTTTAACTTGTATTTATATGTTGTAGAGGTCAATTTTTAAGTATAGCATGTTTCCCTTTTGTATTTTCTTTTGGTGAACTGCCTGTTATGTCCTTTATCCTCATTCATTTTTAAATTTGGCACCCTCAGTCTCGACCTTCCCACCCCCACAAGTTCACATCCACACATACACAGTTACACGTTGAAATTGCCCAGGCAAATGTTGCCCCAAAGAACCTCACTTCTGCATCCAATCAATTGGTTTTATGTCTCATTTTAATGGACATCTAGTTGGCCCCTTTTCTTTAAAAATTCCATTAGGGGCTTCCTTTTCAGTTGTTTTTTCCTTAATTTACATCTCTAGCCATTTTTGCTCAGCCTTTATTCATGGGCTCCTCTTGCTTTGTACATCCCTTAACCAATATTGTTTTTGAGGACATCGTCTTTTTTCTATGTCTGCATCATATTCCTGCTTCTTTCTTCATGATCACTTTTACCAATTTCATGCATTCTCATCACTTTAATGATCACCTGTGTATTGGCGGCACTCAAATTCTCATCTCCATCCCAGAACTCTTTCTTACTTTCTAGTCTCATTTATCCCACTGATTACTGGACGGTTCCATAAGGATATCTCACATGCATCACACTTAACGGGTGTGAAATCAAAGCCATTCTTACTCATGTGTTATAATTCAGGTGATGTAACACAAATCTAAGAAGAATTGACTGCTCTCATCTATGTCTCTATAGTATCTTATATACTCTTTAAGAATATCCATCATACTTCTCCTCTGTCCTTTACTAGACTATAGATTCCTTAAGGAAAAGTTTGTATCATATCTTTGTGTCCCCAGTGCATGGCACAGAGTAGTGCTCAATAAATATATGCATCTTTGGTTGTTTAAAGAGTACTCAGATCACAGTAAGTGACCATCGTATTGTATTAAAATACACATGGAATATTATGTTTAATTAGGAGCTCAAAAACTTGATTCTTTTAAAAGGATGTGAATGAACAGGAGTATATCAGAAGGAGAGCGACCATGGATGCTAGAAATCAGGGCATGTGTAATACTGTCTGTATAACACCCAAGGAGCACCATTGTAGCATTTGAGGAATTTAGTTCTAGTGTTCTTGTCTATCCATACAGTTTTTTCATAGAATCAATTGTTTTATGTCCTGCTTTTTGACTTAATATTGTATCATTATCATTTTCACATGTTATTTATTATTCTTTGAAAAATGTGATTTTTAGTGTTACATAATGGTCATAATGTTCTATTACATGGATTTGCTTAGAATCCATTTTTTTAATCTCTCAGAAGTTAGTACCAATTTGGAACACCTGGGTGGCTCAGTCGTTTAAGAATCTGCCTTCAGCTCAGGTCATGATCTCAGGGTCCTGGGATCAACCCCCATGTCAGGTTTCCTGCTGAGCAGGGAGTCCGCTTCTCCCTCTCCTTCTGCCCCTCCTCCTGCTCGGGTGTTCTCTCAAATAAATAAATAAAATCTTTAAAAAAAATAAGAACCATTTTATCTTGTACACCTTTATACTTTTTCTGAAGTTTTCGTGTACAGGAACATGTATATATATCTCTAATGGATAATAGAGATTGGAGGCTTCATATATAGTAGTTATGGTGCTAACCACATTACCACTATTATTTCATTTTGTTTCCATAAAAACCCTAGAAAGTAAATGAGCTTCATCCCCATTTACAAAGGGAGAAACTGAGGCTTAGATTATGTAATTTATCCAAAGTGATACAACTGTCAAGTCACAGAATATAAACAAGGGTCTTTTGCCTCTAGGGTATGTATTTTGTTTACCATGTTATGCTCCACCTCCTTACTAACTGCTCCTGTATCAGCTCTGTGGGATCTAAGTAGGTAAATCAAGTTCTATAACTGAAGAAAGGCTAGTCAATTAATTAAGACACATTTTTTAAAGATGGATTTATTTATTTGAGAAAGAGAGAGAGAGCAAGTGAGCTCAGGGGGAAGGGAGAGAATCCCAAGGAGACTCCCCTCTGAGCATGGAGCCCTATGTGGAGCTCGATCTCACCACCAGAGATTACGACCTGAGCTGAACCCAAGAGTCTGAAGCTTAGTCAACTAGACCACCCAGATACCCCCTGAAGACGCATTTTAACACCCTACTCCCAAAACAAAAACTCTTTTACTTCTCTGTTCTCTCTGAAATGGGGTTCTAATACAATATTTTCTATAAACAATTACTTTCTCTTCTGATCTTGTGTAGCCCCTGAAACCAAAAACAGATTTTATAGAAATGAGGATTGGTTTTCAGTGGCCTATTGAAACTTAGAATCTGTACATTTTAAGATGTTTCTAACTTAAGCAAAATGTACTCTCATAAATTGAAGTGACCTTTACAAATGTTTTCATGGGAAGACTTTGTAACTTACTTAAATGTTCATTGTGCTTAATTTGTATCCAAGGCTTATTACAGACACTAGTTTAAAAATTAAATAGCATTTTCTGTTCAACAAGTATTTTTTAAAAAGCCCTTAGAAGATAAATTAAGGCAAGCATGAAAGGTAACTAATCTATATGATAACTTGATTATCGAAGTCTAAAAGACAAATAGACCGATAAATCAAATTCCTTGATTTGGAATTTATGATAACTCAGACAGGATTTGGACCTGGTCTATTTGTAGAAAGAATTTACAAAAAACTTAATAAATAATGTTAATTATTGTACTCTTGTTTATCTAAAAAAGTTTATATATGCTCGCTACTAGCATTTCACGATAAAATTAAATATCGTATATATTATTGAAAATAATACTTTATAAAAGACTTAATGATTATTCTTTTTATCAATTAGCCCAATTTAGCCAGGTTTTTACTATCAATTCCATATTTTCAATATGCCTTAATTAAATTTTTGGCATGTACTTAAAAAGAACTATAGTGGGAAAAGTGGCAGGTGAGACTCTAGAATCCTCAATTTTGCTGTTGTAATTATAAATCATAGGACAGATGGTAAAGCAGTAATGGTTGATTAATATAGTCAAATAGTTGATATTCTTACAGCAAAATGAAATAAGTAAGATAATTCCATTGCATTTCTTAAGTTGCATTCTGTGGTTTAGGTTGTAAATGTGACCTGAATGCTGTGTTCTTTTCTAATATCAAATAGAAATGAAGAAGACTAAAATATTTAAGTCTTGGGGTGCCTGTGTGGCTCAGTTGTTAGGTGTCTGCCTTTGGCTTGGGTCATGATCCTGGGGTCCTGGATCAGGCCCCCCATCGGGCTCCCTGCTCGGCGGGAGGCCTGCTTGTCCCTCTCCCGCTCCCCCTGCTTGTTTTCCTTCTCTTGCCATGTTTCTCTCTGTCAAATACATAAATAAAATCTTAAAAAAAAAATGTAAGTCTTAACCAGATACTGCTGATAACTGAGGCCTTATTCACTCAATGTTCTTTGTTGAGACAAGTAACTTTGAGAGAGATTACTCCTAGTAATTGTAGTGGCCATGAAAAAAAAATCGTCTCTTGTAAAGAAAAGGTCAAGGAACATTTTACGTGCTTTAAGTTTACTTTCCAAAGGCGGTTGGATGCTTAAACAGTGTTTGAGATGCTTGTGAGCTTAACTCACTCCTTAAGGAACAGATGACTTTATTACTGCAGTCATAACTGTAAATAGGCCTTACTGGTCTGCCTTTTCAGTAGGAATGTTAAGGATTAGAGCAGTGGTTTACAAATTATGGTATTATATCACTCACTTGGAAAGCTTGTGAAATATGTAGATTTCTGGGATTCACTTGTAAAGATTCCTCTTCAGCAGGTCTAAAGAGGGACCTAGAAATCTAAATGTTCAGCAAGTATTCCAGGGACTCTGATATGTATGCCTCCAAGGTCAAATTTTGTGAAATGCTAAGCAGTGCCATGAATCCCTGGGATAGGCCGTTACGTGGCTCATTGCTGGTATAAAATGGAATTTTTGCCTCTACTGAAGACTGCATAATAAAAGATCGTTTGGGGTGCTGGGGTGGCTCAGTTGGTTGAACGTCTGCGTTCGGCTCAGGTCATGATCCCAGGCTCCTGGGGTTGAGCTGCACATCAGGCTCCCTGCTCAGCCGGGAGTTTGCTTCTCCCTCTCCCACTCCCCATACTTGTGTTCTCTCTCTTGCTGTCTATCTCTGTCAAATAAATAAGATCTTATAAATAAATAAATAAATAAATAAATAAATAAATAAATAAATAAATAAATAAATAAATAAAACCCCGAGATTGTTCATGTGGAAAGCTCTCAGCTAGAGCCATGGAATCTTGAAATCAAAGTTAGAGGGGAGCTTAAAAATTCATTTGGCTCTTCTAAATTTTTGCTTAGTTCATTTTTGGATATTTCCAGGAATGAAGATTTATCCAACCCCATGGCTATGCAAACTCACTTTGTTCTAAGCATTATAGCATTCATTCGTATAGTAAGATGAAATTTGTGCTCCTTGCATAACCATTTATTTTTTCTAAAACATGTAATGTAAATATTTTTTAGATTTTTAAGTTACTATTTAAAAAAGAAGAGCGAGAGGTCCCTGGGTGGCTCAGTCAGTTGAGCATCTGTCTTCAGCTCAGGTCATGATTTCAGGGTTCTGGGATTGAACCTCATGTAGGGCTCCCTGCTCAGCAGGAGCTTGCTTCTCCCTCTTCCTTTGCTCTTCTCCCTGCTCAGGCTTGCTCTCTCTCTCTGTCAAGTAAATAAATAAAATCTTAAAGAGAGAGAGAGAGAGAGAGAAGTAAAATATTACTTTTATTTTTTTTAAAGATTTCATTTTTTTTTTGACAGAGAAAGAGAAAGCACAAGCAAGGGGAGCAGCAAGCAGAGGGAGGGGGAGAAGCAGACTCCCTGCTGAGCAGGAAGACTAATGAAGGGCTCCATCCCAGGACCCTAGGATCATGACCTGAGCCAAAGGCAGACACTCAACCAGCTGAACCACCCAGGCTTCCCAACTTTTAAATCAAAAGGCATACTCCAAGTTAAGGTTGTATCAATGCTATAAGCTTAGTGGCATTTATGAGTTTAGACTTACATGTTGCCAATACTGATTTCATTTAAAATCTAGAATTCATAACCAAAAGTTCTACTCAGAATCAAAATTCTATTCTATATTTTCCTTCTCCATCAAATCAGAGGATTATAAATAAATAAACATCCTCTTCCAGAATTTGTTTTGTTTTTTTTTTTAAGATTTTATTTATTTATTTATTTGACAGAGAGAGATACAGTGAGAGAGAGAACACAAGCAGGGGGAGTGGGAGAGGGAGAAGCAGGCCTTCCCACAGAACAGGGAGCCCGATGCGGGCCTCAATCCCAGGACCCTGGGATCATGACCTGAGCCGAAGGCAGATGCTTAACATCTGAGCCACCCAGGTGCCCCCAGAATTTGTTCTATTCTAGAACTGCTATATGCTTGTCAAAAATATAAAATTAAGATTGCCTAAAAGTTAATGAATTCTGTTTCCATGTCTTCTTGTCTGTTCCATTTCCTTTACCTTACCTGGAATGTCCTACTTTTCCTTCAAGAAACTTTCTCGTCTTTATTTCATATCATTCTGATTATTTTTTTCCCTTTCCCACAGCAAGTTTTATTCAACAAAATGTTATCATTTCTTATTTCTCTAATTATCCTTGAGTTCTTTCATATTCATATATATGGATATATATATTTTTTTCTCCTCCATATGTAGGGTCCTCAAGAATGAGAGTCAAATCTTTAGTTTTTTTTGTTCTATTTATTCAGGGAGAAAAATATAGTTTTGTTCTATATTTCTGGCAATGCATGCCCATTAATATAGAGTTGTGTGTTGTGATGGGAACCTGTGGAATCAGAAGGGAAAGGACCTACTGAATAGTCTCTCATGTTCTGAAACTTGTAGAAGTAAAATCAAGCACTGCTAGTCTTCTTGCCAAAAAAGCAACTGCTTTTCAAGGAGGCAGTGTTGGCTGAGTGATCCAGGATCTAGGATCATGATGACCACAGGAAGGAGAGCTGTGAGAGGTGGTTGGGGGCTGGAACACCTGCATGTTGAGACAGACTGGTTCAGAGACTACTCATTTCTGTCCTCCCTGAACTCAAGGTGGTTGTTTTTCCAAAATTTGCAGAGCCCAAGCAGGGGTCCACAAGGTTTCTTTGATGGCTACTTCCCTTGTTAACTTCGTAGGTGTGTTCATGTTCCTGGCATAGGCATTTTTTTAAAGCAGTCTCCAAAGCCATGAGTTAAGGATGTTGGAATGTCTAGCTTTAATGAAACTTTGTGAACCAAGGCTTCATAGGGCTGCTACCAAAATTGGAATTTCCACTTCCCAGAAAATGTTTTGAACTCCCTGAAGCTTTACTCTCATACACTATTTTTCTTTCTCTCACAGCAGTCATATAGTAGATGCTAAGTACTTGTTGAGTTAAATAGATGTTTGCCTCTTTTGAATTTGCTATACTTCAAATTAATCCAAAATCTTCTTTTGTAAAATATTCCCTTAATAGTCTGAATTGAAAATGAGATGATTAAGGCTATAATCAGATTTATAATCTGAGCAGTGTAGTCCAATATTAGTATTATGCATTTTTCTTTGTACTGCATCCAAAACATTGTAGAGTTATCCAGATCAAGGGTATTTTCTTGGACATTGGCCATTCTCTACTTTCCTGAATCTAATCTTTTGGTCTGTGAGTGATATTTGCAAAGCTTAAAAGATCTTTGTGAAGTAATAATCTTAGGTAATACGTGCTTTGGAGAAACATATGACTCTTTTCTTAAGAATTCCTTAGATTCAAGCCTTTCGGTTTTGTACTTGATTAATTCAACAATTTACAGATTAAGCTTCCTTATTTAAAAGGAATATATACAACTGAGAAAAAGCAAAAGTTGCATGGCAAAGCACACACACACACACACACACACACAAAACTGGTAAAACAGTTAAACTGTAAATCTGATCAGGTTTCAAGTACTGTGAGGAGCCAGTAGTGCATCAGTTTCCAGAAGAAGTCATAGGCCAAGGGAGAGGATGCAAAACTCATTAGTTATTTGGAGGAGGAACAACTTTTCCCCTTAGGGCAGCCAACATCACCCTTATGAAACGTTTTCCCTTCTCCTGTACATCTGGAAAAGGGGGGAGGAAAAGAAGAAGTAAAGAAATGGCAAGGAAAAGCTGAAAGGAAGAAGATGGACTTGGTTCAGACTCAGTCTGCTTCCCATCTGTAAGGAAGAAACTCAATTCTGCAACTGCCTTATACGTCCCTGGGAGACCTTAGCATAGCACCTAGACCTACAGTGATGAGGCAATGAGCTCTAAGTTTTCTTTGTAATATTGTAAATATCATGACTAGAAATGTTGACCTCACGCACCTGTTCCTAAACCTACACTTACACACATAAACACATACTTACACAGCTACCCACATACACGTGTGCACACACATAATACAACAGTGAACATAAACGCACATGCCCCTATATCTACACAGACACAAACACACCTGTTCATGTACATGTATATACACATGTGTATGTATTTTTTACCCAACCCCAACCCTTACCCATAAAGAATCTATCCCTTGCTTAGCTAAAACACCTTTCCATTTGCAAGAGAAAGGGTTCTTCCTATTGTATGAATGCATGTGATATGTATTATATTTTATATCAGCACCATTTTTACTAGCTGTTCTATTGATCTCAAGGCCCTGGTTTTATAATGTTGAATTGTAGTATTAACATTTCCAAGTCTGCTTCCCTTTTAAAATTAGTAGCTATATTTCCTTGGACTTAGAATGATGATGTAATAACTTGTAAGACGGGATCTGCCTGTTTACTGATGGTACTTTGGCTCCACCTTGACTCATTTTGTAGGTTACAAGTGACCAAATAATAACAGTTTTGTGTAAGTAAATCTAAATGTTACATTAATTTTTACTTAGTGATATTATTTTGATCGCTTATTAAATTCTTCAGATATTCTCTTTTCTTTAACCATTTTTCCCCAGATAAAAGCTTGGGTTTTGGGGGATCATCTATTTTTGATGAGGCTGCTATGTATCGATGAAACAGGAAATTTATGTCTTACTTTCTTATTTCTTGGACAGAGTCTGGATGATCCTTCTCTTCTTGGTCTGTAGCTGCTCTTCATAACACAGATAGCTTCAGTACGGTCATTCAAAAGACTCTTGTGGACCCTTGTGGTCCGTCTTCATCCTGGGGCTGTGTTTCATCAGAACCTTGATTTTGAACATTTATTCATCTCCAGGTACGTGCCATGTTACATATAGCCATTAGTTTTCTTGCATTCATCCTATCATCTAAAAAGTCCTTGCAGAAATCTTATGTTTCTCATCTATGTCATCCTCATGTATTTGAATTTTGGAAGTAAAAATTTTGCCTATCTGTGTCCACATCCCTGCCCTATAGTGGGGCAAAGTACTATTCTGGCATTGTTCTAGGAGTGGACAGTTACAAGCTTGCAGATGATTGGGTCATTTTTTATCAAGTTCAAGATTTGCTGATAGGAGTTGGTATTGGTGAAGGTTATCATTTTGGAAGAGGGGAGGATAGAGTCTGATCATACCTTTTCCTTGCCACAGCAGAGGACTCCCTGGGGGTGAGCCTCTTCTAAAACTTGAGTACTAAGTCTCTGGGTTCACTGTTTTGCGGCTCATATCTGCCATTCCCATCATCCCCATGCCCAATCTCAGACATTCCTTGCTCAACTGGTTTTAACAGCTTTAGAAAGCACTTTACTGAATGCAGAGAATGAAAGAAGACTATTTTCCTGAATAATAGCATCTCTCAGGGTATGATGGTTAATTTTACATGTCAACTTTGCTGAACTACAGTACCCATACGAATGTGGTCATACATTATTATTCTGGATGTTTATGTGAGGATGTTCTTGGATGAGATTAACATTTAAATTGGTGGACTTTGAGTAAAGCAGATTGCTCTCCATAACGTGGGTGTGCCTCCCTCAGTCAGCTGAGGGCCTGAGTAGAACAAAAGACTGACCTCCTCCAAACAAAAGGGAATTCTGCATTAGATGGCCCTTATGCTTGAACTGCAATACATCTGCTTCTTCCTCAGTCTTCAGCTTGATGGCCTTCAGATCTGAATCACAGTATTGGCTCTTCTCTGGGTTTCCAGCATGCTGGCCCACCCTGAAGATTTTGGATTTGCCAGCTTCCATAACTGCGTGTTCCTTAAGATAATTACCAATTTCTTAAAATAAGTCTCTTTCTCTTTGTACATGCAAATCCTATTGGTTCTTTTCTCTAAAGAACCCTGACCAATACACAGGGGATGAAAACTAATGTCTATGTAGTGCAGGGTGTGTGTCTATACATATTAGCTCAGAATCCTCAGGCAACTCTAAGAGGTAGTAGCTTCAAAGATATTAAGGAACTTACCCCAAAATATCTAGCAAATATTGACAGGCTCTGGTTTGAATTAAGGTTTATATCATTCCAAAGTGCCTTCAACTGCATGATCCTACAAGGGAAAAAATGCATTTGATAAGTGAAGACTTTCTGAGTTCCTAGAGTAACCTAACACGATAAAGTCATATAAACCTTTCCTTCACTAAAGACAATATCATCCTTTCCCTTTTCTTACTTCTCTAGTACACACCTATCTTTTTAGGTATTGTCATTGCCTGGTATCCATCCTTTTCCCTAGTAGAACCTGATTTCTTTGAGGATTTACCTCCTTCCACTGTGTAGAATCATAGTGGGAGGGAATTTCAGACCTATGCCTCTAATAATGAAACTTGAAAGGCTAGACCATTCTTCTCCCAATCCCTGGAACCGCTGGTGGGTGAGCTTGTGATCTAAGTTCTGCTAACTGGAAATTTTCTTCCAAGACTTTGAACTCTGAGAAAGTGATGTAAGGACAGAGAGAATAGCCAGACATCTTTCAGGGCAGAAACAGCTATTCCAGCTTTAGGATAATTGCTTCCTCATGGTTTTTCATTTCTTGTTTTCTAGACCTCCCTTGGTTTCGTTCCCATGCCAAGTTTGGTCCCCTAACTTCCTGTCTTATCTGCATGACCCCAATAGCCTTCCAGTAAACTTCCTTTTTTAAAGTTAGCCAGAATCAGTGTCTGCTATTTTCAACCAAGAAATATAAGTGATAAAGAATCTCAGGACATAGATCCTCAGGGAAGGGTAAGATATCAAGTACAGTGTCCTTTGATAAACAACTATGTAAATTATGACCTATGGTCATTGGGAAAAACAAATGTCAATAAAAGATAAAGTTTGGGAGCTTGGAATAGTTTCATGGAACAATATAAAGAGTGTGAGGAATTCAAGGATGGCATAGTAGGGAGGCTTTTGATGGCATTGGATGAATAATGACAAAGCAATTATAGACTCAAAATATTAAAGTACCTGCTTGGAAAAGTTGATGTAAACTCAGGGACTTTATATGAATATGTTGAAAGAATCTCCTATATCTTGTACCTACTGGATTGAGATAGCCAAGAATCAAACTCAGTGTTTAATTGCCAGTTGAGTTCAGAGCATAATTTTAGTTTTACTAAATTTGTCAGTATGGTTCATACACCAGAGATTCTATATGAAATAGACTAGCTGAGTTGGTTGTAATTTTTTTTTGGTCTTGGTTAACACATGTACACAAACATACTTAAAAATGTGTTCAATAGAGAAAATGGATGATAAGTGTTAGAAATATTTTATTTTAGGACAGGGTACCTGTGTGGCTCAGTCGTTAAGCATTTGCCTTCAGCCCAGGTCATGATCCCAGTGTCCTGGGATCAAGTCCCACATCAGGCTCCCTGCTCAGTGGAAAGCCTGCTCCCTNGCGTAACAGGTAGTCTAATGTGGGACTCGATCCCAGGATCCCAAGATCACGATTTGAGCTGAAGGCAGACGCTTAATGACTGAGCCACCCAGGTGTCCCAAGAAAAGCTATTTTAAACAGATGTTTAAAAACAGACCTTTTAAAGATCCTCATACTTTCTTCAATATACATTTCAGGTGTTTGTTGAAGAGACTATTATGTACACCCTCTATATCTGGCCATTCCTATAATTTCTAAAATATATATATATATATATATATATATATATATATATATATATATATATATATATATATATATTTTAGAAATTATAGGAATGGCCAGATATAGAGGGTGTACATAATAGTCTCTTCAACAAACACCTGAAATGTATATTGAAGAAAGTATGAGGATCTTTAAAAGGTCTGTTTTTAAACATCTGTTTAAAATAGCTTTTCTTGGGACACCTGGGTGGCTCAGTCATTAAGCGTCTGCCTTCAGCTCAAATCGTGATCTTGGGATCCTGGGATCGAGTCCCACATTAGACTACCTGTTACGCAGGAAGCCTGCTTCTCTCTCTCCTACTTCCCCTACTTCTGTTCCCTCTCTAGCTGTGTCTCTCTCTCTGTCAAATAAATAAACGAAATCTTTAAAAAAATAAAACAAAACAAAATAGCTGTTCTCTGTAGGCCAGAAAGGCTACTATGAAATATTTCATTGGAAATGAGCAGCACCATGGGGGTGGCTAAGACAAGGCAAGACCATAACAGGCAGTAGGACTGGTACAATCATCAGACTGGCCTGTCTGAAAGAGCTATCTGGCTATGACTACTTGATTGTGAATGAGTTCCTTGGGGAAAAATTGGGAGTGGAACAATCACATAACATAAAATGAAACAAAAACCCCTGGTCCAGTAAACAGAGGTCTTATTTAAGTCATGAAAAGAAAAAGCCATGATCACATCCCTTAGTCAATTTCCTAACCTAATTGTTTACACTATCAGATTCCCTTGAAAAAGGAAAGACCAGACAACTTTGGTGTCAGATCCTGCTGTAACACTAAAATTTGGGAGATGCCAAGATATTCCCACCAGAGGGAAAAACAACTTGCTGTGCTTTTGACCCTACCGCTAAGAAAGAGTCCTAATAATTGGTGTGCCTTGGAAGAAGCATAAAACCACTCTGTGTATCCTGCTTTGGTCATTTACCAGGTGACCTGAAAAGCTGCCAGCTGTGATTGAGGCCCACAGCAAAAGATGCCCTAAGCAAAAAGTGTAAACTGCTATTGAACTATTACTAACCTGTGTTCGTGGCTGAACAGAGCTGAGAGTGAAAGAAGGGAATGAATTGTTGTAAACTGTAAGACAGTATGAGAAATCACACATGCATATAATTTTTCTGGAAACATTGGCAGAAGGCTCCCTATTTTGGAGTACATGTTATATAATTTGAGAATTCATAAAGACAGTGATCTTAATTCCTGAAATTTTTCTGATGAATCGAGAATTAGAGCCATTTGCTTACTATGCAAAATAGAAATAGCCAATAAAAGCAGAGGCTGATATTCTGGTTTGAACCCCTGATAATCTCACAGCTGCATGAAACTTTCATATTGAAATTAAGGATCCAGAATTGTTCTAGCTTGGCCTGTAGTCTTTTTCCAGCCACAACATTTTCTTACTAAAATAAAATAAAATAAAATCTGATAGAAACAATATGATAAAGAATAATTCCACCCATATAAATAGAAACAAGATTTTTAGATTTATCTATTTATTTGAAAGAGAGAGAGAGAGCAGGGGGGAAAGGCAGTGGGAGAGGGGCAGAGAGTCCCAAGCAGATTCTGCATGAAGCACAGAGCCTAGATTTCATGACCCTGATATCACGATCTGAGCTGAAACCAAGAGTCAGTTGCTTAACTGAGCTACCCAGACACCCCTAGAAACAAGATTTTGAAACAAAATTTTACCAAACCTAATTCAATAACATATACAAAGGATCAAACATTATTGCCAACTTGCCTATATTCCAAGAATGCAGTATTGGAAAAGAAGTTGCTATAACGTACCACATTAACAGATTATAGGAGTAACATCATATGCCTTTTATAATCTATACAAATAGAAACATTTGTTAAAATTCAATATCCAGTCATGAATAATTAAAATAATTAAAAGTATGAGTATAAGGAAACTTCTTTAACTTAATAAAGAGTACTTACAAAAACATCTCACAGTTGATAGTAACATTTTAAAAGACTTCCTGTTTGGGGGGCGCCTGGGTGGCTTAGTGGGTTAAAGCCTCTACCTTCAGCTCAGGTCATGATCCGAGGGTCCTGGCTTTGAGCTCAGCAGGGAGCCTGCTTCCCCCTCTCTCTCTGCCTGCCTCTCTACCTACTTGTACACTCTCTCTCTGTGTCAAATAAATAAATAAAATCTTTAAAAAAAAAAGACTTCCTGTTTTTGACCCACAATCAGACAAGGACATTTGCTATCATCATTCCATAAAATTCTTTACTAGATACTTTAGTTGGAGCACATAGACAGAAAAACAAGCAAAAGGAATAAGGATTTGAAAGGACAAATAAAAGTGACACTATTTATAGATGATACATTTTGAGACCATGTTATTTTTGCATACAATATTAAAATTGTTATAGGTTCCTTATAAATGAAACCTTTCC
Organism: Ailurus styani; assembly: GCA_002007465.1. Lineage (NCBI taxonomy): Eukaryota > Metazoa > Chordata > Mammalia > Carnivora > Ailuridae > Ailurus > Ailurus styani. The sequence goes on along the minus strand of LNAC01000863.1, from coordinate 297,110 downwards.
TCATTCTTTTTCTAATGTTTTGACTTAAACTTAATTTTTAAAAATATTTATATAGCTAAACTAGCTTTCTTTTAGTTAGGATTTGCATGGTATATCTATTTTGATCCTGTAACTTTCAGTTTTTTTCTGTAATTTTATAGTTTAGTTATTTTTTAACATCATATAGTTGTGGGGTTTTTTTGTTAGCCATCTGTCCATGTTTATCCTTAAGGCCTTTAGTTTATGTCCATTGAATGTAATTACTGATAAAATTTTTCCCTTGTGTGTTCTGTGTTTTATTTGTCCCAGGTGCTTGTATTTATTTTCTTTATTTTTTAATTTATCAAATTGGTTTTTGTACTTTTACTATTTTTCTCACCACTAGTTTGGAAATGATTAACGTAGACCTCAAGCTCTTCAAGTAATACTTTAATGCCCTAACCTCCACTTAATATAATACGGTTTGGCATTTTAATATTCTTTAAAAAGTGAGCAGATATTATGATTACTTTTTAATACAATTGATATTTACTTAAATTTGCTCATATATTTGTAAATTTCTTTGTTCTTTACTCTTTTCTGTATCTCACACATCCATCTGGGATCACCTTCCTTGTGCCGGAATTTCATTCTTAAGAATTTCATTTAGTGAAAACCTGCTGGTGATAACTCTCGCCTTAATTTTTCATGTAGAAGTCTTGACTGATGGTATTTTCCCCATTACTTTGGAAATAAATGATATCTTCTTACTTTCATTGTTGCTGATGAGAAGTCAGCTTCAGAGTAACAGTGGCTTCTTTGAAGGTAATTTTTTTTCTGACTGATTTTTGAAAACTTTTTATTGTTTTTGAGTTTTGATATTTCATCATGATGCGTTTGGGCATGTATTTCAAAAAATTATCTTTTGGGATTTGTTGGGCTCAAATCCCAAAACGTAATTTGAATTTGTGGTTATCTCTCCTTAGATCAGTAAAATTCTTAGCTTTTATTTTTCAAGTCTTAAACCACTTCCCCTTTTGCTTTCCTCTTCTGACGGTTCTCCAATCAAACAGAAGGACATTTGCATTATCTTCTTCATACCTATTATATTCACTTTTGCTTTATTCTGATTTTTATTTCATTTCTCTGTCCTGGGTTCTGCATAATTTCTTCTAATTCCTCTTGTAGTTCGCCTGTCAGTTATTTCTTACATTGTATCCGATCATGGCCAGCTCTACTCTGTTTTTGGTTTTTTTTTTTTACATGTAAAGAAAAAGTTCATTCTCTCTTTCACCCTCTCCTTCCTCCATTATCAAACCGAAGTAATCAACGTTAAGAGTTTGGTGGGTATCCTTCCATATCTTTTTCTGTACCAGACAAATATATATAGATATATGGAGTCTCTTAAAAAAAAAAAAAGAGTTTTTTTAAGAGCCCCTTTAGGTTTACAATGAAACTGAGAGGCAGGTACAGCGATTTCCAAATACTCCCTGCTCACACACATGCATGACCTCCCCCAGTATGAACAGCACTCATTAGAATGGTACTTTTTTTTTTTTTACCAAGGATGAATCTACACTGACACATTATAATCTCTTAAAGTCTATAAGTCTATATAATCTTAAGATTCACTCTTGGTGTACATTCTATGGGTTTGCACAAATATGCAATGACATGTGTCCATCATTACAGTATTATACAGAGTATTTTCCAGCCCTAGAAACCCTCTACTCTGCTTATTATCCCCCTCCTCTTCCCCCTCCCCCAACCACCACAGCTAGGGACCACTGATCTTTTTATTGTGTCCGTAGTTTTGCCTTTTCCAAGACGTCATATAGTTGCAATCATATAGTAAGTAGTACATAGCCTTCCCAGATTGGCTTCTTTCACTTACTAATATGTATTTAAGATTTTTCCACATCTTTTCGTAGCTTGATAGCTCATTTTTTTAAGCATTGATAATGTTCTATTATCTGAATATACCACAGTTTATTTACCTATTCACCTACTAAAGGAAATTATGAATACGCTGGAAAATCTGCTTTCAACTCCTTTGGTAAATAACTATCCACTATTGCCAGATCATGTGGTAAAAGTTTAATTTTGTAAGAAACTGCCAATCTGTCTGTCTTCAAAAGTAGCTGTTCTGTTTTGCATTCCCACCAGCAGTGTGGGAGCCCCTGTTATTTCATATCATTGTCAGCATTTGATGTTGTCATTGTTCCATATTTTGGCCATTCTCATAGATGTGTAGTAGTATCTCGTTGCTTTAATTTACATTTCCCTGATGATTTTGATGTGTAGAATCTTTTTATATGCTTATTTGCCATCTTAACTACTTTTTAAAATTTCTCTTACTTTATTTTTCACTCTTAGATGTTCTGTTTGGTTTTTTCTCTCACTTGCTATGTGATTTTTCATGATTTCCTGTTTCCCGTACATATTTGTAAGTTTGTGAGTTATTTCCTTAAACATGTTAAGTGTAATTGCTTTACAATCTGATTGATTGTTCCAGTATCTGAAGCCTTTCATATCTGTTCTCTCCTGTCTTGTTTCTGCAACTCCTAGAATAGTGCCTAACTGCCTCCTCATAGTAGCATCATAATAAATATTTGTTGAATGAGAAAATCAATGCCCATTTCTTGCCTTTATATTGTGTTTTCTTGTCTACCCTTTCTGTTTTATTTTTTGTTATATTTACTGTTTGTGAATTTATAGCTTTTGCAGCTTTGGGGATCTAATGCTTTCTTTACCTCTCCAAATAGAGACTTTCTTCCAAAAGCTAACCAGTGAACTTCCCAATGTCTTTTAAGATATTCAACGCTTAAAAAGTGTTGTTTTATTTATAAAATTTGTTGAGTAATTTTCATCATTTTTAGCAGGAATGTTACATGAACTTAGCAAATCATTATCAGAAATCAGAATTAAGGGGTGCTTGAGTGGCTCAATTGGTTAATCATCTGACTCTTGATCTCAGCCTAGGTCTCAATCTCACAGTTGTGAATTCAAGCCCTATTTTGGACTGCATTCTAGGCATGGAGTGTACTTAAAAAAAAAAGAAATCAGAATTAATTAATATCTTAACCCCTCCCCAAATATAAAAACCTCAAAACACCTTAACTCTATTTCTCCCTACTATGCTAATTAGCCTACTATGTCCAGAATTTTATTCTTATTCTTTCTTTAGCCCCACAAATTCAATATTGCTCTTTCTAAATTATATAGTCAATATTTGCTTTGTTTTCAAACACATATATTAATTGTTTTATCTGCTTTAGTGTGGATTTCTCAATAATAAAGATTCTCAGATTTGGTTAATCTAGGCATGTTTTTATTTTATACATTCTTGAAAGATAGTGTTGTTTCTCAACAATTTGAAGAAATTATCTCATCTCTCTGACTTCCTTTGTTGCTGTTGCTATCATTCCAACTGTCATTCCTTTGCATGTGAGCTCCATGTTTTCAGGATTTCTTTTTAATTTAGTCTACTTGGAATATATTGTGATTCTATGGAGATTTATGCTTTTATTATATGTCAAGAATTATAACTACTATGTGTTTAAATTTTACCTCTCCTTTCTATTCTCTTATTCTGGAACTCTGTCTAGGTCTGTCCTCTTTCTGTCCTCCACATGTCTTTCATATCTCCTGTATCCTTATCTCTTTGTGATGCATTCTGTGTAATTTCTCAAGCTATATCATCATTAATTCTCTCTGCTGATATGTTTAGTGCTTAACTATTGACTGTGTTTTTTTAAATTTCAATGGCTATATATTTTCATTTTTAGATGTTTCACTTCCCCTTAAATATATGTGTTCATAGCTTTTAATTGCTTATCTTTGTGATGGAATCCTTTATTTCCTTGAACATTTCATCTATGTTTGCTCAAAACTTAGAAGTCTATCTTCTTCTAAGTCTTTACAGGAAGATTTAGGGGTCTAAATCTATTCCTTATTGTTTTTACTAACTGTAATAATGTTAACTGCTGTTTTCTTTGTAACCCCTAATTTTGATCAGATTGCCTTATCTTACTATGGGGCATTTCACTGGGTCTAAATTAGGCAGCAGTTCCAACAGAGAAGATTTGCATTGTGCTTTTGCTGATACCCATGGGGTTCCCACAGCTAAGGATCATTTTAGCTCTCCCTAAGGATCCTGGATCACCTGAGAGTTAAGGCTCAATTCAGTACTTCCTTGCCGGCCTAAGGCTCAGTATCCCAATAGCAGTGCTGCTGCCAGCATTTGCTCTCAGATTCTCAGGGCAACCCAGCCCCTCTTGGCTGCCTACTGCTCCTAGCTCCCAGCTCTGGCCACAGCTAACTCTATCCATAACCACTCCTCCTGCCATAAAGAAACTAAGAGAACTTCTGAAACTTCTGTAAGACTCACAATACCTCGATCACCTGTTCTCTCCACAGCTTGTAATTCTATAGGAGGAAGACCCCACAAAACACTCATTCTGCATAAGAACTAGAAACAAAAATTGTAAAGTCAATGCTTAGTCTTGATTTGTAGGCAGAGAGGTATCTGCACTGCTATCAACTTCTTTCTCTATCAGGGACATTGGAATAAAACTACTCTCAAAATTTGCTTCATTCATTAAGAAAGTCAACCCATATTTTTGGAGTGCCTCCTAAGTGCCAAGCTCTGTGCTTGTTATGCACTCAATGAATACCAGGTAATTTGACTTTATAAATAACATTTTGTTTTTCTATTTTCAAGTCTTTCTAGTTCTTGTTGCCATTTCTAACTTCTCTACCTTGGACCATGGTTTTATTCTACATTCCTAATCAAACAAACAAATATAGGAAATTTAGAAGCAGTCATTAGTAATGAAAGGAAGAGATGATTATATAAAAATATATTCACTTCTAAAAGAACAAATGGATAAAATAGATCAAAATCCCAAATTATCAACAAACTACTTCAGAAGTAAATTTGAAAGTTTAGCTTTCAAACAGATCCATAGAAAGCCATTTAACTTGTAATGTAGCAGATTACTCATGTGCTCATTCGTTCAATAAATGATTACCATTGCCTATTATATGCCAGGCACTGTAATAGGTGCTGGGGACACAATAGTAATAAAAATAAAATAGTTCCTCTTCCTGCATAGCTTACAGTTTAGCCAGAGATACAAACAATACAAACAATAGCAATGAAAATGCAACCGGCCATGAACACAACAAGGAAGTACAGGGAGACATAGAAGCACACAAAACATGGATAGGCTATTCTGACAAAAGAGAAGGGACAGTGAGAAGTGTGGGAGAAAAGATGTGCAAACACCAGTAGGCAAGAAAAAAATATACTACCTTAGCAAAACAAAGAGAAGTTACAAGTGATGGAATGGAAGAGAATGTAGAGCCATGTTTGGGACAGATGATGAAAGATGAGTCTGGAAAGATAAATGAAGTCTAGGTAATTGAAAGCAATGTTGGGAATTTTTATTTATTCGAAGAGCAATGGAGAGTCATTGAAGGACTTTGAGCATGGAAATACATGGATTAGGTTTGCATTTTGCAAAGATTCTTTAGTTAGAGTATGAAAAATGAAATGGTAGAGGCAGATAAGTCTGGGAAACCAGGTAACACATTTTCAGTGATTCAGGTGAGAGATAATTTTGCCTTTATAAAATTAATGAGGATGAATATGAAGGGAAATGGATGGACTCAACAACAATTTAAATGTGCTACTTGTATGGAAGTGAGAGGGTTAAGGAGAAGGACAGTTCAAGAGATGACTCTAGATTTGGCTTAATCAGCTCTCTCTAGGGGACAATAGTTGAAGCTGAGAAATTTGAATCTTAGGAACATATGGTCCTTGCTACCAACCAAGCTTCCATAAGTATACTTGTGTGGAGAAGGTTTCCTTCTGTTTCTTGTTTCTGTCTCAGTGAAGAGAGAGGATTTTTTATTTGCTCATCCCCAGCTGAAGAAGGAATGCTATCTCCAAAAGAGCAATAAGTAGAAGCAAAAAATCAAGTTGTCAATTGGGCTTGATGGAGATGAAGGAAGGACAAAGGAAGATCTGTGGGTGGTTGTTACCCAGGAGTTGGGGATAGTAGGGATCCCAGCTTGAACCTAAGTTGAGATAACTGCTATGTAGCTACATCTGGTGGGACTTGTAGACTAATAAGATATGTCCATGAGGAGCCTAGAAGCCTTCCAGAAAAAAGCACATCCAATGCAATGCTAAACATTACAGAAAAAAAGGTGAATCAGAGTACAGCAGAATGTTTGTAAAAAAAGACGTTGAAAGTATGGACTCTAGAGCTAAAATGTAGTGGTTAGTAACAAAGGTTCAAGATAAGACTTTAGCACTATATAACCCCGTTTCCTTATTTGTAAAAAGGATAACTCCCCTACTTATCTCATAGGGTGGTTGTGAGGATTAAATGAATTGATACAGGGGCACCTGGGTGGCTCAGATGGTTAAGCATCTGCCTTGGCTCAGGTCATGATCTCCAGGTCCTGGGATCGAGCCCAATGTCAGGCTCCCAGCTCAACAGGGAGTCTGCTTCTCCCTCTCCTTCTGCCTGTCCCCCTGCTTGTGCTCTCTCTCTCAAATGAATAAATAAAATCTATTAAAAACTTTTAAAGAATAAATGAATTGATATGTACAAACCATTTAACATTCTCGGACATATACTGATTCAATAAATATTAGCTGTTATTATCATTATTATTGCTTTACTTCACCAATTCATAGACTTCTAACTTGAGCCTTGAGGTGGAGATGAAGGTGACAGACAAGGAATAGATGAAAATATAATAATGAAATAATGGTCTTGATTAAAATCTTGCTAATATATTAGGGTACAAGAATTGCCAAAAAACGAGTGTGTGTCATACTGTCAAACATGGCATGGTACCCACTGGTGCAGGCTGGATCTAGGAGGTGGTGGCTTACACTGAACACCAGATGCAGGTTCTACATAGATTCCAGCCAGTGGGCCTCACTGAAGGAGACCCAGTCCCCAAAATGTAGGTCAAGGACATCCCTAGATCATGTTCCCTTGTTGTTTTAACTTCCACTGTTTGTCATATGATATTTAGTCTCAGAGAGGCATATTACCAATAAAGAAAATAGTATGACTTATTTTTGAATTAGCAAATAAGGTATTTGGAAGCATTCTGAGTAAACTCTCAATTGTGTTCCTGCTGAAGTACGTGAAGTACATGCCACTCACTCAGAAGGAAAGACTTCTGGCAGATTGACAAAATGAGTCATCGCTGAAATGTATTCAAATAAAATTCGAGAGCAGAACAAGGGATGGAGTCTAACAGGAAATAAGCCCCATGGGTCATTCTGAGTTATAACTTTTTCAGTGTGTCTGTATGAGTTTAAGTTTATTTGAATAATACTAGGATGTATTGAGTAAGGGGAAGACCTTCCTGTAACATACGGGAAAGTTTTCTTTTATCACTCAGGTTTTATCATCTGGTTTTTCACTTTTTATGCAAGTTTTTTTTCCCCTTCATGTTAGAGTAATTTTGGTCAATGTTTTTTTTCAAGATATGACTGACTTTTATTTTATTGTCTTTAGAAAAAAACAGGGAGTCACAATGCATTTTTTTTATCAGACTAGACCCAGTCTGCACAAAATTTAAAATTCATCCTTTATTTTCATCTGAAACTTGACAAAATCATCCAAATTGATACTTTCTAGTCTTCAGCATTCAAGGCACTTTTTATAATCCCTTTTTTCACTCTGTATCCGGAGAACTTTTTTTAAAAAATTCCAGTAGGGGCATATAATTTCCCTGCTCAAGACCTTTCAGTGTTTGTTTTTTTTTTTTTTTAAAGATTTCATTTATTTATTTGAGAGAGAGCACACCAGTGAGGGAAGGACAGAGGGAGAAGCAGTCTTCCTGCTAAGCAGGGAGCCTGATGCATGACTCAAGCCCAAGACCCCAGGATCATGACCTGAGCTGCTGTCTGTTGCTTAATCCACTAAGCCACCCAGGCACCCCAAGACTCCAGTTTTATCCATTGACCATACCAGGCCTGCTCCAGGCTGGCACAAACTTAACCACTGCCACTCAGGCTCCCAGTCTGATTCCTCTTTGTCTGCACTCCAGGTACACAGGACTTACTTCTGCTCTTCAGTGTATAGTCTTGTTTCCACATCAGATACTGAAAACCCAAATATAGGCAGAGGCAGATTAATGTAATGTAAACGTAATAATGTAATAATAATGACCAGCTTACAGGTCAGCCGTAAGAGAGGAAGGAGGGTGGTCTCTGTGACAAATTGGAGGGCACATACTTACATGAAAGTAGATGCTCCTTGGTTCAGTTGGTTGCTGCCATGTGTTAGAGCCTCTCGTTTTTCAAGAAATCTGGAAATTTTTTTTCTCTGTATTCTTGAAGTTCTTAAATGTTGGCAACTAATTTGTTCAAACACTCTGAAAGTCAACAAATCATGTTCTGCTTTCTGTTTTTATTCCTGTAAGCAGCCTGTTAACTCATAAAGACACTAGTTCTTCTTATTCCCTCTCCTTGGACTTAGGCTCTCATCTCCTCAGGAGATTCCCTCCATCAGTTAATTCCCTTGCTCTACAGCTTGCCCAGTAGCCCTGACAGTTCCTTTTGTAACATTCATCATTCTTTTTTGAGTCACCATCGTTAATAGACTCCTATGAATTCCCTGAAGTTAGAACCATGCAATCTTTTTTATTGTATCTAGAATAATGCTTTCATATCTAGATATGAAAGGCCCCTCATGGGGTGCCTGGGTGGCGTAGTCGTTAAGCATCTGCCTTCGTCCCAGGTCATGATCCCAGGTTCCTGGGATTGAGTCCCGCACTGGGGGGTCCCCACTCAGCGGAAAGCCTGCTTCTCCCTCTCCCACTCCTCCTGCTTGTGTTTCCTCTCTTGCTGTGTGTCTCCGTCAAATAAATAAATAAAATCTTTAAAAAAAAAAGGCCCCTTAGTAAATATTTGTGACTCTAATCAAAACAAATAACAGCATTATCTTCATTATATTTATGTTAGGTGTATCTATTCTATAATATCCCCATTTTATCAATTAAGAATTATAACACTGTGAACTTAAAATGATCCCTCTGAGGTCATTCAGCTCTTAGTATAAGTTCAACTTCTGACTCAGAGATCATAGCTCTTGTCACTGGCCCGTGCTACCTTCCTTTGTAATCCTTAGATTTTTGTAATATTGCAAGTCTGAAATCTTTGGCCACTATAAATTCCTTAGAACTAATTCTGCAATTATATTTGAGTATTTATTATACAAACAGAGTGAGGTAAAAGGAAATCTAGGAAAGCAAAAATAAATAGAATTGGTAAAAGGCATAAATAATGTGTCTAATTTTATAAAATATTACTTTTTTTCCCCTGGATTCTATACTTTTACCTACAGTTAACATTTAATTCAATTATAATAATGATTGATTGTCTGATCCATCCATTTATTATTCTAAATCTCTTTTCTCCAGGAGGTAAGAGTAAGTCTTGATCATCTAAAAAGCCTGTTTTTTGTTTCTCCCCATACTGGTTGGTGTTTATGAATACTCTCAAGAGATGAAAGAAGGAAAAGAGGAAAAAAAAAGAAAATGTGAGAAGTAGAATAAATAAAACAAGTTAGAGAGCTGCTAATATAACTGAATTGTAAGAAAATAATAGGTAATAACCAGTTATTTTCTGGGTCTGTTTTAAAGTTACAATCAGAAAAGGCCAAAGATTTTAAGAGGACAATTTCTTGTTATACTTCAAGATCATAAAAAATATTTATATTTCTTGAATCAATAATGCTATTTCTAGGGGCACCTGGGTGGCTCAGTGGGTTAAGCCTCTGCCTTCGGCCCAGGTCATGATCTCAGGGTCCTGGGATTGAGCCCCGCATCGGGCTTTCTGCTCAGTGGGGAGCCTACTTCCCCCTCTCCCTCTGCCTGCCTCTCTGGCTACTTGTGATCTCTCTCTCTGTGTCAAGTAAATAAATAGAATATTTTTTAAATGCTATTTCTAGTAATCACTCTTAAGACAATAAATACATTCAAAATAGATTGATGGTTTTATAAATTATGTCATATCCCAACAATAGGATAGCACAAAGGTATTAATGACATTTCTGAAAATATTCCATGATAGAAGTAAATAGTTATTACATAGGATTATGTAAGTACAAAAAGATCCAAGTATTTTTATAATATATAATCTCACTACTCATTTTTTTTAAAGATTTTATTTACTTATTTGAGAGACAGAGAGTGAGAACAAGCAGTGGGGAAGGAGAGGCAGAGGGAGAAGCAGACTCCCCATTGAGCAGGGAGTCTAACATGGGCCTTGATCCCAGGACCCTGAGATCATGACCTGAGCCAAAGGCAGATGCTTAACCATCTGAGCTACCCGGGTGCCCCTATAATCTCACTGTTTTAAAAAAGGGAAAATAAAAGGCTAAAAATAAATTCTCCCAAATTTGTTATGTTTGGGTGTAAAATTATGGATAATTTTTGTTTTCTTTGAAAATTTTTCTATACATATTTCTGGTTTTAGCTATGGCCTTTTATAGATGTTAAATCAAGAAGAAAATCAAATTGTGAATACATCCTTAAAGGCAAATTATAAATACCTAAATATAATATGTGATGAAGAAAGAAAATTTCCCCCCAACTCTGAACTTCTTTCACTTCAGTTATGTATATTCTTCCCTCTCTTTTTTTTTTGGGTCTCGAAAAATATGTAGAATTAAAATAAATCAACTATAGTATACAAGTCCATATAGTAAGCCAAATAATGGTCTCTCAAAGATGTCCACATCCTATTCTTTAATCTTGTGAATATGACACCTTATATGGCAAAATGGACTTCACAGATGTGATTAAGTTAAGGATCTTGAGACAGGAAGCTTATCTTGGACTATTTGGATGGGCCCAATATAATCACAAAAGTTAGAAGAGGGAGATAGGAAGGTCTTAGGCATAAAAGGAGTTGAGGGAGGAGAGAGAAAAGAAGGAGAGAAAAGATGGAGAGACAGAGAGAGAGAGAAAGAGACAGACAGAGATGGATAGATATTTGAAGATGCTATACTACTGGCCTTGAAGATGGAAAGAGACCATAAACAAAGGAATGCAAGTGGCCTCCAGAAACTATATAAAATAAGGAAATGGTTCTTTTCTAGAGCTTGCAAAAAGAATACATCCTTGCTGACTTGCAGACTTATTGATTTTAGGATTTCAGATCTCAAAACTGTAAGATGAATAAGTTTGTGTTGTCTTAAGTTGCTAAATTTGTGGTGATCTTTTATAACACTAGTAAGAAATTGATAGAATCCCAGAAGTTATTTTCTGGTAAGATAGCAGAGTTATTGATTAATGCTAGATTTTAAAAATATTTTATTACAGATTTTTAAAATCATGCACAATAATAGTTTGGTGAATTCCTTAGTATGGATCATTTAGCTCTAGCAATTAACATTTTAACAATCTTCCTTCATCTGTCCCACACCTTTATTTTCTTTTTGCTGGAGTAGATCGTATTTTATAGCTAGTCATAGACATTATGTCATTTTACATATAAATCTTTCAATATGTATCTTTAATGATAAAGGCCTTTCTGTGTGTCTTTTATTTTTTAATTTTTAAAAAATATTTATTTATTTATGTAATCTCTACACCCAACATGGGACTCAAACTCACAACCCCAAGATCAAGAGTTGCATGTTCCCCTGACCAAGCCAGCCAGGCGCCCTCATAAAGACATTTTTTTTTTCTTTTTTAGAGAGAGAGAGTGTGTGAGTGAGTGAGGGAAAGAGCAGAGGGAGAGGGAGAAAGAGAATCCCAAGGGGGCTCTGTGCTGGGCATGATTCCACAATCCTGAGATCACAACCCGAGCTAAAATTAAGAATCAGACACCCAACCGACTGAGCCATCTAGGTACCTTTTTTAAAAAATTCAATCCCTTGTGACTATCATATCTAACAAAATTAATAATTCCTTAATAACATCTAATACCCAGTTTATGTTCATATTTTCCATATTATCTTCCAAATGAACTTTTACAGTTGGTTTATTAGAGTCAGGATCCAAACAAAGCCCACACATTACATTTTGTTTTTTCTCTTATGCTGTAACAGTGTCCTTCACCTGCCCACCCCCACCAAACTCCTACTTTTTCCTTTCATTGAGTTGTTGAAGAATATGAGTATCTGTCCTATCAAATAGCCTATATTCTAGACTTGGGTGGTTACTACTTAAAATTTTCTTTTTCCCCCCAAATTCCCTGTAAGCTAATAATTAGACCTAGGTGCTTGATTAGTTTGACTAGATCTATTCTTTGTCAGCTTGAGTTGCCATGACAAAATACCATAGACAGAGTAGCTTAAACAACACACATTTATTTTTCTCACAGTTCTGGAGGCTTGGAAGTCCAAAAAATTGCTGGAAAGAGGCTTCATCCTGAGACCTCTTCTCTTGGTTTATAGGTGACCACCATCCCTCTGTGTGCTCACATGACCTCTTCTCTGTGGACACAAAGAAAGAGAGGTAGAACAACTCTTGTCTCATTAACACAGCACTAATCCCATTATAAGCCTCCTCCCCATTTAAATGAAGTTACCTCCCAAAGGCTACATCTCCCAATATCACACTGGGTATTAGGGCTTCACCATATGAACTTGGAGGGACACAGCTCAGTCCATAGGAATACAATTCAGTGGCTTGGTTTATCAGTAATAGTGTTGCACATATAAGATTGTGTGCCTTACATTTCATCACACCACAAGAATATGTCTGGTTGATTTGCATTTAGTGAGGCTAAAATCAGATGATGCCTACTTGATCTATAAAATTTCCCATGAGTATTTTTAACCACTGATAAATCTTTTAATTATTTTATTAGGAGACATCTAACTTGAATAAGTTGAGGAAGCAACAATAAGAGAATAAAAATAAAAGTGTCTAATTTTCAAACTGGTAGAAGAAAAAAATGGAATGATAAAAAACACTCAGTAATATGCTCCCCCACCCCAAAAAAAGGCAAGAAAGAGAGATAGGGAGGAAAAAAAAACAGGTAACAAATAGAAATCACAAAACAAACTGGTAGATTTAAATTTAAATCTGGCGTTTATTACATTAAGTATAAATGGACTAAATGCCACTTAAAAGACAATGGTTATCAGATTGCTTTAAAAGCCTATCTTTATGCTATTTAAAAGAGACATATGTAAAACATAAGGACACAGAAAATTTGAAAAGGATGGAAAATTAAATAGCACAGAAGCACTACCAAAAGAAAGCTAGTATAACTATAATTATATCAGATAAAATAAGTTTTAATAAAAAAATAAATTACAATGACTAGACTTATACACAGCAACATGCATCAATCATGTAGAAATAATATTGAATTAAAGGAGCAAGACACAATGCATACATCCTTATTATACTAAAAATATCAAGCAAAACTAAAGTATATTTTTTGTATGCATTCATGGGATGTAAAAATATAAAGAAAAACAAGGAAGAGTATGACATAAATATCGAGACAGTAGTTACATTTAATACAAAGAAGATATTTTGGAGAAAGGACATAAGGCAGGGGAAGAGGGGGCAATTGCTGCTAAGGGCCTGGCAGTGTTTTATTTTTTGATGATGTTTGCATGGGTATTAACTTTTAATTATTTTTACATTATGCTATGCTTACTAATGTTACTTACTAATGTTACTTTGACAATTATTAGAAACATAGTGACTTAAAATAACACAAATTTATGGGGCATCTGGGTGGCTCAGTCAGTTAAGCATCTGACTCTTGATTTCAGCCCAGGTCATGACCTCAAGATCATAATTTCAGGGCTGTGAGATTGATCCCTGCAACAAGCCCCACATCAGGTTCCACACTCAGTGCAGTCTGCTTGAGATTCCCTTGCTTCCTTTCCCTCTAACCCTCCCCCCTGTTAGCACATGATCTCTAAATAAATAAATAAAATCTTAAAAACCAACCCCCCCCATATTTATTTTCTTATAGTTCTGTGGGTTAGAAGTCCAACATAGGTCTCACTAAGCAAAAATTAACAGTGCTATGTTACTTTTTGAAGTCTCTAAGGGAAGATTTGTTTCTTCCCCTTTCCAGCTTCTGGAGGCCACTGGCATTCCTTGGCTCCTAGTTCCCTTACTCCATCTTCAAAGCAGCAGCAGCTTCTCACATATCATTCTGACTTTCTCTCCTTCCTTCCTCTTTCACTTTACCCGCCTTTTTGGTTTGCAACCTCCTAGAGAGCTTCTGGAGTATAATCTGAAATTGGTCCCCATAATCAAAGAGCAGGAAAAGACCAAGGGAAGAAGTAGGTCATTTCAGATTGGTAGGTGGTGTTTTAATAAGCCTGAGAACTTACATATAATTCTTGACTTTGGCGGCCACAAGAGAAGTAGAATTCCATGCCCATCCGTTGAATCCTAAAAGTTTATATACAGGCCTTAACTGCATTCACTCATATGTGCTACCCAGATGGTCTCAGCACCATATCACTATCTCAAGGCTGTTCCTGGGGCAGCTTCTGGGAGCAGGAAAGTCAAGCAGGATGCACATTCCAAGGACAGTGAGGGAATGAGGAACCTCTGATTGCTGGAATCCTTTTCACAGGTCAACGTGCAGTCACATCTTATGACCACCTGTAATAAGACTTGTGGATATATTGAGCCAGTTGGTAATCCAGGATTAACTCCCGAAATTGAGGTTCTTTTCAGAGAGAGAGAGAGAGTGTGTGCATGAGTGGAGGGGTGGAGGGGCAGAGGGAGAGAGAGAGAATCTTAACCAGGCTCCACGCTCAGTGTGGAGAGATAACCCTGAGATAACATGACCTGAGCAGAAATCAAGAGTTGGATGCTTAACCAACTGAGCCACCCAGTTGCACCAGATTTTTGTTTTCTTTTTGAGAGAGAGTGTGTGAATGAGTGGGGGGTGGGAAGAGCGGCAGAGGGAGAGAAGAGAGAGAATCTCAAGTAGGCTCCATCCTCATCAAGGAGCTGGTCTCAGGGCTCCATCTCATGACTGCAACATTATGACCTGAAACAAAACCAAGAACTGGACACTTAACTGACTGAGCCACCCAGGCACCCCTCAAGATTATTAATCACATCTATATTTTTTCCATGTAAGGTAATATAATTAAAGGTGTTGGTGATTAGGACATGGATGTCTTTGGGAGCCTTTGTATTGCCTACCATAGATGTGTATATCAGTTTTATTCACTTTTAGGTGTGTATATTATATTTCAATATAAAATATTGACAGCGGGAAAAAAAGAGGAGAAAAAGGAGAAGAGGACGGAACAACACCAAGAGCTCAGTATTTTAAAAACCAAAATACTGAAGTATGTGGTAACTTAGTAGACCCAAGAAATCTGAATCTGAAACAAACAATGAGAGATTCAGGAAGACAATTTGTTTTCTACTGTAGATCCCTATAGGTTCAGAGGTTATTGCACCAGCTACCTATGAAAGTGGGGGTGAAGGTGAGGTAGAAAACAGGATGACTGGTTGACATTCTGTTTAAGTAGTCAGTCTACTCTCCTCACTTTCTGCAGCTAAACCTTGGCAGAAAACTAAGGGACTTATATACAGAGAATAGAATGAGGATCTGTGAACCAGAGGACAACAGCTACAGTTGAAGACACAAGCACTTTACCAAAGTCAGAAGTTTTGTGTAAGTATTACCTACTAAACGTTGTGATACTTGGTTTTCTCATATATAAAATGGGGACAATAGAAGTCTTTTAATAGGTCCACTTGGAGGATACTGAATTTAAATGTTTGGCACTGTGTCTGAAACATGTATAAGCACCCCTCAAAGATGATTTTTTAAATAGTCGGTATAGCCATGAATTGAGAGAGACTCTAGAGGTAAGCTGGGTCCTTTCCATTTGCCAGGTCTTGACCCTTCCACCCAACCATATCTGTGATGAATTGAAGGTGAACCTAAGAAAATATATTGAAATTGAAGAACAAGTAGAATAGAAAGTGTGAGAACAAGCAGAATAGGCATGGTGACGGTCTACTTTTTTTGCAAATAAAATAAGAACATGTGTGAGTTGGCAGTATCTGTATCTTTATAAATATTGTATAGATAACACAATTTTAGGTTACTTTAGGTACCTAAAACTAATAAACTAATTGGTAAATTTAGGTTCCAAATAGATTTCTTGCTGAAATAGTTTACTGAGTACATATTATTGCAAATATTCTTTTAAAGTATAAGTTTAAAATAATCATGAAACAACCTCATAGACCTTGGTAAATAAAGAAAGGGAGACGAATTTTCTCCCCAAATCGATAAATTAAACACAACCATCACTGATATTTTGGAATCTCTTCCTTAAGGTTTCCCAGCAATCCACCTCTAGATAATCTTTTTTTTATGTATTTGTGATCATAATAAACATACAACTTTATATTCTTCTTTTAAAAATTTAATTCACACAAGCATTTTTTACTTTGCTATAGAGTCATTCAAACTCTGTAATATTAGATTCAGTCTATTTATAATATTTACTTTTTTAGAAATTGAAGTTCTATGAAACTTTGTGGTATATATCATGATGTGATGAACAACTGTGCACATATTTTTTTGTTGTTGTTTGGAATGGTTTTCTTACAATGGATCACAAACTTTTTTTTAGATATTGGACAATGTAACTATATAATCAGATACTTGAAATTACAAATGACTCTAATTAGAAATGTTTGATGACAAAGAAACTAGTAAGTTAATTTTCAGCCAAAGTTAAACAATAAAAAATTCTAAGTTATGAAAAAGAATATTTCTCATAAACTTACACTAAGGAAACTGAAAAGCCCCCAAACCCACTCAGGAGTCATTTTAAATATTATCAATGATTTTTAAAAAGATTAAAATCTGTCAACTTTAGATAAAGTTCATAAAATAATAGAATTTACCAGCCTTCACATTATTAAAAAAAATGAATAAGAAGCATATACAGTATGCTAGGGTTTTCTGAAGAATGTTAAAATTGGTATAAACTATGGCAATGTTGGAAACTCTAAGATAGTGAAAGTTACTGGGCGCCTGGGTGGCTCAGTGGGTTAAAGCCTCTGCTTTCGGCTCAGGTCATGATCTCAGTGTCCAGGTCATGATCTCAGCGTCCTGGGATCGAGGCCCGCATCGGGCTCTCTGCTCGGCAGGGAGCCTGCTTCCTCCTCTCCCTGTCTCTCTGCCTTCCTCTCTGCCTACTTGTAATCTCTCTCTGTGTGTCAAATAAATAAATAAAATCTTTAAAAAAAAAAAAGTTACTAGCTGCTTTTTTTGCTTTATTCTTGATTATTATAAAACTAATGGAAGCCATATAACTTATGATTTCCACTGTAACTTTAAATGAGATCTATTTCAGTTTCTTGTATCAACTCTGTGATATTCATCCACCTATGTATCATCTTGGAAAAAATTCCCCAAATTATTAACATATTCAAATCACATTCCAAGTAGACTGAGCAATGACCACATAACAGATTACATCAACTTTTGGTATTTTTACACAGAAATGATAAAAACTTTAATTCAGGAAACTAACTTTGAGGTAAAGGTAGCTTATTTAGTATACGATTATTATTTAGTTCAGGCTATGAATTTTTTGATGCCTCACCTTTAGGAATTTATCATCTTCCTATTGGGCAAACAAAGCTTGAACACATTAGACAACTGGAGGAAAATATAAGTACATGAAATCCAATGTTAAAACATTGATAAAGCTTAGTAATTAACTTTTTTTTGGAGAGACTATTTAAGAAAAGTATACTGAACACTCAGTGCTACAGGAAAAGGGGAATAGATGTTAATTCTGAGTAAGAAAATCAAATCGTACAGGAAGTGATATTTGCAGTGGACCTGAAGAATCAGAAGATATGTGTAGGGAAGAGAAGAACAAATTTCCAGGCCCAGTGAAATGAATAATCAAAAGTACCCTGTTGTGAAAGAGCATGGCATATTCAGGTAAGGATATATTCATGGTTTATCCAGAGGTAGGAGCATAGAGGTGGGTCATATGAGGCTCAGGATATCAGTGGGGACTAATTGTGGATTCCAATGCCAATGACACCCAGTTTTGTTTTGAAGGCAACAGAGATCCAATGGAAGATGAAAATCAGAAAATTATCAGATACAGCAGTGTGGATATTAGACAAGAATGGGAAAAATTTACTTAGCAGGAGACCAATTAAAGCCTGTTCTTATTATCTTAATGACAGATTATGAGAGGGCTAAGGTAAGGTAGTGGGCCAGAAGGTACAGCACAGGAAATCTTTCCAGGTTAGAACCAGAGGATTCTCTTCTTTATTTCTTGCTTATTGGGAGATTGGATTGAGGAGGAAATTGTTTTAGAGGCCTAAATCTTGGGCAAGAAAAGAGTACTAAAAATGGAATTTAGAATCACTTATTAAAGTGAGAGTTGATATAATGTGATGATTGAGAATGGCAGATCCGGCTGGGGACAAGGAAGAACTTAAGAAATTAGAGTGGGTACATAGAAAAGAAGAAATACCACTATATTTTTCCAAACCGTATCTTTACATTACACTTCAGATTTTAAATAAACATCGACTATATTTTCAGATTTTTTTTATTTGTAAGCAATCTTTACACCCAACATGGGGCTTCAATTCACAACCCCAAATCAAGACTCACATGCTCTACTGAGCCAGCCAGGTGCCCCAAGACATATATTTTTTTAAGATTTTATTTATTTATTTATTTGACAGAGAGAGACACAGTGAGAGAGGGAACGCAAGCAGGGGGAGTGAAAGAGAGGGAAGCAGGCTTCTGGCAGAGCAGGAAGCCTAATGTGGGGCTGGATCCCAGGACCCTGGGATCATGACGTGAGTGGAAGGCAGCCGCTTAATGACGGAGCCACCCAGCGCTCCCCGCCCCCCGCCATATGACTATGTTTTTAAATGGCCAACTATTGTGTTACATTCATATGCCAAATATGAGGCATTCTCAGATGATCTGTTAAAATCAATGTTGCCTTTATTTATTTTTCAATGTTGCCTTTAAACAGATGCTCTAAAATAATCTTGTGACAAGATGGGAAAATACATCATTACAAGTGCAAACAAAACCAGGTATGTTTTTGTTATTATTTATATTTTATATTTTTATAAATATATTAAAATATATTGTCGATATATTATTGATATATTAATAATATATTAATATATTAAAATAAATGATCTATTATTTTATTTAATTATATAATTATTTATTATTCATTTTACCGTTTATTATATAGTAAATATAATAATAATATAAATTATTATTTTATATAATATTATTATATTATTATCTTGCCTGTACTGGGGTACAGGTCTGTGAATCATCAGGCTTACACCTTTCACAGCACTCACCATAGCACAAACTCTCCCCAATGTTCATAACCCAGCCACCCTATCCCTACCCTCCCACCCCCCAGTAACCCTCAGTTTGTTTCATGAGATTGAGAGTCTCTTATGAAAACCAGATACAAAAAAAAAAAAAAGAAAAAAAAAAAAGAAAACCAGATACATTTTAAGGGAAAGTTTGTACTAACTAATCACAAATGTTTTCTTTGTGAATGACTTTTCTAACTTTCCTATTAGCACCAGAACTTCTTAGTTTCTTGGCTCTACGCCTGTGTTCTTAGAAGTAAAAACATATTTTAAGTTGGCTATTTTTAAGATGATTTTGAAACAGATTCTCTGCATTAAGGCACAGCTACCTAGTATTATATATAAATAAGATATAGTGTTTATAGGTGATTTCCACTAATCAGATATCTTCTGTTCTTATGATTAGAATAAAAGTAGTTTATGGAAATTTTGACTTGTTCTTTTGAAAATTTAATGTTTTAAATGGAGGTGGTAAGAGAAACTCTAGGTTTAATTAAGATAAGGAAGAACTAGTTGAGAAATCTATGAGTAATGTAAAACTTTGGAGACTTTGTCTATGGCGTCTTGAAGTTCATCATCAACAGAGAATTGAAAAATAATGCTAAACAAACATTTTTTTCGTTTTTTATTCCTTGCCTCCCTTCTCTCCTTCTCCTCCTTCCTTCTCTTTCTTTTCTCTTCTCTTGTCTTTTCTTCTCTCTCACTTCCCTTCCCTCCCTTCCTCCCTCCCTTCCCTTCCCTTCCTCCCTCCCTCTCTCCTCTTTCCCTCCCACCCTCCTCCCTTCCTCCCTCCCTTTCTTCCTTCCTTTTTTCCTTCCTTCCTTCCTTCCTTCCTTCCTTCCTTCCTTCCTTCCTTCCTTCCTTCCTTCCTAGATTTTCAGAATAAAAAGAATTAGGCAGAGAGGCCCACTATTTAGGAATGGGGAACTAAAATTAATAAGTCACAGAAAGAAAACTTTTTTCCTTTCCTAACCTGTAACTAATAACTTTAAACTGTATTCAAACTACAGGTCCAGGTTGTGACCTGGTTTCTGAAAGTGCTTGGATACATGAACATAATGCTCTCCATTGGTTGTCTTTGAAAAATTGTGTAAAGATGACAGAAGTCCAAAGAAGAGTTGCTCTGATATTTTTAAATAGAAGAAAATGATAGAGTTCGGGGATTTCTAACTAGTAAACTTTTTATCAATCCTTGGGGAAATTTTGTAGAATATATTATTAAATGGACAGCTTAGGAAAATGTATCATGTATTTACTAGTAAGAATCCAGCATGAGTTCCAAAAATACAAAATCAGGCTAAACAAATCAGTTTTATTTCTGCTAGGGTTACAATGTTGATAGATAAGGGGAATGCTATGAACACCATGTAGCTCCAATGGCCTAAGATATTTGACAAAGTGACAGTTGTAAGCTGCTTCTGACCAATGATTATTGAGAGAGAATCACCCCAAATCAACCACCCATTCTTTATGGATTGTTTAATGGATAAGTCTAGGCTATTATATCCATCATTATCATAATTTCATCTTGCTGATATGGGATATCTGTTCTTTTAGCTTGCTAAGTTCATTTGAAGTTTTATTAGCTTTCATTTCCAGCTTTGTACCTGCCTCCTACATATTCAATAATAAGACTGCTCTTTGGGGCACCTTGGTAGCTCAGTCGGTTAAACAACTGCCTTTGGCTCAGGTCATGATCCCAGGGCTCTGGGATCAAGTCCTTCATTGGGGTCCTTGCCCTGCGGGAAGCCTGCTTCTCCCTCTACCTGCTGGTCCCCTTGCTTGTGTGCTCTCGCTCTCTCTCTGTAAAAACAAAAACAAGCAAACAAACAAAACAAAACTCCTCTTTTAGTAGAACAGAAAGACCAAGATGATCCCTTCTGTCTTATGACTATTTGATGGATGAGGTACTAATTGCCTTTCTTCGTAGAAAGAACACAATTTGTTTCTTGTAAGCTATGTGACTTTGGGTAAGTTCTTGACTTCTCCAAACTCAGTTTCCTCATCCATAAAACAGGAATAATGGCATTATCTCAGAGTTCTTTTGGGGAAAGGTAATTTATTGGCATACTATATGCATGCTTAGTATATTATAGGAATTTAGTAGATAGGATAACTATTATTAGGCAGGATATAAAGATAGAGACAAGTGGTTCCACATGCATTAGGATATAGAATCAAAATAGTGAGAGATTATTATAGCAGTTAATATATTGGCTCTGTTAGCTATTCAAAATATTCACAGAAACCTAAGAAAATTAAAAAACCACAATCTTAGACTTGGCATCTATCCCCAAGCTAACCCTAAAGAATATCCCCACCTACAAAGCAAAAATAAGAATACCCGTGTATACCCATGAAGGCGGCTGCCTGCAGCTCAGGTCACAACCCCAGGGTCCTAGGATCAGATCCCACATCAGGCTCCCTGCTCAGCAGGGAGCCTGCTTCTCCCACTGCTTGTGCTCTCTCTCCCTGAAAAATAAATAAATAAGAAATATTTTTTAAAAAATACCCATTACAATCTTTCATTCCAAGCTCCAGGGGAATTCTATTATGATCATGACTTAACTTTTTAATGTAAAAATCTCTTTTCTATAGAAGAAATATAGACATTCCATCCATGGCTAGATCAGTTCTTAAAATTATATTATTTCCTGGAGTATCTGAGGAAATGAACCATACCATACATCATTATCATTCTTAATCATATCAATGACCTTAATTATTAACATTATATGTAATTGTTATGGCTTTCATTAATGTCCTTGTTCTTGGAATCAAGACTTCTAACTGAAGTCTTGTAAACTTTTAAGTAAATATATATGAAAATTAATATTAAAACTACATTTAGATTCAAAGGCAAACATTGTGTTTGCTTCAACCTAAGAGATGGGGGAAAAGAAAAATCAAAATGCATGATTATAAGTTACAGATTTTGCCTTCAGTAATTAATTTTCACATTTCCCAAATTAATGTATTCAAACAGATAGATGATTCTATCAGATTATGGTGAGGTACATTCACTTTGCACCATTTCTCTGAATTCTTTATGTATTACAGAACACTTAATCATCCAAACAAGGTTTTTGGCTTGGCTCATCCAGTTCTACAGCTTCCGTTTTCATCATCCTGTCTATGAGAGAAGGCGGTTCAGGCAGAAGTGCTTGCCCTGGGGCCAAGGAGGTTGTGTGGGCTCAAGTACCTGCACGTTCACCCTCAGTGAAAACACCTTGCTTCTGAAGTTTATAATTAGTAACAGTTTGAAAGATCTCACTCTACATGGAGAGAAACCATTTAGGGATTAGGTTAGGTATGTGTAAGAAACAAGGAAGTGATGAAAGGGGTTTGGTGCGAAGCTCAGTTACAGGCACCTAATATGATATTCCTTACCTACAAGAAATGTTCTCTTCTTTCTGGTCCTTCCTTTTTCAATGATAAAAGTGACCCATCCCTTTGGAATGAGAAGTTTCTGGAGGGGGATTGGCTTATGAGAAAAGCAGGTTTGGTGTGTGAGGTCATATCCTGTACAAAGTAAAGGTGAGTATACCCTCACAATCCTTTATACATACCAAACCAATAGTTTTCGTGAAACCATTATACTTGCTCTTTGTGAGATTTTTAGACTTTTCTGTCTATATTCAAGGATGGATATAATATGATTCTATAAGAATTAACTTCTATGGGGTGCCTAGGTGGCTCAGTCATTAAGTGTCTGCCTTCAGCTCAGGTCATGATCCCAGGGTCCTGGGATCGAGTCCCACATTGGGCTCCCTGCTCCACGGGGAGTCTCCTTCTCTCTCTCCCACTCTCTCTGCTTCTATTCCCTCTCTTGCTGTGTCTCTCTCTGTCAAATAAATAAAATCTTAAAAAAAAAAAAGAATTAACTTCTATGAATTGCCACTAGCTTAAAAGCCCAAGAGAATGTTTGTAATAAAATTTGTACTCTTGGGGCGCCTGGGTGGCTCAGTTTGTTGGGCCGCTGCCCTGGGCTCAGGTCATGATCTCAGGGTCCTGGGATCAAGTCCCACATCAGGCTTCCTGCTCCGAGGAGAGCCTGCTTCTCCCTCTTCCTCTCCTGCCACTCTGCCTACTTGTGCTCTCTACCTCTCTGTCAAATAAATAAAATCTTAAAAAAAAAAAATTCGTACTCTTGGGTCACCTGGGTGTCTCAGTTGGTTAAATGTCAACTCTTGATTTCAGCTTGGGTCATGATCTCAGGATTGTGAGATCAAGCCCAGCATGGAGCCTGCTTAAGATTCTTTCTCCCCCTCTTCCTCTGTCCCTTCCCCCAATGCACACTCTCTCTCTCTTTCTCTCAAAAAAAAAATTCATACTCTTGGTCACTACATTAAGTCAGTAGTTCTCAGTTGGACAATTTTACTACCAAGGGAATCTTTATCAATTCCTAGATACATTTTATTGTCACACATTGGGGGGAGGGATTATGTTACTGGCATCTAATGAGTAGAGTCCAAGGATGTTGAGAAATACTATATATTGCACAGAATTGCCCTGTACTTTGATGTATCTGGCCCAAAATATCAATAGTGCTGAGGGTGAGACATTGCATTAAATTAAAGTGTTTTGGGGATGGATGGTGGGCTGTTTATGAGCACACTCAGACTGATAACAAACACATAGAGCAGCAAATAACATGAACACCTTTCCTTTTAGGTGTTCAGTCTCCTGGGGGAGCAAATTGATCATTAAAGCAATGTACTACAGGCTTTGATAAAGGTGTACAAAAGAAACTTTCACTGAGAAAAAAAATACTTCAACTGAGAGATTCGGAAGGCCAATTGTTAGTGACATTATTTATATGACAAAATGTGATGTAATATTTAGCTGCTCTCAGTTGCAAGTAGCAAAAATATCTGTCAATAAAAAAGATTCACATAACTGGAAAGTCTAGAGGTAAATTAGCTTCGATATTGGTTTGTTTTAGCAGTTTAGTGATGTCATTAAGGAAAGACCTGATATAATCCTTTCTTTCCTCTGCCTTCCTGAATGTCAAGCTTCAGTCTGAGATGCATTTTCCTTCATGGTCATACGATGGCTTACTACCTACATATCAATTGCTAATGCAGGACTGAGTAAGATTATGTTTATAAAAAGTACAGTGTAACTGAAGGAGACCATAATACCACAAGTCACTATAATTGATTATTTGTATTAAAGGAGATGAAGCCTTGCTGGCTCATTTGGTAGAGCACAGGACTCTTGATCTTGGGGTTGAAAATTCAAGCCCCGTGTTAGGTGTAGATATTACTTAAAAACAAATGAAATGAAGAGAGGTAACTAGAGATTACTTAAAAGAAGTAACCTAGAGGTTACTTAAAAATAAAGGAGATGAAGAAGACATATCTTAGAGAAAGAATCAACAGGGTTTGCTGATTGATTTAATATACCAAGAAACCAGGTATGACTCTTAGAGTTTTTAGTGTGAGCAACTGGGTAATTTGTGAGAACCAAGTTTTATTTCATGGTTTGAATATTTTAAATTTGAAATGCTAAGATATGTAAGTTGAGATATCAGAGAAGAAGTTGATGCACAACTCTAGAACTTAGAGCTTAGTGGTGATGTCTGCACCAGAAATATACATATGGGAGTTGACAGCACATCTGTAGTAGTTACACCAAGGGAACTATGAGATAAGCGAGGGAGAATACAGAAAGGGACGACATCAGGAAGAGTGAAAAATCTGAAGAAATCTACTAGGAGGCTAGTAAGAATGGAGGAATCAGCAAAGAGACTGAGAAGTAAAAGCCAATGAGTTAAGGAAAAGTATTGAGCATGAAAGATTCTAAGAAGGAAGGAATGATCAGCTGTGTCAAGCTCTGATAAGAGGCTGAGTAAGGTGAACACCAGATCCATTG
The DNA here is from genome assembly GCA_002007465.1 of Ailurus styani. Classification (NCBI taxonomy): domain Eukaryota; kingdom Metazoa; phylum Chordata; class Mammalia; order Carnivora; family Ailuridae; genus Ailurus; species Ailurus styani. Next base: position 271,880 of record LNAC01000863.1, on the reverse strand, counting down.
AATTTATCAGTATCTGGCCTCTGGTACCCTTAACAAAAGCAGTGCCAGTGGAATTCTGGAGGTGGAATCCAGACAGAAGTGGGCTGAGATGTGAATGAGGAGAAAGGAACTGGATGCAATCTAAGTAAACAATTCTTTTTAAAAAAATACTAGAAAAATTAAGAAATGGTGAGATAGGTGAGAAAGTAAGATCTCTAATTTTTAAAAAATGACAACAAAGGAAAATTCTCAAGTAGAGTTGAGAAATGAGGATCTAAGACAAAATGTACATAAAAGGCAGATTTTATTGTTGCTTTGGGGTAAAAATTCTAGAACATAGTTGTCTGTTGATGGAAATGATACAGCCAGAGGAAAATGGGATAACTGCAGGAGCAAAGACTTTAAGCAGATGTGAGTTCTCAGACCAGGGTACAAGTGAGAGATAAGTTTTTGAGACAGGAATGGTTGCATTCTCTTTTGTAACAGGATTGGAAGATGGAAAAGATGGCACAGAGACAAAAAGGCTTATAGGTTTAGAAGGGAAAACCAAGGAGTGCTTGTCATCACTTAGGTATGGGTTTGTCTTCATCCACTTTCCTTGGCACTTTGAGCCTTTTCAAACTGAAAACTTGTTTTCTTTTTAAGACAATTTTTTAAAGCAGTTTTAGGTTTACAACAAAATTGAGAGGAAAGTAGAGATTTCCCATAGATCCCTTTCCCAGACACATGCATAGCCTCCCCATTATCAACATTATTCACCAAAGTGCTACTTTTTTTTCCTACCAAGGATGAACCTACATTGACACATCATAATTAATCCATATCTATAGTTTACCGTAGGATTCACTGTGTTATACATTCTATGGGTTCAGACAAATGTATATGATAACATATATCCATCATAACATACAGGGTATTTTCACTATCCTAAAAATCACCTGTGCTCTGCCTATTCATCTCTCCCCACTATTAATTTCCCCACCGTTACCCCTGGCAACCACTGACCTTGTTACTGTGTTCATAGTTTGGTCTTTTTCACAATATCATATAGTAGGAATCATACAGTGTGTTACCTTTCAGATTGGCTTTTTTCACTTACTAATATGCACTTAAGTTTCCTTCATGAATGTCCATGGCTTGATAGCTCATTTCTTTTTAGTACTGAATAATCTTACATTATCAGCATGTACTACTGAAGGACATCTTAATTGCTCCCAAGTTTTAGCAATTATGAATAAAGTTGCTATAAATGTACATGTGGAGGTTTTTGTATGGACATAAGTTTTCAGCTCCCTTGAATAAATTCCAAGGAAAAAGATTGCTGGATCATACAGTAAAAATATGGTTTGGTTTTGTAAGTAATTGCCAAACTGTCTTCAAAAGTGGTTGTACCATTTTGCATTCCCACCAGCAATGTATGAGAGCTCCTGCTGGTTCACACCTTCACCAGCATATGTTATTGTTATAGTGTTACAGGTTTTGGCCATTCTAGTAAGTGTGTATTGGTATCTTGTTGTTTTAATTTGTGTTGTTCTGATGACATAAGATGAAGACGTCTTTTCATATGACTATTTGTGTATATATACATAGTATATTATACATATTTTTATGTATATATACACACAATTTGTAAATTGTACATATTATATATGTCTTCTTTGGTGGCATTTCAGTTCAAGTCTTTGGCCCATCTTTTAATTGGGTTATTTTGTTATTGTAGAATTTTGAAAGTTCTTTGCATATTTTGGATAAGAGTTCTTCATCAGATGTGTCTTTTGTAAATAATTTCTCCTAGTCTGTGGTTTATCTTCCATTGCAGAGCAGAAGTTTTAATTTTAATGAAGTCCAGCTTATTAAATACTTCTTTCATGGATTATGTCTTTTGTGTTGCATCTGAAAAGTTATCACCATACTCAAGGTCATCTAGGTTATTTTTCCTATTATCTTCCAGGAGTTTCATAGTTTTTTTGTTTTTGTTTTTGCTTTTTAATTTGCCCCAGGGGTACAGGTCTGTGAATCATCAGGCTTACACACTTCCCAACACTTACCATAACACAAACCCTCCCCAATATCCATAACCCAGCCACCCTATCCCTACCCTCCCACCCCCTAGTAACCCTCAGTTTGTTTCATGAGATTAAGAGCCTCTTATGCTTTGTCTCCTTCCCAATCCCCTCTTGTTTCATTTTTCCCCCCTACTCCCCACAATCCCTCGCCCTGCCCTTCAAATTCCTCATATCAGAGAGATCATATGATAATTGTCTTTCTCTGATTAACTTATTTCACTTAGCATAATACCTTCTAGTTCCATCCATGTCGTTGTGAACAGCAGGATTTCATTTCTTTTGATGGCTGCATAGTATTCCAATGTGTGTGTGTATGTATGTATGTGTACACACACACACACACACACATACACACACACACTAGGAGTTTTATAGTTTTATGTTTTACTTGATTCCATTGCTTTCTATGTGACCTTGAATGGCTCACTTAACCTCTCTGAACCTAAACTGTATTTTCTGTAAAGCAGATATCATAGTGTCTGTCTTGGTCAGTAGTTGTAAGTATTAGCAATAAAGCACTAGCCTGGTAAATTCGTGGTAAGCTCAGAATAAATATTACAATTAACACTACAATTACAATTAACTATGGCAATTAACATTACTACTATTACCATTACTGTTAATCCTACTACTACTATTAATTAGCAATTTTGGATGTTTTGGTTAAACTGCATATCAAAGGAATATTCATGTTGACAATGATGATGAACATATTTCTAGATGTTACTTATCCATGACAAAGACTTATCATTTTGTTTTATTTCTAACTAATTGGATGAACTATAAGCAAAAAGCTAACTAATCTGTCTTCGTAGCTAAAAAGCATCTTAAAAAGAGGGATTCTATGTTTGTACTTCCCAATTCCCCACAATTATTATTATACACTCTAATAATATGTAATATGGTACAAAGCATGGGTTTTTATTCTTTTTTTTAAAGATCATATGATCTTTTTTTTAAAAAAAAAGATTTATTCATTTATTTTAGAGAAAGAAGAGCACACAGAGGGGTAGGAGAGGGAGGCAGAGAGACGAGCAGATACTACACTGAGTGTGAAGCCTGACGTGGGGTTTGATCTCATGACCCTGAAATCATGACTCTGAGATCATGACCCAGAGCAGAAATCAAGAATCAGATACTTAACTGACTGAGCCACCCAAGCTCCCTGGGTCTTTATTCTTTTAAATGAGGGTCTGGTTCAAATGTTTCAAGTGAGAGAACACTGAAAAGCCAATGCTGTTTCTTGTTCTCTTTTAATATTTATATCTCACTGTTTGGAGTCAGTGGTGGTTGCTTAGTAGATTATATTGCCGTTTAATGTAAATGCATAAAATATGACGAATAAACTGACTGGACTCTAGTGCAAGCTTAAGTAGTAGTTTGAGCTAGTTAAAACACTTTCCTCTCAGGATTCATAACAATTACTATTTAAGCAATGAGTCTTTAATTTATTTTTCCTCCTATCTGGAAGATTTTCCTCTGTACCTAGTTAACCTGTTTCTCTTTGAGATCTCAGCTCAGATGCCACTCCTTAAGGAAGACTTTGCTGACCCTCCCCAGGCTAAGATAGGTTGTTAGGCTTTCTCGTAATACTGTATCTCTTTTCTAAGACACTTTGCACTATTTTATTACTTGATTGATACTTGTCTCTTCACTAGAACAAAGGCTCCTTCCAGGCAGAGATCACCTTTCTTGGTAAACAATAGATGATAAATAATTTTTAAAACTTATCTCTAATTTAGGTATCTCTGATAAAAACTGTAGCATCAATCTTGGTCTCCAGAAAGGTCTTCTTACTCATGACAGTTTTTTTTTTTTAAGATTTATTTATTTGAGTGAGCACAAGCAGGAGGGACAGAGGAAGAGGGAGAAAGAATCTCAAGCAGACTCCACACCGAGTGTGGAGCCCAATGCAGGCTCCATCTCATGACCCTGAGATCATGACCTGAACTGAATCCAAGAGTCAGACACTTAACCAAATGAGCCACCCAGGTGCCCCTCATGACAGTTATTTATGTTAAAATATGTTCCATTACCAGGCACCTGGGTGGGTTGGTTGATTAAGTGTCTGATTCTTGGTTTCAACTCAGGTTGTGATCTCAGGTCTTGAGATTGAGTTTTGCATTGTGGAAACTGCTTCGGATTCTCTCTCTCCCTCTCCCTTTGCTCCTCTTCTTCCTATACCCCCTCTCTCCCATTCATGCTCTCTGTCTAAGAAAAAAAAAATGTATCCCTTTACATTAGAACATATAGAACCAATCCTTGGCAGGCAGAAATATAGGAATCTTCTTGGTGGCTGGGAATTATACTTTGAATTCAGAATCAATGAATGTACATTGCCCACTTCATTCCACACTAGGCATAACCTCTAACGCCACACTGGATATGAGATAAGGGGGAGAACACTTCAGGAAAAATATTTTTCTGACATACCCATATAAAATACATTCCAGTATTTGGGCTCTTAGTAATTTTTGTTGTCATCTTTGAAGTTGTCTTATTAGTCACTGTGATGCTTAGTAACAGAACTAAAAGAAAATTGTTCCATCACCAAGAATTCCTATATTTCTGCTTTGCCAAGGATTTGGTCCTCTGTCTTCTAACAGAGTGGGACAAATTTTAAAATAAAAAAGTGCTATGAGTAACAATTTGTCATAAACCCCTTCTAGATTAAAGAAGAAAAAATGAATCAAAAGAGATGAGTAAGTAAATCATTGTAAAATCACAAGAATAATTATTATACAAATATTAAAATGATGTTGTCAAAGGCTATTAATTGACATGAAAAATTACCCAAAATATAATGTTACATGAAAATAATTAGGTTGTAAAATTTCATATCCTATAAAATTTCAATTTTGCCAAATATATATTACAGTAATTAAGAAACTGGAAAGTAATGTTATTATGGGTTATTATTATTTTCTTCTTTGTACCTTTCTGTAGTTGCCAAATTTATTAAAATTAACATCTTCATTTTGAAGGGGATATAAAATAATATTATTAATCCCTGTTTCAGAACGCCTTCTTCAGTTCAACACAATAAAAATGAATTAGCTTCTTAAACCTTTTCACCTTCTTACTCCACAACACTTCCTCCACATGGATTGCTCCTTATTTATGATCTATAAAATTAATCATTTCAAAATGTAAGCTATTAGCTTTCCAAATGATATCCTTTAAAACAATAGCTATACTCAACTTCATAATGAAGATCTACTCATCTCTTTAGCCATGACATAGAGTATGGAAGATAAATGTAAGATTTTATGTTGAAAAAAATTTTCTTTTTTTTTTTTTTTTAAGATTTTATTTATTTATTTGACAGAGACACAGTGAGAGAGGCAACACCAGCAGGGGGAGTGGGAGAGGAAGAAGCAGGCTCTCCTGCAGAGAGGGGAGCCTGATGCGGGGCTAGATCCCAGGACCCCAGGATCATGCCCTGAGCCGAAGGCAGACGTTTAACGACTGAGCCACCCAGGCGCCCCTGAAAAAAATTTTCCACAAAATAATTCTTAATCTTTATAAGTGTTATCTGACATCTTGAAATAGTTATGATTTAGTTTTATGACATTAACCACTGAGTCTAACCAGGAAGTTCAATAGTTTACCATTGCATTTCCAATAAAATGCAAACTCCATGCAAAAACCTGTCTCTGCCTTCCGCAAAGGCTTATTTCTTCTACCTCTTTCCTTTTTGCTCTTGGCACTAGTTACCTTGGTCTCTCTTCTGTTCCTAAAATAGACTCAAATTCTTTTGCTTCTTGAGGTCTTAGCATTTGTTGTTCCTTATAAATAGTACTTTTTTTTTTAAAGATTTTATTTATTTGTCAGAGAGAGAGAGCACAAGCAGGCAGAGTGGCAGGCAGAGGGAGAGGAGGAAGCAGGCTCCCTGCTGAGCAAAGAGCCTGACGTGGACTTGATCCCAGGACTCTGGGATCATGACCTGAGCCGAAGGCAGCCGCTCAACCGACTGAGCCACCCAGGTGTCCCAAATAGTACTCTTTTATGCAGGATTTTCCACATGGCTGCAGCTGTGCTTCAATTCAAACATCACCTCTTACAGAGATTGCATGTATTACATCTCCTATTTGTTTCTTCTTAGCTCTTATCATCTTGCTTAAATTTGGTACTGGTTTACATGTTTAACTGCTTGGTCTCCTCAATGGAAAGTGAACTCTGAAAAAAGAGAACCTGTCCCTCTTGTTCATCTCTATTTCCATAGTGTCAAGAATATTGACTGGTAGAGAGTAAGCTAGAGACCCCCTAAAATATGTTTATACATATTTGAATATAAAAATAAAGGTGAATTGTTTTCCCATTCATTCCCTTACCCTCTAACACCGAAATTATAAAGAATTTGAATATAAAAAGTTGCTAGATTCAGACTTAGATGAAGTTTAAATTAATTCCTGAAATTTAGCCACAGAATTTTCAGTTTCAAAAATAAACCTGGATCAGCATTTTCACAAAATAAATACAGAAGATAGATAAAACCTAATCATTATAGCATATTTCTGAATGTATTAAGACATCACAGGACTCCATAGGAACCCTAATATCAATTGTAAAACACTTTTTTGTGATTAATTTTATACTCTTTTATTACAGAGATGAATATATAAATTAGAGCAAAATCTTTTTTCTTTATTGACTGCAAATATATTCAAATTTAGAAAATCTTCTCTGGGGACACCTGGGTAGCTCAGTCAATTAAGCATCTGCCTTTAGCTCAGGTAATGATCCCAGGGTCCTGGGATTGAGCCAGGTCAGGCTCCCTGCTCAGCAGGGAGTCTGCTTCTCCTCAGGTCCTGCTCTCTCTCTGTCTCCCTCAAATAAATAAATAAAATCTTTTAAAAAAAAGAAAGAAAAGAAAAAAGAAAAGAAAAGAAAAGGAGCGAAATGAAAAGAAAAATAGTTCCCTGCATTCTTACATGGGTTTCTTTGTCTTACAATATCTACATGGGCATGATTTACACCTATGCTGATGACTTTTTGTGACTCCTGTTTGGCTATATCCTTTATTTATTCTTCAGCTACATGGGATTTTTCCAACCCAATGGAAGCATTTGGTATTTTCCAATCTTTAATCTTCAAATGTTTCCCTTTAACTTTCTCATGATGACATAATTACATTGTGGAATGGCCCATGATTCCATTTTATTAATGACACATTAGAAAACACCTGACAAGGTTTATTCTCAGGGTCATGAAGATCCTTCTTTATACTTGTTGACTCACAAGTAACATTTTAGACCTAAACACCAGTAAAGGAGAAGCTACCCAACCTAACTATAAAATTGTCTCGCAACTATAGCTGTCTTGGCTAAATTCCATTTTCCTTTTTATGCAAAATACATTAATTCTTAGTTTCCTATGACACTATAGGCTTTGTGTCAGCATGCTTTATAACATGATGACTTAATATATGTTGAAATACACTTTATGCCTAGTTTTTTAACAGAGATCACCTTCCATGTTAACTATTCAAACAGTTTTTAAAAATAAAGTGTTTTAGGGAGGGTATAGACTTGGAAATTCCCATCAGAATTGAGAGTATAATGAGAAATCAAAATGTAGCAGATGATTCTGTTGCCCCTGACTTGCCCTATAAAAAATAATTTATGCCATGAATTTCTTTCTGTTCATTAGAAGAAATCAACATAATAAAGATTTAATAAAGTTTCAAAGTTTGGGCAATAAAATCTTTGTCCAAAACAGAAGTACACTTAACATTCTTACAAACAAATCTACCAAGGTACATTTTTAACCCTTAAACCTGAAAAGTAGTCTAATACTCTTTTGTTAAATTACATCACATTTCTCCAAAATCATAGTTGCCTTAGAAATAAGACAAAGATTGGAAAGTACCCAGAACTTTAATTAAGGTAGGATTTAGTAAAGAGTCTGACAACAAGTTGATTAAACATGATGACACTGACCTTGCCCTTGAGTGAACACATTAAACTTCCCGGGCCTGTTGGAAATTGCCTAATGAACCCAAACCTCCTACTTATCCTAAGTTTGGGGGAATATCCAGAGACTGAAGAGCATAAAAGGACTTGTGGCTCAACAGAAGTAGTTATAAAGATAACATAAAATGGTAGCTAGAAAAACAGTAAGTTCAAAAATCATTAGAAAGGAGTAAGTTTAGAATGTGGACAATTTCCTGGTGTTTATAGAGAATTATTTCTCTAAAGCCCTTGGAACATAAATATGTATTGTGATTCTCCAGGAGAGGGCTGTAGTAAACTGATTTTTAAAACGTAATTAACCATGGAACAATTTTGCCCTGGGACATTTTATGAGACTAGTGCTTCAAAGCATACAGTTTGTAAATTCTCCTGTTAACTATCAACTTTCGCTTATTCAGGTACTGGTTGGCCAACTTTAAGATATCCTGTCTCTTTGGTCATCATCTATTTTATATTGCTAATCATGCCAAAAAGTCATTTCAACTAAATCATAGTGAGGGAAAAGAAGAGGTAAAATATAAAGCAGTTTATTTTGCTAATTATTTGTATCTCCAACTTTGTTTCTTTTTGGTTTTAACTTGGCAGATAGGGTACTTATTTGCCCTGCTTTTTCTAGCAACTTTTCATTCTCTCTCTCTCTCTCCCTCTCTCTCTCCCTCTCTCTGTCTCTCTCTCTCCTTTTTTTGTTTTTTGTTTTTAAGAATCGCCTCTCCCTTCTCCACTACAGCATGGGAGCTATGTTTCTACAGTAAGCTCCTGCTTCCTGGCTACAATTGTTAGATTGTAGGTAGCCACTTGACCCAAGCTGGGTCAAAAAGAATATGAGACTGTAGGAAAAAGAGAAAACAGTTACTGAATGATTGAATTCCTAAATTTCAACCTTGGGCTCTGTTGGCAATGGTGTTTTCTGTCACGTGGACTTAGAAACAGGAAAAGTTAGGGAGGGAAAACAAGGAAGGAGGGAGGGAAAGAGGAAGTGGAGTAAGCAAGAGAAGAGGGAGAACAATGAAACAGTTTCACCAAGCTGAGCAAAGGTGAACGTTGGAGGGAGACTCCTGACTGAGGTAATTCCTGTTTCCACTGAGCTTGTGGTAACCATAGCCTGTCCTCGTGTTCAGTAAGAAAACCGATTACTCCTAAAGCAGTTCCCTTTTGCTTGTTAATCAGAGTCGGTTTCAGTTACTTATAACCAAAGAAAATTTAATCACTTCATCTAGGCATAAACAATTCAATTATTGAGTAAAATCAGAGGCTTTATATTTAACTTATGGCAATTCTACTATTCACAGAAAATTCATATTTTACTTTTTAAACTGGAATTTCATATTTAAATCCAGGTCTTTTTAATGGGCAAGATTTATATGAAATCTTTGCTAAGCTTTAATTTTGAGGAAACTAATATTTTTAATCAATATTACAAAACCTTCCATCTTCAGTTTACTCCGCTTTTGCTCTTCTGCTTTTTTCCCCTTCTCCGCTATTGGATGCGCCAGGCGATAATAAGAAGATGCTGCTATATTCTGGGTAAAGATAATGAGATAACAGTATGGAAGCCCGAATTACTGCAACAAGTAGCATAGATCTCTGAAAGCATGGGATTTGTGAAGCACAATGGCTGAAGATTTTGTAAAGAAGTGGAATTTGAATAGAAACTTGATGGATGTATCATAGAAAAGGGGAAGGAGACATCCCAGGAGAGTTGCCAACCCAAAGAAAGGTAGAGAGGTATACAAGTGAATAGTATGTTCAGGAAATGATGAATGGACTCTTTGACTAGAATGTAAGAATTTCGAATGATATGATTGTGGAAAGATTGGCTGAAAACAGATTGCAAATGGCCATTGACAATGGAAATTTTTAATGGTTTTTAACCAATAGAGGGACACAAATGATGCATTTTAAGAAAGATAACTTGGGTTACTGTGAATGATATCTGTAAATGGGAAGTTACTGAACTAAAAGTCTTATTGTTGATTAAGACATGACAAGTGACCGAACTAAGGCTACAGCAGGGGAATTCACAAACAGTAATGTATTTCAGAGGCACTTTGGAAATATAATCTGCATAGTATAATAACTGATGTTGAGAATTTGATGTTGGGAGTGAGTGGGAGAGAAGATGAAGTTGTCTAAGGTCCTTAAACAGGGAAATATATGGACAATGATATTAACAAAAACATAATACTGAACTGAATGAAGAAGTAATACAAGTTGTCTTTGAACATCAGACTATGATACCTTCGAGGACCCAGGCTTATACCTACAATAGGCAGCGAGATGTATGGTAATAAATATTGTCCTTGTTATAAAAATGATCAGGATAAGAAGTAGAAACATGGAAATCATCCCCCTCATCTGAGGAACAAAGCAGAAAGAAAACAAGAGAAAATGACTTTGACAAAGACAAGGGAAAACAAAATACCAATGAGATGGGGTCAGGTTTACAACAGTGAGATCAAGCAAGATGAAAACTGAAACTGTGCAGTGGTGGTTATATGGATTTTACAGTTAGACTACTTGGATTTAAATCACATCCTGATCCTACTAAGAAATTACTTAAAACTTTGTGAACTGGCTTCCTCTTTTTTAAAATGGAATAGTAGTAGGGTCTACATTACATAGTTACTGTGAAGTTTAAATGAATGAAGAAATGGAAGGTCCTTGGAAAAGTCCTCCTGCTGTGCTCTCTCTCTCTCTCTCAAATAAATAAATAAAATCTTTTAAATAAATAGACAAACTTAATAAATATCATTTAGAGTTTCTAGATATTTTCATTAACAGGATACTACTTTAAAAAAACAAATAAAATATCCAGTTAAAAACCAAAGAAATGGGAAATATCATTCGTTTCACAGGATAAATGGAAAAAAATGAATTTAAAGAGCTACTGTCTTTGAGTTTCAAGACCGAATATAAGAAGGCAAAGAATCTCATTAGGTATGTAAATACTGAAGCTTATCTTGAAACTTTATTTGAATAGAAGATGGAACAGATCTAAATCAATACAATTGAATAAAATTCAGATACTTTGGAAATGACCATAGATCATTTTCTGAGTAAAAATAAGTTCCATATCCTTGATCTGTGGTACATTTGCCCCAACCCATCTCCTTGAATTAGATGACTCCTAAGATCCTATAGAGTTCTCTGACTTCCATTTCATTATATCTTGCCATACTTTTCAAAAATTCCTCTTGTTTCTCGATTGTGGGATAATTTCGTGAGAATAATTTCTCTACCACATTAATTTTTGACACAGCAATCTGTTATTCACTGTCTCTGGTATTACCTTAACACATTTAAAGATATTTTGAGTATAGTTGACAAACAATATTACATCAATGTTGTTGCAAATGGCAAGATTTCATTCTTTTTATAGTTGAGTACTATTCCATTATACGCACACACACACACACACACACACACACACACACACATCACATCACATCACATCACGTCACATCTTTATCCATTCATCCTCAATGGACACTTAGGCTCTTTCCATAGTTTGGCTATTGTTGATAATGCTGCTATAAACACCAGGTGCATGTACACCTTTGAATCCATATTTTTGTACCCTTTGGGTAAATACCTAGTAGTGCAATTGCTGGATCATAGGATAGTTCTATTTTTAACTTTTTGAGGAATCTCCATACTGTTTTCTAGAGTGGTTGCTCCAGTTTGCATTCCCACCAATAGTATAAAGGATTTCCCTTTCTTGGTAGCCTCACCAACACCTGTTGTTTCTCATGTTGTTAATTTTAGCCATTCTGACAGGTGTGAGGTGGTATCTCACTGTTTTTGTGTTTCCTTGATGATGAGTGATGCTGAGTGCCTTTTCACCTGTCTGTTAGCCATCTGGATGTCTTCTTTGGAAAAATATCTATTTATGTCTTCTGCCAAATTTTTAATTGGATTGTTTGGTTTTTGGGTGTTGAGTTTGATAAGTTCTTTATATTTTTTATACTAAGCCTTTATCAGAAATGTCATTTGCAGATATCTTCTCCCATTCCATAGGTTGCCTTTTAGTTTTGTTGATTGGTTCCTTCGCTGTGCAGAAGGTTTTTATCTTGATGAAGTCCCACTAGTTCATTTTTGCTTTTGTTTCCCTTGCTTCCAGCAACGTGTTTAGCAAGAAGTTGCTACTGTAAAGGTCAAAAAGGTGGCTGCCTGTTAGATACAAAAAAATTTTTAAAGATGTATTTATTTATTTATTTTAGAGAAAGAGAGAGCACACACAACTGAGAGAGTGCAAGGCGGGACGAGAGTCAGAGGGGGCGGGAAAGGGACAAGCAAATTCTTCACTGAGTACAGAGCCCAATGGGGGCTAGATCTCATCACCCTGAGATTATGACCTGAGCTGAAAGCATGAGTTGGGTGCTCAACAGACTAAGCCACCTTGGCACCCCCATACAAAGCTTTTTAACTTTAACCTTTTGTACCAGGAGTAAGCCTTGGTGTCAACTGGTTTTCTGCTTGCCCTATCCATGGTGCCAGGCACAGATCTTGTTATTCCAAGGATCAGCTGATGTGATCCAAAAGCTGATTTAGAGCAGCAAACAAATATAAAAATTAGTCGTCTCTCCTTGTCTTTGACAAACTATATGCTGTGGAGTCCCTGGATGGTGCAGTCAGTTGAGCCTCCAACTCTTGTTTTCAGCTCAGGTCTGATCTCAGGGCTGTGGGATCGAGACTTGCATGGGCTCCAGGCTGCGCGGAATCTGCTTGAGTTTCTTTCTCCCTCTTTCTCTGCCCTTCCCCCCTGCACTCACTCTCTCTCTCACTGAAATAAATAAATAGATAAATCTTAAAAAAATATAAGCTGTGTTTATAATGAATTTACAGAACTCTGTCCAACATTTTTATCATAAAGTGTTAAATGATAAATTAGCCTTGACGCATTACACAATAAAATGTTCTCAGCAAAGTGTAAGTGCCCCTTACATTATAGGGGCACCTGGGTGGCTTAGTCGGTTGAGCACCTGACTCTTTTTTTTTGGCTCAGGTCATGATCTCAGGGTCATGAGACGGGGCTCCATGCTCAGTATGGAGCCTACTTAAGAGTCTCTCTCTCCCTCTCAAAAAAAACAAATGAACAAACGAACAACAAAAACAAAAACCCCACAAACAAACAAACAAACAAACAAAAAAACTGGAATCTTACATTATAGTATTCTCATATTTTAAGAAATTATATCATTTTTTACTGACTACATGGACACAGGCTAGTATCAGAGTGTAATTAAATTCCCAGTAAGAACGTAGCTTATAATATGTGAAAATCTCCCTTTGGGTACCTCAAGAAGAAAATGTGTTTCTGAACATTTTGTTCTCAGAACTTTTAGAGAATGTAGCATATTCCCATTTGTCCAAGGTTGTTTTTTGTGTACTTTTCTTGAGATCATGTAGATTAGATATAGTCATATATGTTGTTTAGCATTCATTTTTGTTTTAAAACCAGCCCCATAAAAACTGATTTTTGACTCCTACACACTATACACACAGCTTAGGAAACTATCTGCTTAGATTTTACTTCCATGGGCTAAAAGGTATATTTTTTTCCCAGCACAGATACTTGAAAAATTACAAGCATAGAATTCAATTTAATCAACTATGTGTTTAACCTGTGAAAAAGAAGTTTTTAATTAAAATAATGGTCAGTTGGGCTTATCTAACTAGCCCCTTCTCTCATTACTCACTTCATTAAAGGATATGATCCTTTCAAACTAACATACAGGATTTGTACCTTCCCATGAAGGTTTAATGAATTATTTATCTTTTCTTATATTAATCTTAGTTCTTTATGCCAGTGCTAAGTTACAAACTTTTTCACTCATTCTGAATCTCGTTGTCTTTCTGAGCATACTTGACACACAATGTTACATTAGTGTCATGTGTATAACACAATAGATTCTGCATCTCTATACATTATGCTATATTCACCACAAGTGTAACTACCATCTGTCACCATTCAACGCTATTATAATATCATTTACTATATTCCCTATCCTGTGTCTTTTATTCCCATGACTTATTCATTCCATAACTGGAAGTCTGTATCTCCCTCTCCCCTTTACACATTTTGGCCATCCCTCCTTCCCCTTCCTTCTTGGAATCATCAGTTTTTTCTCTGTATTATAGGTCTCATTTTTCTCTTTCTATGTTCAAATCTCAACTTTAGCACTTAAGTTTCTTATGGCTTCTCAGCTGACATCAGTTACCTCCTTTAATATCTATATGACCAATCCCTTATTTCTCTTTTACATACAATAAAACTTCTTTCTTTTATCACTGGTTTGAAACACTAGGTTAACCCTTGTGTTAAAGGCTTATATAGTATCCTTAACTTTTTCAAAGTTTTTATTGAAATTGTAATTCATGCATTTCTTTCAATAAATATTCATTGAATGTCTTATGTGTAATGCACTAATCTTAGTGGATTCAGCAGGGAATAAACAGACACTACAGTGGGAAAGACAGTCAATAAGCTAGGTAAATAAGCCACGTATATCGTACATTATTCAATGAAAAGAGTTCAAGAAGAAAAGTTATGAAACAGGGATGATTGTCATTAATTATTTGCATAATTATTTGATGGATGCTTGTCTTTCCCGTGAGACTCAGAGGCTGTGTCAATTACATTCAGAGCCATATCTCTAGGACCTGGCAGAACCTCGCATGTAGTAGGTGCTCAGTAAATATTCACTGGATAAAGTGAAGCACATAGAGAAAAACATTTTGAAAAAGTTTGGAATCATTAACAATGTGACTGATATTATTTTGTTCTAGCCAGTGAAGAAGAGAGGATTCCAAGGATATCATTCTTGGAGCAGGTGCAGAAAGGAGGAAAGGAGAGGAACCAGTACTTGAGTCCCAGTAGAGAGTTGGAACTGCCCTGGATGCTTCATATTCACTCTCTCATGTAGTCCTTTAACAGCTGGAGCTGGAACTTGAGAGAGAGAGAGAGAGAGAGAAGTATTACTTCTCTCATTTTAAAGATGAAGGACTGAAATTATTTTTCAGTGATTTATTAAAGATTATTCTTTAACTAGACTAGCAATTTTAATTGTCATTTCCATCTTTAGTGTAATTTCTTGCCAGATAAGTTTTTATCTTTGAACTTTTCAGTTAAAGTTATGAAACCTTATTTCCTCATATTTGGGCTTCCCTATTGTTTTTAGCCTGAATAATGTTTACATAACATCTGTCTTAATTAAAGTAGAAAATGTAGCAGTTTCATATATGAGCACAAAGAAAATTCCTGCTCTCTAGAATAAGGTAGTCATGCTTCTGAATAGTAATATTTTAACCATATTTTCATGACCAAATTTTAAGGAATACAGCCTGAAACCAACTTCTCCATTTTTCTGATGAAGCTATCCATCTTCATATCCAGATTAGGAAGCTAAACTATAATTGAACATTATAATTATATCATAGTGTTGATGAAAGTAAAAAAAAAAGTTGGCAAAAATAAGGAAATGATCAGCCGCAGAATGTATATGGGATTTCCCCTAATCTCACATCATTCTGGCTGTGTTAATGTATACAGAGTTCAAGGAGTTGATACGTGAGGTCACTTCATGAAGTAATAGTTTATTATTAATATATTCCTGGAAGAATAAAGAAGGTTGCAGATGATACAGGGGATTCTGGAATTTTTTTAAAGAAATATGTTGGCATCTGACCAAAACATGTGAAGAGGTCAGAGTTAGTAATCTCTATGGGCGGTTTATCATGATGTTGGAAGATAGTGCAAACACAGGAAGTATGTGTATAAACATGTTTTATTGCCTTGCATTTACTTGTGTACTTTCTCAGGTACCTGAGAAAGTGCCATTTGTCTTTTTCTTTGCAGAGTAAGTACTCCCTACTAGCTCTGGGATTTTAACTTTTTGGCTTACAAAATATTTTTGTTTGGGAGAGGAATTGTCTCCTACGTGGTATTTTTAAAGGGCCAAGAGGTGGTATCTTTAAAGAGTCAAGAGCCTTCTGGGGTAATAAGCTCAAAACCATGAGTTCTAAGAAGGAAAGTGTTAATGATCAATCATTTCTCTGAATTTTAGCTTAGAGAACAGTGTTGACATAGGATAACAACTCAATATATATTTGTTAAATTAACGAAAAATGTTATATGGCCCAGTTGTTCTCAAAGTGTGGCTTGGGGAACCCTAGACATACATGAGATCAAAATCACTTATAGATAAAAGATTTATTCAAAGTGCAAGGTAAACTAATGGATTTTAATATAACACAATGAAAAGTTCATTGATATGGTTTCAGAGTTCACATTGAAGCTCACCTTTCAGAAACTACCATTTATCATGTTTTAGTATAATTTCAAAGAATATCTGCAATTATCTGTTTCTTTCTTTCTTTTTTTTTAGTATTTTATTTATTTAGGGGCACTTGGGTGGCTCAGTCTGTTAAGTGCCTGCCTTCAGCTCGGGTTGTGATCCCAGGGTCCTGGGATAGAGTCACACATCTTGCTCCCTGCTCAGCGGGGAGCCTCCTTCTCCCTCTGTCTGCTGCTCCTCTGCTTGTGCTTGCTCTCTCTCCCCCTGACAAATAAATAAATAAATAAATAATCTTTTGGGTGCCTGGGTGGCTCAGTTGGTTAAACGACTGCCTTCAGCTCAGGTCATGATCCCGGAGTCCTGGGATCGAGTTCTGCATCGGGCTCCCAGCTCCATGGGGAGTCTGCTTCTCCCTCTGACCTTCTCCTCTCTCATGCTCTCTCTCAAATAAATAAATAAAATCTTTAAAAAAATAAAAAAATATTTTTTAGTGTTATTTTATAGACCATTGTTTTTTTTCTTTTTTAAATATTTTATTTATTTGTCATATATATGTGTGTGTATGTATGTATCCCACATAAACAAAAGCATTTTTTAAATTACTCAATAATTTATAAAAATAGAAAAGTATCCCAAGGCCAAAAAATCTTGAGAACTGCTAATGGAAGGCCTAAATAAGTTAATCATTTGCCCAAGTCCCATTCTGGGAGTTATCTCTTTCCTTGCTTCTCATTCTCCACATATAATTAGTCAGCAACATCTATATGCTCTATCTTACATTCATTCTCCTTCACTGTTCACAGTATCCAGTGCTGCCATTTTGGTCCAAGTCAACAATATCTTTCTGTGGATGATTGTAGTAGCCTCCAGCTTTGCATAACCTATCTCTACTCTTGACTCCAGAGAGTTTATTACACATTTTTTTATTTTTGTTAAAGTATAGTTGACACACAAAGTTACATTCATTTCAGGCATACAACATAATGATTTGGAGAGTTTATTTTTATACAGCAGCTACAGTGACCCTTTAAAGACATAAGTTAGATTGTTTTATTCCTCTGTTAAAGACATTCCAATGGATTCCCATCATCCTCAGAATTACCTACTTATCCTGCATTATCTGCTGACTACTCATCCCATAACCTATCACTCTACTCCTTTTACACCATGATCCAGCCACAGTGGATGTTTGTCAATTCTTTCCCATCATTCAGATCTCTCAGAATGCTACCTCAAGAGGACTTCTTGACCTTGTTTATCC
Source organism: Ailurus styani (assembly GCA_002007465.1). Taxonomy (NCBI): domain Eukaryota; kingdom Metazoa; phylum Chordata; class Mammalia; order Carnivora; family Ailuridae; genus Ailurus; species Ailurus styani. The sequence goes on along the minus strand of LNAC01000863.1, from coordinate 254,302 downwards.
TACTAGTTCTCTATCCCCTGACTTATTTTTGCTCTCTAGTCTCTTAAACATTCATATTTTTTCACAGCATTTATCAATATCTTTTGTTTTATATTTATTTTTATTATCTGAATCTTTGCTATAGACTGTAAACTCCATGAAGTAGATTTTATTAGTCTTGTTTACCACAATATTCTTAGTGTTTAAACTAGTATGTGGCACACAGTAAGCTCTCAATAAATATTTATTAAAAATAAATAGAAAAACAAGACACACTTGCAAAATCATAAATACTAGATGAATTGGGACATGGTTAAATTAAATAATAGTATATTCATCAGTATCAGTCAGAATCCAGTGAGAAGAAAGAAACCACAACAGTAATTTGAACAGAGAAAATTTGATATGAAGAATTGCTAACCAGTAAGAGGTGGTTATCTACTAAAAGAGGGAAAGAAAACTGTAAGAAGTAGAGAAGTAGCAAATGCATAAAGCATTTATTGTTCCTTGGACTGAAAGAGAGTGAAGAAGGAAGGAAGGAAGAAATTTGAAGAGCTCTCTTCCCTCTGCCCAAGACTGAGATTCAGACCTCCAGTGACGGTAAGGCTGCCCAGGAACATGCAGCCAGCTGGTGGCAAGAAACTTGCTAATGGCACTACTGTTGGTTCCCAAACCAACCTTGAGGGTGACAGAAAACTTTGTCAGAGTGTCCATGAGGTGAGCTGCTGATACAAGCACTACCAGGCCTTTTCCAGGCCCATCAACTTTCCTGCCATGCCAAAACCACCCTCATGAAGCAGGAAGAGAAATCCCTTCTTCCTTCTCTGGCCTTGAGATGTCTCTCCAGCACCCTCTATTGACTAACCCTAAAATTTGAGCCAGCTATCAAAAAAGAAATGTCTAAAGAGAGACAGCTTCAAAGTCACAAAATAGGGCGAAGAGTGGTCTTGGACCTGAAAGGCAATAAAATTGATAACTGGCACAGTATACTGTGGAAGGAATATGCACCTTTCTTCAGAAAGAAAATATTATAGAATATATTTGGCATGTTTCAATGTGGGGCAGCCAACTCACCAGCATGATCCTATTTTTGTATGAGCAAATAAGAAGCATACCAAACTTCTAACTGTGTATCTACCAGAAGGTAAAATTAAGGCCTAAAAGAGAAGAACAATTTTACTGTAGACATTATAGATGTACTAAATTACAATGATGAGCAGATATTACTTTGGAAACACCTACAAAATGTACACCTACAAAATTTTTTGCCAGCACTAAAGCTATATACATCATCCCCTCCCTACCCCTGCCTTCATATTGACAGGGTCCCCAAAATGCTAGAAAACATACCTTCCTCCTTTGAAAACATCTTGCTTTGTCCACTGAGAATTCAAGTGGTCTCACTCTGATCCAGTTCTGACGAATGATATGTAGCTGTAATTGGCTTGGGAAAGGAAGGTTTCTGAGAAAACTCTTCATTTTTTAAAAAGAGGGATCCATGGAAAAAAAATATCCCTTTTTCTGCCTTTAGGCCACTGGTATGTGAGGATGTGGTGCTAGGAGCTTCATCAATCTCTTGTGACCATGAAGACAACTAACCCACCCTCCGAGCATGACAAAACAGAAAGATGGGAATACCCTGGATTTTAATTACTTGTTTGAGCCATAGACTTAACCATCTCCTTATAGCCATGTGGCTTCTAGACTCCTTGCTATTGTGAGATAAAAAATGCTCTCAAGTTTAATTCACTCTTGGGTGGACTTTCTGTAACTTGAAGGTGAAAATATTTTGTCTTATGACAATCATGCATATGACCTTTTCTGTACATAGACTATACAAACAAAACTTATTTCATACTACCCTTTTCACTCGGTATGTGAAAAAATATCAGTAATGATAGCTTATATTTATTGTCTATTGTATATCTGTGTATGTGATAAGTGCTTTTTAATTGAGATATAATTGACATATAGCATTATATTAGTTTTAGGTGTACAACATAATGATTCGATGTTTGTATATATTGCAAAATGATCACCACAATACCAGCTAACATCTATAACCATACCATTATAAAATATTTTTTCTTGTGATGAGGAATTTTTTAAAAAAATATTTTATTTATTTATTTGACAGAGATACACAGCAAGAGAGGGAACACAAGCAAGAGGAGTGGGAGAGGGAGAAACAGGCCTCCTGCTGAGCAGGGAGCCCGATGTGGGACTCAATTCCCGGACCCTGGGATCATGAGCTGAGCCAAAGGCAGATGCTTAGCAACTGAGCCACCCAGGTGCCCCATGATGAGGACTTTTAAGATTTATTCTCTTAACAACTTTCAAATATACGACACAGTATTGTTAACTATAGTCTCCATGATACATATTACGTCCCCATAACTTATTTATTTTATATCTGGAAGTTTGTACCTTTTGACACCCTTTACCCATTTTGCCCACCTCCGCCTGCTTGTGGCATCCACCAATTTGTTCTCTTTATCTAAGAGCTTGGTTTTCATTTTGTCTGTTTTGTTGTGTTTGCTTTTGGTTTTTGTTTTGTGTTTTTAGATTCTACATATAAGTGAGATTGTATGGTATTTGTCTTTTTCTGTCTGATTTATTTCACTTAACATAGTGCCCTCTAGGTCTACCCATTTTGTCATAATTGGCAAGGTTTCATTATTTTTTATGGTTGAATAGTATTATAAATATTATAAATACCTATATATTTATATACAATATAAATATATATAAATAGAAATCTCATGAAGTTCTCATAAGAACACTAATATGAGTATATTTAGCGATTGGGTTAACGTATACCTTGAAAAGGCTCACAAGTTAGTGAGCAAACACACTATAATAATATGGTATGACAAGAGTCATAGTAGACTTATGTACCCTTCTATGTCCAGCACCTTTTGGGTGGATTAATTTCTCTTGTTCTCAGTTCATAGTTAGGAGGACACTGACTCTACCCTTTACCCCAGCACTAAGAATGAGTATGTGACCTAGCCTGGTCAGTCAGGTTATCTCACTGTCCTAACTAATGTGAGTTCAGTAAAACAGGCAAGTGGACATAGCTAGTTCAATGAGAAGCTATCTTAGGATTTTTGTTTTTTAATCTTAGTACTTTTGGTGGAAATTTTAAGAAAGCAGCTAGTGACCTCCTTTGCCACCATGCAGTAATAGCCCACTTGAGAATAAGGCCAACATAAAGAAAAATAAAGATAAAGATGGAGAATAATACATGGACTCCTGAGGACATTGGTGAAGCCACTATACTCAGCTATCCTTTAAAATTAACTTCTTGGGCTTTCCACTGGCTTTAATTTAAAAAAAAAAAGATTTTTAAAATTTATTTTTAGAGAGAGAGAGTGCACAAGCTGGGGAACTGGCAGATGGAGAGGGGGAGGGAGAGGGAAAAGCAGACACCCTGCTGAGCAGAGCAGCTGATGAGGGGCTTGATCCCAGGACTTCAAGATCATGACCCAAGCTGAAGTCAGCCACTTAACCAACTAAGCCACTGAGGCACCCCCACCCCCACCCCACTGGCTTTAACTTAATGCATTCTCTTTAATTCCCCCTTCCCTATTTTTAAATCTGTTTTGGGTTTAGTTTCAGAACTTGCAAACAAAAGTCCTGGTATAACAAATGTAATAAGGAAGGCAAAGATCTATGGGTTCCCAAAGGAAGCTCACCTATTTTAATTCTGGATAGCTCAGGATTAGGGAGTTTCCAATAAGATAAATTTTGATAGAAGTTAAACAGTTGTTTTCAAAGAAGAAATAATTAAGCTGAGAAGAAAGGAGAAAGGGAAAATAGTGGAAAGCTATGGGAAGAGAGAGTATGGCAGGTTTACAAAACTATAGGTTGTTGACTGTGGCCAGATCTTAGGATGTCTGTGGCATTTAGAGAGAAGATAAGACTGGGAAGGGAGGTAGTCAGGGGCCAGATTTTGTACAGCCTGAGGTTTGGATTTTATCTAGAAATTGATGGGGAGTTACTGATTTGTGCATTAGAAAGTTTGTTGTGATGGCATTAAGGAAGTTATGTTGGAAGTCATAAAACTAAAGGCAGAGGTCCAGTGAGACTGTGATAGGAATCTAGATAAGAAGTAAAAAGCACTAAAGTAATATTTAAGAAGCACTTAATAAATAGAATTGGCAGAACTTAAAGATTAACGGATATGGGAAATGAGGGAAAGAGAAAAGTTCTAGGAGGGCTCTATTTTTTTTATCTGAGCAACTGGGTGGTGCCATTGGCCAAAAGGGAAGAACATAGAAAATAAGAGTCTGGAGTTACATGATGAGTTCAGAATGGCATTCAGGGGACAAAGGTCAGCTTAGGCTCAAAGATTAGGATGCCAAAAGGTAGAAAAAAAAGGTAGTTGAGGCTTTGACAAAGGAAGAGATGATCAGGATAAGTGTATAGATGAAGAAGATAGAGGGACCCATGATGGAATTGTATAAAGCATCAAGTTTAAATGACAAGCCTCCAAAATACACAAAAAGGAGCTGGAGGTGAAAGGAGAACAGGAAGAGTGTGGATTCACAGAAACCAATGTAAAAAGAAAAAAGTGGTGAAGAGTTGCAAATTATATGATGCTAAAAAATTCAGGTAAGATGCCTGAAAATGATCCCTTGGGTTTAGAAAATGGATGGTCATTAGTGAACATCACAAAAACTTACACGGAGTGATTAGGGCCAAACCTTCAATGCTATGGCTTGAGAAGAATGTGAGAGTGAATAACTTAAGAGACCAAGATTTTTTTTTAAATGGAAGCAAATGATTGGTCAGAAACTAGAAGATATAGAGATCTAGGTCTCTCTCCATAGACATTGTCTTTGTGTCTCTGTTTCTGTCTTTCAAGTTTCTATGGGAGAGACTTGACTTAAATTTAAATACTGAGGAGTAAAAGCGGGGCGAAAAGAGGGGCCGATGATAATGATGAACAGATCTAAATAGTGGAACAAGTTTCTGAGAGGGTTGGGAGATTAATCTTGGACCAGAGGACCAATAAGAGGACCCCTCTTATTGAATGAAAGAGATGCAGCTAAGCCACTGTGCAGAGGCAGATACAAGTTGGAGGTAGAGAAGGAAGTTATGAACGTTGCTGTACTGGATTTTGACTTGAAGTAACAACACTTTTAAGATCTGCTATTCATTGTGATGGTAATTATAGGCAAAAATAATAAAAGGTTGTTTTCATTCCAATGCAAGAATAACACAAAGTATGTGAGATACTTTACATTCAAAAGTTACTTACAGAGATAAAATGACAGAGGTACTGTTCAAAGAAGGAAGAAGAAAAATGTCAGGTGATAAATAAAGGCTTTTCTAGTAAATTCCATCACTGACGAAATTACTGAAAATTTTAGAGATTTATTCCAATTGACAGCTAACTAGAGAAAAAAATTTCACTCAGCAGTGAAATTTGGTTAAGTATGCAGATTTCTTTCCACAGAGCATAATTAAGCTTATTATTTTGAAATAGACTTTGGAAACATTTTGAGGTCTTTATATCCTATAGAAGGAGTGATCTGTTACCCATAAAACATCCTTTAAAAATTACAGTGCTTAGGCGCCTGGGTAACTTAGTTGGTTAAGTTCTGCCTTCGGCTCAGGTCATGATCCCGGGGTCCTTGGTATGAGTCTCACATCGGGGTCCCTACTCAATGGGGAGTCTGATTCTCCCTCTGCCCTTCACTCTGCTTGTGCTCTCTCACCCTTATTCTTTTCTCAAATAAATAAATGAAATATTTTTTTAAAAATTACAGTGCTTTGAGGCAACCCTCTCGGGTCCCTCCTTGGGAGCTTTGAACTATCACTTTGCTATCATTCAATAAACCTTGCTTTGTTACCCCCCAAAGAACAACAACAAAAAATTACAGTGCTTTGAATGAGAGAGAAGTCTGTGACAGTTCTGACTAAAATCAGCATTACCCAAGCTCATTAGCAATTTTATTCATCAGTCACGATGACAAATGCCACTGTCTAGTTAAAAAAAAAATCCTCAAATTAGAAATCTACACTCTCATCGGGGATATTCAGGAAAACACAATGTTGGTTTAGTTGGCAATTCTTAACTGTGTATCAAAAATATTTTTTTAGCCATGATTGGAATAGGGGTAATATCTAGCTAAGTTTCTTTTTTTAAAAAAAAAAAAAGACTTTATTAATCCATTTGTCAGAGAGAGAGAGATAGCACAAGCAGGGGAAGCAGCAGGTAGAGGGAGAAGCAGGCTCCTTGCTGTGCAAGGAGCCCAATGTGGGACTCTATCCCAAGATCCCAGGATCATGATCCAATCCAAAGGGAGATGCTCAACTGACTGAGCCACCCAGGTGTCCCTATCTAGCCAAGTTTCTATTTTCATGAATATAACATTAATTTACTTAAATTGCCATTTCTGGTACAGTTGTTAAAATCATAATTTATTTTTCTATAGTTATTTTTCCTATTTATTTTGTTTTTAAATGTATATTGAAAAATTTAAACTATACAGATATATAAATACATGCTTTGTAAAACTTCAAATTGTGCACGTGTGTGTAGAGAGAGAGATGAAGAATGAGAGCTATTATTTATATATCTAATGTATAGTTTTAATGTAGGTGATCATGTTACCTGTTTTGTTCTGCAACTTGATTTTCTACTTAATATTATATCATCAATATAGTTTCATATTATTATACCTCCTTATTTATTTATTTATTTATTTATTTATTAAGATTTTACTTATTTGAGTGAGAGAGAGAGAGAGAGCATGAGCAGGGGGCGGAAGGGCAGAGGGAGAGGGATAAGCAGACTCCCCCCTGAGCAGTGAGCCCAGGTGGGACTTGATCCCAGGACCCTGGGATCATGACCTGAGTTTAAGGCAAATGCTTAACTGACAAGCCACCCAGGCACCCCTATATCTCCTTACCTATTTTTAATGGCTATATAATTTGCTAGAAATTATTTCACCACTGTTTTGCATCATTAAAAAATTAATATATGTTTACTCTTAAAAGGGTGCTTGGCATATAGTAAGCACTCTGTGTGTTAGATCTTATCAAAACTAGGTTATATTTTATTATGACTATTATTAACATATTGCAGATGAGAAAACATTGTCAGAAAGATTAGGTGACATGAATAATGCCACCTGGTTAGTGGAGGAGGCATAACTGGAACTCAGAACTCTAAACTTTTACAAGAGGCAATAGTAATACCTTATGTCAAGGAAGAAGAAGAAGGAGGAGGGGGAGGGGGAGGAGAAGAGAAGAAGACGGTGGGGGGAAGGTGGAGAGAAAAACAATTAACTGTCTGGTGGAGTGAGGAAAGGATTTCATCTGAGCTGGTTACTCTTTCCCTGAAACTAAAATAAAGGTTGGGAAAGTACATGTACATCCAGAGTGTTTTGAAGTAGGACAGACAACATTGGATGGGAATTGTTAGGGTTTGATGAGAAGAGAGGGAGCTGATTTGATTGAGAGGAGATAAAAAAAATTCTGAGAGAGTTTTTTGGGGGAATTGACAGGGATTCCATAAATGAGGAGAGAGGATTATAAACAGCAGGCAAAGCAGAAGATGGGCTTGGTGGGACCTGTGTGTGGGGCAGGCAGAACCCAACACAGGCAGGGAGAGGCTCCAGGACCAAGGCAGGCAGGTGATCTGCAAACAAGGCTTTTAATAAACCAGTTTTGGGGAGTGCCTGGATGGCTCAGTCGGTTAAGCATCTGACTCTTGGGTTTGGCTCGGGTCCTGAGGTCAGGGCTTGTGAGACTCAGCCCCTTTTGGACATTCTTTCCCTCTGCCCCTTTCCCCTACGCTCTCTTTCTCTCAAATAAATAAAAAATTTTTAAAAAAATAAAAAAAAAACAACCAGTTTTGGTTTATCTAAAGCTGAATGTATTTTTAGAGAATTATAGTTTCCGGATTTCATACAAATTAGATTTTCAGGATAGAGCCACAGTGAGTCTGTTAGGAGCATACACAGTGCCAAGTGTGGTTCCACAGGGTTTGGCAGGTGAGACAGGCATTACAGACAAGACGCCTCTCCTAGTGCATGATGCGCTGTAAAGGAAATGGAGGCAATCCGCGTAAGGGGGAAGTGGTTAAGTGATCGAAAGCAGTTCGGGACTTGTGCAATGCAAAGCCATGGTCACAGAAAACTCCAAATACGTTTTAATTTTCACATGTTGAATTACACAGAGAATTGCACAAGGACAGTGTCAGAAGGCCCCCAACCGGACAACCATGATCATCCTGACGTACCTTGATTCCCATTGCTTTTGCCTCCAAGAGCACATTTGGAACATTTTTAAAATCTGCCCCCAGAGACAAAGAGGAAGCATTTTGTTGTGAAAATCTGACTTTTTGTGATTGAACAAGGAGATCTGCACGTACATTTAATTCATGAACTTGGTATCATCTGTCAAAACATCTCTCATGTCTAGTAGGGATTGAGGTTTCTGGTTTTTGGGGGTTTTTGTTTGTTTGTTTTGTTTTGTTTTGTTTTGTTTTTTAAGATTTATTCACTTTAGAGGGGAGGGGGGTACAGAGGGAGAGAGAATCAAAAGCAGATTCCAAGCTGAACACAGAGCCCCAGTGCTTGGCTCAGTCTCTGTACCCTGAAATCAGGACCCTGAGATCATGACTCTGAGGATCACAATCTGAGCTGAAACCAAGAGTCAGGCACTTTAATGGCTATGCCACCCAGAAGCCCGGGGATTAAAGGTTTTTATTTTTATTTTTTTATTTTTATTTTTTTTAAGATTTTATTTATTTATCTGACACACAGAGAGAGATTACAAGTAGGCAGAGAGGCAGGCAAAGAGACAGGGAGAGGAGGAAGCAGGTTCCCCGCTGAGCAGAGAGCCCGATGTGGGCCTCAATCCCAGGACGCTGAGATCATGACCTGAGCCGAAAACAGAGGCTTTAACCCACTGAGCCACCCAGGCGCCCAAGATTGAAGGTTTTTAAAAAACATTTCTCTACAGGCTTAACTAATTATTGACTTGTTTATTTTTAGTGCGCTTGTTCATCCTTTAATTTATTAGTGATATACTCAGAGATGTTAGCTCCTCACATCTCCTTTCTTTCTCAGAAATAGCCCAGCTTGCCTCAAGATGAGTTAAAGCATTCACTACGTGAGAGCCATATTGATTTTAATTCTTTTCTTTTTTTTTTTTAAAGATTTTATTTATTTATTTGTCAGAGAGAGAGAGAGAGAGCACAAGCAGGGGGAGCAGCAGGCAGAGGGAGAAGCAGGCTCCCTGCTGAGCAAGGAGCCTGATGTTGAACTACATCCCAGGACCCTGGGATCATGACCTGAGCTGAATGCAGAGGCTTAACTGACTGAGCCACCTAGGCATCCCAGATTTTAATTATTTTCATCATAAAAATTGTATATGCAAATATAAATGATATATAAATTCCTTACACTTCCCTGTAGCTTTTATATAGCATGAAACCAAAATATTAAATCTATAAAAAGTAAAGTCAAGCAAAATTTCAATCATTAATTTAATCAGATGAGCAACATTGTGTTGTGCACAGTGGGAAATCAGTGTTGATTGCTATGGCCCAGTCCTTTTACACTTGACAGACTTAGACTACATTTTGCCATCTGTTGAATCAATTCTGCTAGAGCTTTTCTCACATTGTCTCACAGGGTGGTGACAGAGCATAATGGGCAAGGGCAGAGGCTCTTGAACTGTATTTGCCAGGTGGTTTAAATCCTGCTTCTGCTACTACTTATTGGCTCTATGACTTTAGGCAAGTTACTTAACCATTTTGTGATTCAGTTTCCACATCAGGAAAATGGGAACAATAACAGTCCCTACAGCACTGGGTTGTGATAATTCAGTAAGTTAATGCCCAAAGAATAGAACACAAAAAATATTCAATAAATATGCTAGCTGTGATGTCATTTGGCATACACATATAACTTATAACTTAATTTTCATAAGCCAGTGTGGTGGCTTTGCAATGTGTCAACGTGGCTAGCCTGAACTACATTTCCCAGAATGAACTTTCTTGTATGTCTGTGGTTAGAGTAAACCACAAAGGATATTCTTGTGCAAGATTTGGAAGGCAGAAGTGAAGCAGCAATTATTTTGTAGCTCACATACATTGTCACTTACAGGCTGGTTCATGCAATTTGTGTAAGCCAGGTGCTGGCTTACAACTCTACAACTCTTCCACCTTCCACTGGTCCTCCTATAGCTTCTCTGACTCCTGGGACAGGTATATTTCTTTAGCTTCATGGTGAAGCCCCCTAAGCACTCCAGGATACCCATATCACTAAGGGCAGAAGGACAAAAACTGACATCAGTGTCAGTCCAACCTTGCAGATTCTAGCTTGTGCTAATAGGTTCTAGTTTATTCTTGGTGTCCCTGACTTTACCTCCATCTTCTCTTCCTGACAGCCTGCCTTAATGGGTTTTAAGCTCCAGCATTGGATGGAAAGACAACAGACTGCTTTTTAACCAGATCCCACAATTGTATAAGGTCAAATCTCTGTAACAAATCCATAGATAGATAGATAGATAGATAGATAGATAGATAGATAGATAGAATCATAGAGGGCACCTGGGTGGCTCAGTGGGTTAAAGCCTCTGCCTTCGGCTCAGGTCATGATCTCAGAGTCCTGGGATCGAGGTCCGCATCGGGCTCCATGCTCAGCAGGGAGCCTGCCTCCTCCCCTCTCTCTACCTGCCTCTCAGCCTACTTGTGATCTCTCTCTGTGTCAAATAAATAAAAAAAAAAGAAAGAAAGAATCATAGATAGGTCCCTAATGGCCCTGATTCTCTGAATGAACCACTGTCTGATAAAGTCAGGAATAATTAAAATAGTTCCACTGTACAACAACATGATCATAAACACAAATGAAAACGTGAACAATAGAAACACATGGATATCTGATTATAAGAAGACCATTTACAAAATTTGAATAAAATTACTTTTTAGGTTATTATGAAAATGAAACTTCACATTTTAAAAAATTCTCATAAGATGTCCTAGATTTTATTACCTTTGTAGCAGACACTGTGGCCTTGAACTTTTCTAAAAAAAATATCATAGAGGGACGCCTGGGTGGCTCAGCTGGTTAAACCTCTACCTTCAGCTCAGGTCATGATCTCAGTGTCCTGGGATCCAGCCCTGCACTGGACTCCCTGCTCAGTGGGAAATCTGATTGTCCCTCTTCCTGTGCCCCTCCCCCTGCTTGCTCTCTCTCTCTCTCTCTCTCTCTCTCTATCTGTCAAATAAAAAAATAAAATCTTTAAAAATATGTATATATCATAGATAAGATTCCTTGACTCTTTCTCAGTGTCCAGACTTATCTCCTGAGTCAAAGGAATCCTACCTATCTCTCACTATCTCACTCATTCTTTATTCACTCAATCATTTAAAAACATTTTTGAGTATCTGGTATGTGCTAGACATGGGGTTGTTGCCACATATACAAAAGCAAATAACTGTCTTTTCCTGAAAGGATCTGAGTATCTAAAGGGGACAGAAGCAAGCAAGCTAGCAGTAGGTTGAGTGCCATGATGGAACTGTGCAAAGGACTCTCATTGAAGAGGCTCTCAACCCACAATGGGGAGTGGGAGCAAGCCATCTACAGAGGGAATATTTGAGTTGACTATAAAAATATAAATAAGGGGAAAGGGGAAAGATATTTCAGATAGAATTATATGACTATGAAGTTCTGGAGGCTCATGGAAACATGGACTATTTGGGGAAATGCCTTAGGAGGGAATCATGAATTTGAAGGTCAGGAGCAGGATCAGGATTAGAATCACAACCATGAAATTATTGTAACTCTGGAGACAGTTAAAATTATGGATGAGAGAATACAGACTGAACACATACAGAAGAAAGACGATTGTGGCCAAGGATGGCACTCAGAAGAACCACACCACTTTGGGACAGAAGGAAGAAGAACCCTGAAAGTAAACAGGAGGGGCCAGACAAGAGACAGGAGAGTGTTATGTCCTAAAATCCAAGGGATGAGGGAGATGTAAAGAGAATGTGATCAACAATGTCAAATGCTGAAGAAAATAAAGGTAAAATATGGGTGGATTGTAAAGGGAAATCATGGGTTACAGGTGACCTTTGGTAAATCAGGGATGCTTCTCTGTCATTTGAAATAAATCTTTAAAAGAATATATCTGAGGTTTCCAAATTTTTTCCTTAGCATCTTTAATGCCATTAGTAGTGAGTTGGCCTGAGATATAAAGCTTAGTAGAGAGCAGAGCCATTCAGATTGGATCTGAGGACTGGTAAATCCCAACCAACAGTATATGGGTTGGTTAAATTTTTTTATTAGTAAAGAAACTAATGAATTCACTTTAATTCTAAACAAGTTACATTACTTTCGACTAATTCATATCTGGTTTTATATAGTCAAAGTTTAAAATAACATTCAAAGACTAGTGTAAGCAAATTATATATATATATACACATATATATATATGTGTGTGTATATATATATATATATATTCTATATATTTTTTCCAGTATCACACCATTTAAAAGTCACAGATTTAGTTATCTAAATAACTAAATATTTTAGTTATCATTCTTCCCTGGAACACCTATCTCTCAAAGCCTTCTTCATCAAAACCTCCTTCTTTCCTTTCTTTCCTCTGTAGCCATGCGAAGAATTAAATTCTAAGCAAGCTTCTTCTGTATTAATGTCTTTTCTCCAGCTGAGCTTCTACAAATCTCATATCTGCTTGCCCAGTGTGGCACTGTGGTTCAGAAAAGTCTTGTTGGGCGCCTGGGTGGCTCAGTGGGTTAATGCCTCTGCTTTCGGCTCAGGTCATGATCTCAGGGTCCTGGGATCGAGGCCCGCATCGGGCTCCCTGCTCAGCGGGGAGCCTGCTTCCCCCTCTCTCTCTCTGCCTGCCTCTCTGCCTCCTTGTGATCTCTCTCCCTCTGTGAAATAAATAAATAAAATCTTTAAAAAAAAAAAAAAAAAGAAAAAAGAAAAGTCTTGTTCCTTAGTTTGTCTACTTCTTAGTGACATAGAGGTATTAAAATCTAAATACAAATTCTCAACATAGTCTAGCTCAATGAACAATACTCATACCAATTAAGTTCCAGCTCTGTGACTCTAGGTCTCTGAACTTGGCTGCAGTATTCTCAATTATTTTTCTGATTGTGAACTCACATTTTATTGCTCTTCTGCCACTGCTTATAAAATCATTTCATAATCACGTTATAGATGCCTTGAGTAGTATCTCTTCGATTAAAAATACTGCTTTTTCTAATTATAATATTTTATTTTTAACCCTCCCTAATTAGGGGCATTTAATGTTGTCTATCCCTTTTTGGGATGTTCAGAAAAACTGGTATGCTATTGCTATTTTAGGGCAACCCCACTTCCAGTTGCTCAACATGTTTATATGACCAACTTTATTTGTGCTTCATTGACAGAAACCAGACCTGCTCTTCTGTTCTCATAGGAGATGCCAGGGCTCTTCCAACCTTGGTTCTAAATTTATAGTCAAACAAACCTGGAATTTTTCAGGGTAGATCATAACGACTCTTTCAGATTTTATATTCTTTTCTGAAATGCCTTATCTATATGATACCAAAGCAAACGATACAGTGAACCAAAAAATTGGCTTAATCAGGAAAATTCATTTGACCACAGTTTTTACTTTTAAAATGATGAAAAAATATCAATAAGATAATTGACTTATTATGTATTTTGATTAGTTTGGGATCAAAATTACTGAACATTTCCTATATAGTTTTATGTCTATGTAAACTAGAAAATAATTTTACTAAAGTTGTTCATGGAAGCAGGATTTTTTTCTTTGACGAAATATGACTCAATGAATGTATTGGCTTTTCTTTCAAACCATCAATTTACTTCTTTCTCCTGAGAAAGACTTGATTTTTTTCTTGATGATGATTCTACTAAATTTTTTTTTTTTACTATAAAAACATCACTTAAGGGGTGCCTGCGTGGCTCAGTTGGTTAAGCTACTGCCTTCGGCTCAGGTCATTATCCCAGAGTCCCGGGATCGAGTCCCGCATAGGGCTTCCAGCTCCACAGGGAGTCTGCTTCTCCCTCTGACCTTCTCCCCTCTCATGCTCTCTCTCTCTCTCTCTCTCTCAAATAAATAAATAAAATCTAAAAAAAAATTCATTTATTTAAACAAAGATTTTATAGAAGCCAATAGGAAAATATATACACCTTTAAGTACTTTATTAGTTTTAAAATAGTTGTTAAATAGCATAAATTCAGTGTAAAATAAGACTGAGAATAAAGTTGAGAGTGGAAACAACTCTGTTCCCTATCAATCTAATGAAAAATCAAACCGTGCTCATAATACAACTTAATAACAGATCTCCACATTATCATATTATTTCTGAAGAAATGTATTAGAAAAATAGTATGAAACAAAAACTAACTGCTAAACAGTTTTCCTTTTTCTTCCATTTTTATAAAACTTCCTAAAAGTATGACATTTCTCATATCTACTCTCCTCTTGCCTCAGAGAAACTCTGTAATGTGTGTGAGAGAATGCCAGTTTCTATCAGTTAGTGAAATTGAATGTTTCTATAATCATCTATGATTTACACAAGACTAGTATGTGATAGTACAAGATGCACACCCTTGTCTTCTGATGGTCCTCAGGCTTTTCTCAACACCCTCTTATCTCTGCATTCATTGTTTTGTTTTTTGAGAAATATGTGATTATCATGGCCTGTATACAAAAGTAACGGTCAACTATAGACTTAGGTGAAAAAACCCTACATACCCTCTAATCTTGTTATATTTCAATCCTTCGGAGGTCAATGCAGTAGAAACATGTTATAAGTGAAGCAGTGTCAAAGGAAAGCCATTCAAGAAATTTAGATCAGGGGCGCCTGGGTGGCTCAGCGGGTTAAAGCCTCTGCTTTCGGCTCAGGTCATGATCTCAGCGTCCTGGGATCGAGGCCCGCATCGGGCTCTCTGCTCGGCAGGGAGCCTGCTTCCTCCTCTCCCTGTCTCTCTGCCTGCCTCTCTGCCTACTTGTAATCTCTCTCTCTGTGTCAAATAAATAAATAAAATCTTTAAAAAAAAAAAAAGAAATTTAGATCAGGTCCAAGAATGGACCTTTTACTCCTATTAAGATCTATTTATTGCTTATTATACCCCAGGGAGTAGACACTGGGAAACCCATGATGAACAAGAAATTGTTTCAACTGCCTCAAGGATATAGTCTAATGAAGAAGATGCAAAAGAACACAAAACTAAAAAAAAGTCATGATACAGCAGATGAATATTATCAAATGAAATTGCATAAGAGTGGCAGGAGAAAAGCTTGGGTGCTGGTGGGTAGTGGGGAAAGGGAGCCACTTCTAAATGAGTATGGAAAGAAGAGGAGCTTTAAAGAGGATATCAGGGGTGCCTGGGTGATTCAGTCAGTTAAGCATTTGCATTCGGCTCAGGTAATGATCCCAGAGTGCGGGGATGGAACCCAGTCCTGGGATCAAGCCTACCTCAGTCTCCCTGCTCAGCAAGGATCCTGCTTCTCCCTCTGACACCCGCCCCCCCTGCCCCGCTCTGCTCTTGCTGGCTCTCTCTCTTTCATGAATAAGTTAGAAATATTTTTTAAAAAGTAATACAAATAAATAAAGACGCTGTCAACAGAGTCTGTGAGTGGGGTGGGACAGAGTATGGTCAGCAAGAGGAACTGCTCGGGGAAGGCACTGGGTAATGGAAGACTGTGCCACTGCTGTTACAAAGACCAGGCAACAGTGACTGCAGCAGGTTTGATCCACTTCTCTCTCACCTGAAGTTCTAAGGTGGGTGGTCCCCAGCAAATAAGACAGCTTGTATCATGACGTTCACCCAAGGACCCAGGTTCCTTGGGCATGGCTTTTGTATTGTGTTCCAAGGTGACTATTTCACATTTGACCAGCAGGAAATGGAGAACAAAGTTGGGTATACTCTATTTAAAAAAAAAAAAAACATGAATAGAAGCTTCATACATTAATTCTCTTCACATCCCCTAGCAGAACTTAGTTATGTGGTCAATCATATGTAGCTCCAAAGGAAGCTAAGAAATAGAATCTTCAACTTTGCAGCCATGTTCCTACCTGAAACTTCTATTGCTATAGAAGAAGGAAAGAATAAATACAGAGGACACAACTTGCAGCCTCTGCCAAAGTCTGGCACTTTGGTGACCCAAATATCTGAGTGTATTATTTTTTTATACACAGGACACAATCACCCCTATGCAAGAAAGAGAATCTCTAAGTATTATTTGTTTGCTGCATTAGTTCAAAACCAGAATTGCTGAGTAATACAAAATCCAATCTCTGGGCGAGATGTGTCCTTTCAATTAGGACTGAATGTGGATTTTAGGATCCAGTGACCTAAAAACTAAAAACTTTAAAAAAAAGGTTTTCTCCATAAACCTCTGCCCAGACCAGTATACAAGGATGGGATAGGAATTAAATAACTATAATAAAAATTCCTTTTCAGAAAATGAAAGAATTGGAAATGCATGAAAATCATGGATCTCTACAATTTTCAAATCCTACTGGCAGAAATTAGAAAAACTCCCTACTCTGACAGTGAAGTAAGTTTGGTTACTCAATCTTTCAACCCCTGATTCTACTCTCTGGGAGGGATTCCCCTGTCCACTGTTTTCTGTGGTTATATCTGAAGTAGGGTAGTGGGGCCATGCCCTCATTATGAGGCTAAACGTCTTTCACACCTGGTTCCTGATGGTGCAGATTTGGAGATCCAGAGTTTGCTTTAGAGATTTGCTTTAGAGATTTAAAAAAGAAAAGGAAAGGAAAGGAAAGGGAAAGGAAAGGAAAGGAAAGGAAAGGAAAGGAAAGGAAAGGAAAAAGAAAAGAAAAGAAAAAAGAAAAGAAAGAAAAGGAAAAAGTTTACAGGATTTTGTGAGCTAGGCTTGCAAGTTATTTTAAGCAATAAGTTTCCCTCAGAAACTTGTTGTGCTTCTTGAGTTTCCAGATAACCACAGCAAAGCAGATCATCTAGGCATAGGGTGATTGAAGTCTCTGGTTTGCCCTTCATGCTCACTCCACACCTGCCACTTACTCCCAGATTGAAGCTGTCTGAATCAAAACCTTCAGTCGGAAGGCAGCATTCTCAGTCTGACTGTTGTCACCAGGAGCAAGTTCCCATTGTCTGCCTTGTAAGTCTTAATGGGGATGCTTGAGAAAGGCTGGGCTATGGCTTAATTTTCTCTATGCCTTCTCTTTAGAGCCAGAACCACCTCTTATAACTTGAATGAATCCATGACTCTCTCACAACTTTGGTTAAGACGCAAGAAGCAGCTGGCTCCCATTAACAGTTTTCCCAATTATTTTCTCTTGAATTATAGGCTCTGTCAGCATATGGTTGGTATGATTGGTATGCAAGGTGTTGCAAGTGACAGTTTTACCAAAACTTTTTGCACTGTAAAACAAGTATGCCTAAGTTTTCACTCTGTGATATCTATCCTTTTGTCACCCGACTACCCAGCCACCAAGCTAGTACTATACATTTTCATTTTTGTTGCAATCATGCCCAGATTCTAAGATTCAAATTCTCTATCAATAAAGTTTTAATGCAAGAAACAGAAACCATTTTAGTTATTTTAGACAAAAAGGGATTGAACCCATTTAATTAGACAAGACTCAAGGAAATTAACAAATTGTTACATTGACTAGAGAAATAGGTATCAGGCAGAACTAACTTTCTAGAGAAGCTCTTAAATGTGATTAAATCAGGAAGAAATATAAGGCTGTCACTGGAGATAATGAGTCCAAGAACACACCCCCCTATCTGTAGTCCAGAAATAGGAAATCAAAAGCAGGAAGTTACCACCGCTGCTGTCGCATTGCTTCTAATCATTCCTGGAGCTGGGATGATGATGCAGAAAAACCATGTTTCCACAGTGTTGCTTGTCAGAAGAAACCATCAAAACCACAGAAGGATGGTTTTCACCCATTTCTGCCTTCCCAATCTCTTGCTAATGCATTTATTTGGTGGACTTGAACACACATATAAATCTCAAGAAGCAAGGGAGTCTGGGAAATTATTTACCTTCCAGACTCTGTGGTACACAGAGACACACTGGACAGATGGAGGGATAGATGCTGACTGAAAATTAATTACAATAAGGAAAGTATGAAAAAAAAAACTTTAGGTAAGAAGATACGAGAGCCATCAGCAAAAGGATGGCAATTGAAGCCAAGGAGAGGATGTAATCAAGGGAAAGAGGGCAGTGGGAAAAAAGTATGGAGGACAGAACTAATCCAAATTTAAGGGATGAACAGAGGAAGAGAAACTCCCAGAGAAAGCCAGAATGGAAAGGCCAGAAAAGTGGAAAGAAAACCAGGAAGAGCGTGTTGTCTTGATACATACAAGAAGGGAGCATTCAAAGAAGTTGACAACAGAGTCAAAGACTGATAAAAATTAAGAAAGGATTGAAGATGGTAACTGGATTAAGAAAAAAGGCATAACCTTGGTGGTGATAGTGTTTCATAAAGTGACAGTAGTAGGAAAGTCCCAGACTCAGTGAGTTGAGGAAGGATGAGAATCAGGAAGCAAGGAGTATAGACAGCTGTAGCAGTAACTTTGCCCATAAAACTACAGGATAGATGTACGTATTAGCTCAGGGTAGATTTGGGAGAAAGAAGATAAAGAGAGAAAGAAGATAAGAGAGTTGAGAATATTTAAATATTCAGTGGAAAGGATAAGAAGGAATTGAGAAGTTGAAATATAGAAGGAAAGGCAAAAAGTAATGGAAGATGGTTCTTGAGGGCAGGAAGAAATGGCACCCAGTGCAGATGTGGAAGGAATGCTGTGGGTGAGAAATAAGACACCTTTTCTAAACTTTTTCCCATCCAACATCAGGCTTGAATTCATAACCTTGAGATTAAGACCTGAGCTGAGACCAAGAGTTGGACGTTTAACTGACTGAGCCACCCAGGCAGTCCATGGACACCTTTTCCACTGTTGCAGAAGAAATAGTAAAGGATCAGTCTAGGTGCAGGTAAGATCGGATGGTGAGGCATGAGACTGAAGGAAGCTCACTGGGCAACCCCCTTGGGTCCCCTCCCTCCATGGGAGCTTTGTACTATTACTTTGCTATTACTTAATAAACCTTGCTTTGATGTCCTCCACAAAAGAAGAAAGAGAGAGAGAGAGAGGAAGGGAGGGAGGGAGGGAAGAAGGGAGGGAAGAAGGAAGTCGCCCACAGATATTTTCTATTTTTCCACATGTATAAGTAGAAAATTTCTTTGTTAAATTGAGGAGACATGAGTGAGTTACAGTAATCATGAAGAGTTGAGAATATTTGATTCTAAGCTGATATCATAGATCAATTACTTTCTGGTGAAATTGATTGAAGTTCCACAAACTGGATGGTTTTAAAAACCAGAAGCTCATTGTCTCATAGTTCTGGAAGCCAGAAGTCTAAAATCAAAGTGTCAGCATCTGTGTTCCCTCTGAAAGAACTAGGAATGGACCTGGTAGGTTCTTGGCTTATAGCAATGTAATTCCAAGCTTCATGTGGCTTTCTCCATGTGTCTCTGTCCAAATTTCCCCTTTTTATAAGGTTACTGTATTAAGGGCCTACCCTAATCTAGTATGTTCTCATCTTAACTAATTATATCTGTCATAACCTTATTTTCAAGAAAGCTCACATTCTGAGAGCTCACATTTGAGATTAGAACTTCAGCATATGAAATGGTGCAGGGGGAGGGGCACAATTCAACCCATAACAGAGTGACACTCCTAGATGCCAAGGGATGGAAAGTTGCTAATAGCAAACCCTCTAACTCAGAAGGGGGTGAATACTGTGTTAGATGCAGCTGAAACTAGAGTGGCAGAAGTGGAGAGTAGAGTCATCCCTTAAGAATAATAATGCCAAACCCTAGGGTTATTATGAGGATTAAAGGAGATAATACATATAAAACATTTAGCACAAAACCCAGACTATATGAAAAGTACTCAATAAATGGTTAGGGATCCTAGCTTCCTTTCAATAAATAACAGTTATTGCTACAAAAATAACACTAATAGGGACGCCTGGGTGGCTCAGTCAATTAAGCATCTGCCTTTAGCTCAGGTCATGATCCCAGGATCCTGGAATAGAGTCCCACATGGGGATCCTTGCTCAGCAGGGAGACTGCTTCTCCCACTGCCTGCCACTCCCCCTGCCTGTGCTCTCTCTGACAAATAAATAAAATTTTAAAAAATAATAATAAATAAAATAGAAATACCACCAATAATAGTAATAGTACTCTTCAATTTATTTATAATTTATAAACTGCCATCTGTACCATGCCCTGTTTTAAGAGTAAGAATATAAGGTAGATTAAAATTAAGTATTTGTTAAATGAATAAATGAATGATCTTATGGTGTAATGAGGCAGAAAGGAATTATAGACAGTTATGGGCCAGTGAAGCAAATGCAAAAAGACATACAGAGTCCTTTGGGATGGATTGGAGGGCTAGTGATGGCTTCAACAAGAGATGATAGTTGAATATTTACATAGGCTTGCACACCTCTGGAGTGGTAGAAAGTAGCCACCACAACAATCATAATTTTTTCATCATTGACTCAATTACCTCATTGAAATTGACAGTGAGTCTGCCATCTCTCCCCAGACTATGTTAACATGTTTTTATATTGGCAGTTGCATAAGGCTAAGGGATGGATTTTCCAGTTTGGGGAGGTTTGAGTCAGAATACAGCTTCAAAGAATGAAGTATTAGAATTAGAACCCACGCATAATTATAAATAATATTTGATGAAAATCTTTTTGAAACATATCAGGTTTTAAAAGTTTAAGGTTTTGGGGTGCCTGGGTGGCTCAGTGGGTTAAGCCTCTGCCTTCAGCACAGGTCATGGTCTCAGGGTCCTGGAATCGAGCCCTGCATCGGGCTCTCTGCTCAGCAGGGAGCCTGCTTTCCCCTCTCTCTCTGCCTGCCTCTCTGCCTACTTGTGATCTCTCTCTCTCTCTCTCTCTCTCTCTCTCTCTCTCTCTGTCAAATAAATAAAACCTTTAAAAATAAAAATAAATTTTAAAGAAAATAAAAGTTTAAGTGGCTCAAACTTGGGTGAGCTCAATCAGTTAAGCATCTGCCTTCGGCTCAGGTCATGATCCCAGGGTCCTGAGATTGAGCCACACATCAGGCTCCCTGCTCAGTGGGGAGTCTGCTTCTCCCTTTGCCCCTCTCCCTGCTTGTGCTCTCTCTTGTTCTCTCTCAAATAAATAAATAAAATCTTTAAAAAAATTTTAAGGTTTTGATTACAAAGGAACAGGACAGTTGATCATGTTTATAAAAACGAAGAAATAGTGAATAGAACCTAGAACTAACTCTTAAAGACAAGAGGAATATTCATTATTTCTCATTTTCCTCCTTCCCTTCCCTACCTCTTAAAGTCACACATGGAGTATCCGTCACTTGGCTGATGAAATCTGAGTGGAAAGTATACTTCTCATTTCCACACCGATAAGTCAGTGTGTGATAAACCACACTGGCTTTTCCTATCTCAATGATCAGAAAACATTGCCTGGATAGTGGTGCCCTATCAGCCTGTGTGTGTGAGTGACAGCAATCACCAAAGACATGTATAAACCTACATTGCACAGGTGAATGAGAAACTTTTTATGCCAAGCAACTGAGATTTGGATATTGTTTGTTAATACAGCATAACCTAGCACTTTCTACTAATACAAGAATTGAAGTTTAAACCAACATTTAATACATCAGTATCTTCAAGGGCACACTTAGAGCTGTTTTCTTTCCTTCCCTCTTACCACGAAATCTTTGTCAATTAATAGACAGATATTCCTTACTATAGAAAGGACCTCTTAATATCTTGTCAAGTATTTCAGAAGGTTCATCACCTCCTTAAACTATAAAATTTTTTTTTTGAGTTTTGTGGCCATGCAAATTTTTTTCTGGAGAGAAGTGTTCATAGTTTTTTCTAGACCTCAAGAACCCCATAACCCATACAAGATTAAAAACAACCACTATAGAAGCCTGTATTTATAAGTTCCTACATCAGTGAATATAGTTGCATGACAGCTTAACATTAACCAGTTAACAGTAACTACAGTCAGGATGTGAGTTGGAGAGAACACTGTTTTGGAGAGTCTAATAAACAGTAACTATGTAAAATTTCAAAATTAATTAATACTCTGGTATTCTGACCTTTAAAATTGTTAAGTTTTTCCATCATTAATAGCTCTCCAATTTATCATAACATTTCTCTAGGATGACATTGGATGGAGTATTGTTTTATCAATGAATTCTGTTTACCAGTTACTAATTGGGTCTATGGAAAACACATATGAACACACTCACATATATATACACATGCGCATGCATACACATGCACCTGATAGAAATTCAATCAAAAGGAAAAACTGAAAGCTTCTCAAATATTATTGTGGTGTTTATGGTATGTTCTTTGAAGCTCTAGGTGCATCATGGGCAAGAGAGCTCTAGATGCATCATGGGTGGGTCTGGGGGCTCTCTGTGCTCCCAGCCCTACTCCTGCTTCAACTAGAGCAGCTGTGTGTTTTACGTGATGGTGTTTTCTCTCTCCTTCTTCCTGCCCCTATCAGAACTCCTGCTTTAAATATGTTCAATGACCACTAATATAAACTGTACATGAGAGCATAGTGAGCTGTCTGCAAGAACTTGGAAATGAGGTTGACCTCTGAGAGTTAAAATCCAAACGAGGGAATGAGATAAAAAACGGGCAAAATCATTTTGAAGAAAGAGGATGGTTCTCAGGTCTGAATAATATTTCACTCACCCAAGTATAATATTTATGCTTCTAAAGAAATAATGTGCCCCTCAGAATAGACTGAAAAAAGGGTAGGTGATCAGTAATAGACCATGGAAAAAATGAAAGAGAAAACTTCTCTATTTCCAGTCTCAAACAGAAAAATTTTCATACATGGATCCATCGGGTTAAGTTTGTTGAGCTCAAAATCCTCTATCTCCTGACATTCTGCCTTGACCCAAAGCAAAGAAATTTTTCTACCAAAGGAAGAAGGAATTGATAATTAGATTGGTTAAAGCCATCTTTCATTGCCTCCCAATGCAATGACCTGGGAATGCATCTTTGGGACAATTAGGGCTCACTGGCTCTGTGCACATACATGAAAAATGGGAATTAAAATCTGAGAGATTAACTTGATTTGCTAGTGAGCCCTGACTCATAAAGTTATTAGGTTGAAACATATGAAACTGCTAATATCCAACCATTTTTAGCCTATAAAAGAGGTTGCATATGGTTCTCTTCACATGGACTTAGTTCAGATTGAGTCTGGCTCCAAAACTTGGCTCTTTTCACTGTGTAGCATTGCCATGTCTGCAAAATGTTTGAAATATATTGCTTGGCCATTTTTGAGAAGTATATTTTCTTATTTTCTGTGGTTAAATAAGGAAAATCTTGAGTTAGTCTTTTTGATATTTTGCCTTGCAGTCTATAGGACCATTGGAAGAGGCAAAGAGGTGTTTATAAAGATTCATCTGGAAACAATGTGTAGGATGTACTGGAGTAGAGGCTTATGGAGACCGACAGATATGAGAGGAGCCAGTAGACCAGGTGGAAATGCTGAATTCAAAGGGGAAAAAAATGACCAGGAAACAACTTCTCCACCTTTGCCAGAGGGCCACTAAGGAGATCACTCCTTGCCTTTTGGGACAATCCAGCCTTGCCCAGGTCTTTTAAAAGTATGATCAGTAGGTAATCAGCCTGATATCCCATCTGATGACTCAGTTATTATGCAATGAGAGTGAGTCACTTCTCGCCTGTCTACATTTTCTCTTTGGGCTGTCTTTTCTTATTCCAGAGCCTACACTGCCAACTGAGTGGCAATGATTCGCAAATCTTTATCTCTTGCCCAAACCTCTTTCTTGGCCACAGATTCTACCTAAATGACAATGGAAGAACTTCACCTGGTTGTCCTAGAAGCACCTCCAACTCATAGCTGAGCTCATAGATTTCCCCACTAATTGGATCTTTCCTGTATCTCTATAATTTGTTAATAGCATGCTAGGGCTTCATCTTAGATAATTCTTTCAACTCCATCCTCAACATCTAATCTGTTTCTCTAACCTGTGTTTGTTTGCTTTTTTTAAAAAATCTCCTAAACATCTCCTCCTCTCTATATCCAGTGCCAGTGTTCAGTTGCATGCTAATTTTTACAGTGGCTTCTTTCCTGATCTTTCTTTTAAAATACACTCTTCAGGGGTGCCTGGGTGGCTCAGATGGTTAAGTGTCTGCCTTTGGCTCAGGTCATGATCCTGGGGTCCACTGATTGAGCCCCCACGTCAAGCTTTTTGGTCAGTGGGGAGTCTGCTTCTCCCTCTCTCCACACCCCCCACCCCTGGCTCATGAGCATGCTCTCTCTCTCAAATGAATAAATAAAAAAAAAAATCTAAAATACACTTTTCAAAGAATCTACTACTAATTCCCCCCTTCAGAAATCATCACTCAGTTTCAAACTCCTTACTATGCATTATTTTCACCACCTATTTACTGCTAAATTTTCTAGCTTTACCTGCATTCTCTCCCATATATATTTTTTATTTCTCTTGTGATTTCTAGGCAAAAAGGATTGTCAACTTCCCAAACATGTGTATTTTGCCATGCCTCCATGCATGTATGCAGATTTTCCTTCCACCTATAATGTCCTTTCCTCCACCTCTGCCACACCTCGTACCCAGGCTTGTCCACCTGGTTCTCTTAGTCATACTGAAAACAGCTTTTCCATCTTCTCCTTGAATCCTTCCCGCACCTCCTTCCCTTTCCCCCAGGCAGAGTGACTTGCTCTCTCTTCTCTACTCCCAAATACCTTCTCTAACATCTATATTACATTAATTACCTCATTATATAATAACTCTCTGCTCCATAGATTGTATCTTCCTGAAAGTCAGATCATGAATGGATGAATGAATGAGGGAATCTGAGCCAATTTTATTTCCTTTTTATAATATAAAAGTAGTTTAAAACTGAACCATTGAAATGTAACTGATATTTTCAGGAATCTGTGAAACATTCTCAAACTATTTTGATCCATCCCCAATGAGGACCAACTCAAAAATGGGCAGCAAGTTTCTCTTCTTACTTTCTGTGATTAAAAAAAGAAAATCTTGAGTCAATCTTTCTGTTATTTTATCTTGCAGTCTATAGGACTTTTAAAAATGTATTCAGTGTTCAAAACAAAAAAAAGATTAGAATAAAATTGCAAATTATGGGTATGCTTAAGAATCATTTATGATATGTTATGATAGTAAGGTAGTTGACTGGCCAGAAGATTGTGAGAGCACAAAGTGCCCTGGAGGATAGTTTTCCACTTGATCATTTCTTACCTGCATGATCTTTCAGTTACTCTCATTTATGTTGATTTGACAAAAAAAAAAAAAGAGTTGATTTTTGTCCTTACTTTTCTATTTCATGCTGTCATAGAGGAGGCCTTCCATCTTTGTATATATATAAATATTCATTGATGATTAGTAACTGTATTTAATTGATTAGTTGAGAGTTAAACCAATAAACAAGGTCTTTTAAAAAATCTATTTCTATTATCCAGAGTTCTCATTTTCAGGAAGAGATATAGTTTCAAAAATGTTAGGCTTTTCTAGTTAGGTCCTAAAAACATAATTCTTTTAGAGTGTTTAAAGGCAAGAACTCAAAATTTCATTATTATTTTTCAGACATTTTTGAGCAATTATTATTTCTTGATGTGTTGTTACAGGGCTACGTTCCATTTCTCTTTATTTGTAGGCTCAAAAGGTTCTTGAACCACTGTTGGGGAAATAAAATAGAGAAAGATCTCTTCTTCCTTCTTCTAAGGAAATGCTAAGCTTCCAAGGAAATATTCATCTAACTGGAACCAAATCTTAAACCTTGTTGGACCACATTTAACTGTAGTTGGGGGTATATGGTATATAAGGTCCTGCACTTAATTATGAATCTCCCTTCTTCCTCTTGTACCGTGAAGCAAGAGCCAGAGAAAGTGTTGAAGGGTTTTTTTCCAAATGTAATCCTAGTCATCCTACTCTTTCTTTGCCCTTTTTAGCAATCACAGACATTCTCATCTCTTTAGTCTTTTGTACTAAGTGGTCAACATGAAGTTAGTAAGACACTAAAATATGGATTTATACTTAAACTAGTGTAAAAAGCACCTAAAGTAATCCTTTTCACCAGGTCACAATCATTAATGCAGCTAACCAGAGATCTCTGCATTGTAATTTAAATCAGGGACCAGCTTATAATAAACTGGTAACTGTTTTGCCATTTTCCCAGGATATTTGTGAATATTTCTTCTATGTGGAAATCATGTGAGAAGAAACAACTAGACAAAGACAAGGCTGAAGCATTCCTGGGTTTCTTGACTATAATACCATATAAGAATTCTCCAAACTCACATGATCATTCATAACAAGGTTTTGGGGACTTTGATTTATTGTCCTCATTATTATCTGTTATCATCATCATCATCATCAACAACAACATCATTTGGATATTACTGAGAGTCTCCATGGCTAAAATTACAGAATAAGAAAATTTTGGAAGAAACTGGGATCTGAGATGGTTTTATTTACTTATTTCTAAGATTTTATTTATTTATTTGAGAGAGAGAGAGAGCACAAGAGGGGGAGGGTGAGAGGGAGAAGCAGACTGCTCACTGAGGAGAGAGCCTGATGCAGGATTCAATCCTGGGACTCCAGAATCATGATCTGAGCTAAAAGCATTTGTTTAACCAACTGAGCCATCCAGGTGCCCCTGAGATGGTTTTAAGTGTAAGGCTACCAGGAAAGGATAGTGACAGAATAATAAGGATAAAGATCATTTTCATAATAACATTAGCAGCTAACACTTGTTGGATATTTAGTTTATGTCAGACTCTGTGGTCATTGTCTTATATATGTGATTTTACTGAGTCCTCAAAATAACTCTATGAAGTAGGTACCATTATTTCCATTACATACATTAGAAAACTAAGGGCTAGAAAAGTTAAGTAATTTTCCCAAGATCCAAAATGACACTAATGTTCAGTATTATGTTAATTTGAGCATTTGAAAGGAAAGTGATGACTTTATAAACCTTGTTTTGAGATTTATGTTCTCATCAATAGCACAAGCACAATTTGGAAAAAGGTTAAACACAGCAATAACTTTATGAAGTTTTTTGGCATGATATATTCATTCAAATAAAATACTGACTTAGACATCTGCCTTTATTTGGAGATGCAGTACTCTTTTATTTAGACATATCCTAATTAAAGTTATAAATTATTGAATTTCAATTTTGCCTCTAGCTCTGCTTACTATTAAAGCCTATGGGTCTCTTTTAGTGCATAGTATCTGAACTTCAAGCATTTATTAGTATGTAAAAACATCATATTCTTTGCTATCCATTTCTGGAGTATTTTCTTAAGAATATGTAGTCTGTTCATTTTTAAAGACTATTTTTTTCTTTGAGTGAAACCATCCAGATTTACTGAGTTGATCTTTGGAATTAAACATTAGTCTACATTGAAAAATATTAGCAAAGCATTCCTTTTTTGTCACACCACATAGGTTTCATTTATTAACTCAAAACCAGGAATAGTTGAGCCTTTCTTGATTGGAGTTTTATAGCCGTTAGGCAGATTAATAGTGTCCCAGTGTAATTGTGTACCAGTAATAGAAGAAATGGAGTCATGGAATATTTTGGTACTCTGGACTCTGGTAGAACCATTTCTAACAATTATTTCTTTGACATGTCGAGAGCTTGATCAGTAACACTATCTATAATAACTTGGTGAAAGGAGAGATTCTTTGAAGGTGAAATATAGTAGAATTATAGAGATTATTTTTAAAGGAACTTACGGTTATGAGTTTCAAGTTCTTCATCTTAGAACCTCGCTACAAGCTCCATTGCCTCCACTGCTGTACAGCATCATGTATTAGCTGTTTCCATTCAGTAATGTGCTGAACATATCAACTGAATATTGTTAAGAGTCATTAAATATAATTTTTTAAAAAATTTTATTTATTTATTTGTCAGAGGGAGAGAGCACAAGCAGGGGGAGCAGCAGGCAGAGGGAGAAGCACGCTCCCTACTGAGCAAGGAGTCCAATGTGGGACTCGATCCTAATACCCTGACATCATGACCTGAGTCAATGGACTCGATCCCAGGACCCTGAGATCATGACCTGAGTCGAAGGCAGATGCGTAACCACTGAGCCACCCAGGCGTCCCGAATATACTGTTTTTTAGCAATATAATAAATGACCACATGGAGGAAACAACTGAGAACTAGATAGGAAGACATGTGCTTAACTACCGTATAGTGTAGGATTTTCATCAAAGGTCATTTTTCTCTTTAGGACAATCATGAATTGATGAATAACATCAAGCAGCCAGGGCAGTGTTTGCATGGTTACATTTTATATTTCAACTTCTCTAATACCACTAATAGAAATTTTTATCATGATTTTTTTCCAAGGGAATTTATCTGCATAAAAGATATGCAAATAAGGTTAATAAAATAGAAAATCAGAGCAAAGGGAGAAAAGAAAATAAAAATATCCTAACTCTATAATAATTTACACAGTGGAACTTCACATTTATTTCAGAGCTTCCTAACATACAAGGGAGGGAGGAAAATATGGTCAGTTACAACAGGGCTTTTTACCTATTATATCATAACTGACATTATATTACAAAGCAGACATTATAATTATTTTAAGGGACATGGCAGGAAACAGAGGCGCCTGCATTATCTACCCTGGGATCCAGATAGCCTGAGGGCTGAAAAGATCAATATTTGGGCACACCTACAAACACTCCAGGGTATACTCGTGAGCCAAGGCACGATGGTTGGAAAATCTGTTACATAGTTTACATTATTAGAGAAAAGGTTGTCTCCTAGTTTCCCCAGGGGTGGGGGGGGAAGCACTTTTCCTACCTCTAAATTCTAAAATACTACATTTATCACATGAGAATAAGTAAGAATAGATTTCTTAGATTGACGGTTGATATCGGCATAGTCATTCACTTTTGGTGTTAATTAATGTAATGATGTGCCATTAATAAAGAGGGTTTTGTTTACATGTTTGTTTGACTTTCACTGTCTCTAGGCATGGTCTCATGGTCTATGTGGCAGGTTACAGCATCATCCAGTTCTCCAAAGGAATTTCTTAGAGTAGATGTAGGGTTTCCCTCCTTGCTTTCTAATAGAAGACACACAATTTCCCATGGAGAGTGTGAAGACCAGCCAGTTCTTCAGCTATGGCGATGATGTATGAGTATGCGTTCTGCATTGCCCTACCCTTCCAAACCCTATGAATGGCGTGAAAGGGCAGGGCGCTGCAACTTGATGCCTGCAGGAAAAAGGAGACAGATTTTCGTGTAAATGTAGACTTTTGCATAATGAACCGATATGCAAGCCTCCAAGTTGTACAAGTTGTAACGGGTAGTATTTTGGAAACAAACATACAGGTATAATCAGCTACTAAGATACACAAGCAGAATATGTGGAAAATGTTTTTCTCCTAGAGGGCCTTGTGAGGGGCGTGGAAAGGAGCTTTTAAAATGAGGGAGACACTAAATCCTGTTGCCATGCAGGATTGAAAAAGTAAACAATATACACACTCCCAAGAGCTTTTCTTTAAAGAATCTGGATTGGAATGAGAACAGCAGATACCACATCCCCATCTGTTGCCATGAAAAGCAGAGGAACTAACCCAAGCCGAGAAGATTTATGTCAACTGGTAGCTTGGCAAAGTTAAGGGAACACTATTATTAGAGCTAATATTTATTAGGTAGATGATATTTCCTCCCGGAAATTTTTTAATAGTTTGGTTTGAAGTAATGTGATTTTTTTTTAAAAAAAGTTTTTTTTTAATTGGATTAGAAAACTATCTTCATTCAGTTGGAATATCCACTGCTCTTATGAATCATCTTAACTTGACTATACAAATCACCACATTGTGGAGAACTGGTGTTCAGGGTGTTATGGCCTAAATTGTGTTACTCCCAAATTCATATGTTGAAATCCTAACCCCTAGTACCTCAGAATGTGACTGTATCTAGAACTAGGACTTTATAGAGGTTATTAAGGTAAAATTAGGTCATAGGGGTGGACCGTAATCCAATATGACTGGTATTCTTATAAGAAAAGGAGATTAGGACACAGACATGTACATGCACAGAGGAAAAGATCAGGTAAGGACTCAGGGAGAAGGCAGCCATCTGCAAGCCAAGTAGAGAGGCCTCAGGAGAAACCAAACCTGTTGGCACTTTTAGAATTCCAGCTTTCAGAACTGAGAAAATAAGTATGTGTTGTTTAAGACCCAGCATGTGGTATTTTGTTATGGCAGCCATAGAGAATGAACACACGGGGTGTGAAATTTAAAAAAAAAAAATGGCCTAGCAAGTATTTTCTGATTTTTAAAAGAATAATTTTTAATATGTCTGCTTTAAAAAAATAAAATACATGGGGTACCTCGGTGGCTCAGTCGGTTAGGTGTCTGCCTTCAGCCCAGGTTGTGATCCCAGGATCCTGGGTTTGAGCCCCCCATTTCCCTCTCCCTCTGCTTGAGGTCTCTCTCTCTCTCTGTCTAATAAATAAATAAAGTCTTAAAAAAAAAAAGAATAAAATTCACAACTTTCTTCTGAAGTTGGCTGAAGATCCAGAGCTCCTCAATTTAAATAAGAGTCTCCCTGGCTGGACTGTAAGTTCCTTCAAAAAAGCTGGTGAGCCATGTTCTTGTTCTATGTGCATTCTCTGAGTGATAGCCTGTATTAAGGTACTCACTCTTGAAGTTCATTTTTGGACTTTTCATAAAGGAGAAGAAAGTGAATCCTGCAAACTATAAACCAAGAACCTTGCCCTCAATTTGAATCCGAAATCGAGAAAGAATTTATGCAAAGATGATTAAAATTTAGCATGGTACCACTAGTAATAAGGAATGTGAGTCTAATCAATCCCTCTCTGGGTCATTCATT
The DNA here is from genome assembly GCA_002007465.1 of Ailurus styani. Taxonomy (NCBI): domain Eukaryota; kingdom Metazoa; phylum Chordata; class Mammalia; order Carnivora; family Ailuridae; genus Ailurus; species Ailurus styani. The sequence continues at coordinate 223,341 of LNAC01000863.1, read as the reverse complement.
CAATGACATTGGACATTACTGTCTAGCTCTTGAAAGACTCTCCAACTTTGACTTCTAAAACATTGTTTTGATCTCTCTTACCTCCTTGACAACAGCTTCTCTGTCTCCTTTCCTTGCTTTTCCTTTTCCAGGCCCCTGTCAAAGCTATTGGAGTAACCATTACATTGAATAAGCACACCTCTTGGCATAATCAAAATATAACTGTTGTTATTAAAAGAACCTCTAAATTTATTTGTAGGGCAATTTTCCCCTATCCTGGATGGAAATTGATGGCGTTCACACCTCTTTTCTGCTACATCTTAAAATTTCAGGAACTTGGAAGGTAAGCAGTGATAATGCTGGGACTCACCTGTTCCTACTTGATTCGTTCCACTGTTCTCCTTGATCAGGCTTTTCCGTGTGCTGCCTGCACTCTGAGATCAATCCTTAGAGCCCTAGGTGTTGAGAAGGGAAAAAAAAAAAGTTCCCATTGATCTGGATTTACAAGCCAATTCCAGCTTAGGTCACATGCCAGGTTTTTACCAACTATAAAGTTTCATGCCACTTTGAGGTACTGGGCTGGAACTCAGCAAAGGACATTTCTCAGATTCTTTTGTCTGCTAGTTTCTTACCAGCTTCTATGAATGGGAGGCACTAGAGGGGCATTAGAAGGCAACAGGAGGGAAGAAAGGAATTTCTTCCCCTTCTTCTAGTTGCCATTTCATCACTCCAGCTGCTGGGGAAAGTGGTTCCAGCTTCCAGCTTCTTTCTGAACTCCCAGCACTCCCTTCACCGTGTTCCTTAGAGGGACCAGCAGCTACCAGGGCATATTCATTCCTTCAGTAGTCGGAGTTAACCATTGTTCTGCTTCATGTTACCTACTCGCCGGCCAGATCTGGCCAGCCAAATCTCAAAAGTCTGCCCCCTAGTTGGAGATCTTCCCCTACAGTTTGGAGCACCAGGTCTACAGAGTTTCCTCCTGTGAGCTCCTGTGTCTGTATCCTCACCCCTTTTTGCTTCTGCAGACCAAGAGTTACTTGCTCTTTCAGCCTTTCCATGCTTACGGAAAGAGTTCTCTGGGTTAACTCCTTCTCTCTTTGAAATACCCAGTGTGGTTTCTGATTACTTTCTTGGCCCCCGGAGTTACACAGGTCATGGGGCCAATCACCAAATGCTGAAGCCAGAGACTGGCCACAGTTCATCAAGCCTGGGACTTCTGTAGCTCAGAGCATGATCTTTTATTAGAAAAAGGATAGGTAGGGAGGATGGCACTACCTATGAGACAGAAACTGTAGTTATAGTAAAAAAAAAATAGCTCTATATTTTTCATGGTAAATTAGGGAAAGGAAGAAGAACAGTAACTGAAAAATAGCGAAAGTAAGGGAAGAGTTCTGTTCTGAGATGGATATGCATGTTTAAATGCTGATGGGAAGGACTAATATACATGCAGAGGCAAAAGGAGCAGAGAAAGAAGAGATAATAGGTGGTGTTAGGCTCGAAAAAGAGTGGGAACCTAGACTGAGGCTAAGCTTTGAATAGAAGGGGGGCACATTTGCTTAAACAGGAGTGAAAAACGAGGGGCAGGGACATTTTTTAGGTGCAGGAACTTGTTGGAGCTTACATATCCTGAACTCTATTTTCTCTGTTAAGATGAACATAGTCATTTTCAGGGAGGAAGTGGGCAGAATGGGTCTATGGTGGAAGTTTGAGGAGAGAGAAGCTGTAGAAAAGCCCTCTTGTGAAGGAGAGAGAAAGGTGGTCAGAGAACATAATGGGGTTACCAGAAATAGTGAAGGCGGCTTTGAATTCAGTAGTCATAAATTTGTAAGGGTACCAGTTTTCTCTCCTGTGTACTTTTTTCATTTAAATTTTGGTGCAAGAGTGTGTGGAGTAAGTGCAGAGAAAGTATCAAGAAAGTGTGGAGTTAGTGTGGAGAAAATGTGAAGAAAGTGGGGAGAAAGTAGGTACTTCATTTCTTCCAAAATGAGGGATGGAGAGAGACAAGAGAGCTTGAGGTTTTGGCAAAATGTTTATTGAGGTGGCAAACGATTATATTCTGGAAAAGGGGGGGGAAAGGCAAAAGGGAGCAAGGAGAAGGTGTACCTCAGAGACGCCAAAGACTGGAGGAGCCCAAAGAGATCCAGGAGTGATCCCATGGCAGGCACCAGGATAAACATTTTGCAAGGATAGAAGTGATAGAGTCACAGAGCACAAGGACTTCAAATGACGATTATGGAAATGGGCCACTAAGGTAGAGGAAAATTTATTGAAAAAGACAATGTCAAGCAAGAAACCAAGAAACATTTATTTCTAATTCCTTGGATAAGGCCTTGCGTATATGTTCAATGCTTTATGCATCCAATATTAGTTTTCTCTTGTTAAATTGTGAGCCTATTGAAAGTTGGGTCTGTGTCTAAAATATGTTTTGCTCATCCAGAGCCTCACAAAACCTCTAGCCCATAGAATACTTTGAAAGAGCAATAGTACAATATATATTTTTTTTAATTTTTAAATTTTAATTCCAGTATACTGAACATACATTGTTGTATTAGTTTCAGGTGTGCAGTATAGGGCTCCAACAATTCTATACATTATTCAGTGATCATCATGATAAGTGTACTCTTAATCCCCATCCCCTATTTCACCCATCCCTCTACCCACCATACACACACACACACACACACACACACACACACACACACACACAGTCATACCTCACCTTTATCCCTTCATCTATCAGTGGACACTTGGACTGCTTCCATAGTTTGACTATTATAAATAATGCTGCAGTAAACATAGGGGTAGGGGTAGGGGTGCCTGCCTTCGCCTCAGGTCATGATCCGAGGGTCCTGGGATCGAGTCCTGCATCAGGCTCCCTGCTCTGCGGGAAAGCCTGCTTTTATCTCTCCCACTCCCCCTGCTTGTGTTCCCTCTCTCATTGTGTCTCTCTCTGTCAAATAAATAAATAAAATCTTTTAAAAATAAAAATAAAAAAATAAACATAGGGGTGTATCCATTCAAAGTAATGTTTTTGTATTCTGTGGGTAAATACCCAGCAGTGTAATTACTAGATCATAGGATAGTTCTATATTTAATTTTTTGAGGAACCTCCAAACTATTTTCTACAGTGGGTGCACCAGTTGACCTTCCTACCAACAATGTATGAGGTTTCCTTTTTTTCCCATATCCTTGCCAACATTTGTTTCTTTTTTTTTTAAGATTTTGTTTATTTATTTGTCAGAGAAAGAAGCAGAATCCCTGCTGAGTAAGGAGCCTGATGTGGGACTCGATCCCAGGATCCTGGGATCATGACCTGAGCTGAAGGCAGAGGCCTAATCAACTGAGATACCCAGGAGTCCCTCAACACTTGTTTCTTGTGGGCTTTTTTTTTTTAAGCCATTCTGACAGGTATGAGGTGATATCTCATTATAGTCTTTTTTATTTATTTATTTTTTAAGATCTATGTATTTATTTATTTATTTATTTATTTATTTATTTATTTATTTGACAGAGAGATCACAAGTAGTCAGAGAGGCAGGCAGAGAGAGAGGAGGAAGCAGGCTCCCTGCTGAGCAGAGAGCCCGATATGGGCCTCGATCCCAGGACCCTGAGATCATGACCTGAGCCGAAGGCAGAGGCTTTAACCCACTGAGCCACCCAGGCGCCCTATAGTCTTTTTTATTTTTAAAGATTTTATTTATTTATTTATTTATTTGACAGATAGAGAGAGATCACAAGTAGGCAGAGAGGCAGGCAGAGAGAGGAGGAAGCAGGCTCCCCACTGAGCAGGAAGCCCTAAGCAGGCCTCCATCCCAGGACCCTGAGACCATGACCTGAGCTGAAGGCAGAGGCTTTAACCCACTGAGCCACCCAGGTGCCCTCATTATAGTTTTGATTTGCATTTCCCTGATGATGAGTCATGTTGAGCATCTGTATGTGTTCTCTGGAGAAATGTCTCTTCATGTCTTCTGCCCATTTTTTAAGTGGATTGGTTGGGGAGAGTTGATGTTAAGTTGTATAAGTTTTTTATATATTTTGGATATTAACCCCTTATCAGATATGTCATTTGCAAATATCTTCTCCCATTCAGTAGGTTGTCTTTTAGTTTTGTTGATTGTTACCTTCACTGTGCAGAAGTTTTTATTTCAATGTAGTCACAATAGTTTATTTTTGCTTTTATTTCCCTTGCTTCTGGAGACATATCTAGAAAAATGTGGCTATAGCCAATGTCAGAGAAATTACTGCCTGTGTTCTCTTCTAAGATTTTTATGGTTTCAGGGCCCACAGGACCCTAAAGAATTTAGGTTTTTATTTGTTTATTTTTTAGTTTATTTTTGTGTATGGTGTATTAAAGTGGTCCAGTTTTCTTCTTTCAAAGGTAGCTGTCCAGTTTTCCCAGCACCATTTGTTGAAGAGACTGTCTTTTTCCCATTGCATACTCTTTCTTTTTAGATTTTTAAAATTTTATTATTTTTATGATTTTAGATAAGGTTCTATTTTACTTTTTTTTTTCGCTTCAGAGATAGTTTAGTGATTCATCAGTTGCATATAACGTTCAGTGCTCATTCCATCTAGTGCCGTCTTTCGTGCCCATCACCCTGTGACCCCATCTCCCCTCCTACCTCCCCTCTAACAACCCTCAATTTGTTTCCCATAGTTGAGTCTCTTACGGTTTGGCTTCACTTCTTTTTCTTGTCTGATTATTGTGGCTAGGATTTCCAACAATATGTTGAATAAACGTTGATATCCTTGTCTGATCTTAGCAGGAAAGCTCTCAGTTTTTCACCATTGAGGGTGATGTTACCTGTGAATTCCTTATATGTGGGCTTTATTTTAATCATGAATGGTTGTTGTATTTTGTCGAATGCTTTTTCTGCATCTATTGAAATGATTATACAGCTCTTATCCTTTCTCTTATTTATGTGATATATCACATTGATTGATTTGCAAATATTGAACTACCCTTGTATCCTGGGAATAAATCCCACTCTATTGTGGTAAATGATTTTTTAATATATCATTACATTCCATTTGCTAATATTTTGTTTGGGATTTTTGCATCTATGTTCGTCAGAGGTATTGGCCTGTAGTTGAAAGAACAATATTTTAATAAAATAGTGAAAATGGAAATTCAGGGAATTTTTTTTTTTAAAGGAGGCTCCATGCTGGAGCTTGAACTCACAGACCTGAGATCAAGACCTGAGTGGAGATCAAGAGTCAGACACTTACCTGACTGAGTCACCCACAGTCCCCTCAGGGAATTTTTTTGACCTGTTCATTGCCTTCAGGATGATAAGATATGATTATTCTCTGCAGCTTTAGCAACTGAAGGTCTAGATGAGGTCAATTAATTGCCCAAGGTGAGCCGAAGCTAACTTCAAATATACAGAAACTTCACTGAGTTAAAAGAGAACACATTCTTTTGAATTTGTTATAACACAGAACATTTCCTTTTTTCATTTGTTTGTTTTCTTTCCATACATGGCTTTGTAAAATCAGTAATGCAATGGCTATTACTTGCCATAAAGTACAAGCTCAAAGGGGTGTGGCACTGAAAGGTAGTGACAGTCCAGCCACTTGTTGAGAGAAATGAGAAGTGTAAATGACTCCCATGTTGTCATCTTTCCTGTTTCAGAACTGCAGGAAAGATGATGCTCTGCTCATTTCCCCCTTCATCCCTCCTCCTTACGCCTATATAACATTTCAGTTGGACCAGCCCTATTTGCCTCATGCCCACCATCTCTGGTCCACTCCTGCACAGCATCCTGAGACCTGACACGGTTTAGGATTAAGCTATCAACAAGTGGTGCTTAGAGAATTAAAATCTCTAATTTTAAAGTCATATTTATTCAGAGTGACATCCCATGTGATGCTTCCACTTTTGATTGCATTTTTATCTGCTCAGAAACTTTTTTTTTAAAGAATTATTTATTTATTTGGGGGGGAGGGGCAGAGGGAAAGAGTAACTTAGGCAGACTCCTGAGCATAGAGCCCAATGAAGGGATAAATCTCATGACCCTGAGCTCATAACCTGAACTGAAACCAAGAATTGGACACTTAACTTCCTGTACCACCCCTCACTTCATCTCATTACTCAGAAACTCTTAATGAATCTATCACTCCTCAGGTGGATTGAAAGTTATTTACAAAAGTGAAAAACCCAAGGTTTACCAATGGTTTACTTTTTAAAAAATAAATTTGAGGGATGCCTGGGTGGTTCAGTTGGTTAAGCATCTGCCTTTGGCTCAGGTCATGATCCCAGGGTCCTGGGATCAAGTCCCACATCAGGCTCCTTGCTCAGCAGGGAGCCTGCTTCTCTTTCTGCCTGCTGCTTCCCCTGCTTGTGCTCTCTCTTTCCCTCCCTCTCTGACAAATAAGTAAATAAAATCTTTTTTAAAAATAAAAATAAAAAAATAAATATATGAATAAATAATGAACTTGAAGTGAAACAACTGAAATGTCTTTCAGTGGGTGAACGGTTAATGAAACACTGCTATATTCATGCTACGGGATACTGCTCAGCAATAAAAATGAATGAACTATTGATACATTCAACAATATGGATGGATCTCAAGGGCATCACGCTTAGTGAAAAAAAGCCAGTCTTAAAAGGCTATGTACTATATGACTCCATTTATGTAACATTCCCCATGTGACAAAACTATGAAGTTGAATAAATTAAAGGACAGGGACAGAGTTGGGGAAGTTTGACTATAAAAGAGGGGCATGAAAAATTCTTACATGCTGATAGAACAGTGTTGTATCTTATTCTTTTTCATCACTGCACAGTTACAAATTTTTTTCTTGTGATGAGAACTTTCAAGTGCTACAGTCTTAGCAACTTTCAAATATACAATATAGTATTATTAGCTACAGTCACTATGCTATACATTACATTCCCCAGGACTTACTTATTTTGTAATTGAAGTCTGTAGCTTTTGACTTCCATTGCCCATTTTGCCCTACTCTACCCCTTACCTCTGGCAGCCACCTATCTGTTCCCTGTATCCATGAGGTCTATGTTCTTCTTTTTAGATTCCAAATATAGGTGAGATAATATGGTACTTGTCTTTCTCTGACTCATTTCACTTAGCATAATGCTCTCAAGTTCCATCTATGTTGTTGTAAATGGCAGATTTTTCCTTCCTGTTTTGTGGCTGAATAATATTCCAGTGTGTGTGTGTGTGTGTGTGTGTATTCCACATTTTCTTTATCCATGTATCCATCAGTAGACACTTAGGTTGTTTCCATGTCTTGGCCATTGTAAATAATGCTGCAATGAACATGAGGCTACAAATACCTTTTGAGTTATAATCTTTGTTTCCTTTGGATAAATATCCAGAAATGGAATTACTGGATCATATGGTAGCCTATTTTTAATTTTTTAAGGAATGGCTTCATACTGTTTTCCATAAAGCCACACCAATTTACATTCCCATCAACAGGGCACAAGGTTTCTTTTTTCTCCACATTCTTACCAACACTTGTTATTTCTTAACTTTTTGATAATAGCCATTCTAACAGGTGTGAGGTGATATCTCATTGTGGGTTTGATTTGCATTTCCCTAATGAATAGTGAGTGATGTTAAACACATTATATGACAATGGTCATCTGTATGTCTTCTTTGGAAAAATATCTTTTCAGATCTTCAGCACATTTTTAATCAAATTTGGTTTTGGTTTTTTTTGGTATTGAGTTGTACAAGTAGTTCTATATGTTGACTTTAACAGTGGCTACATGAATTTGTTTATGGCATTAAAGTTACATAGAAGTAAACACACACACACAGGCAAATGAGTGCATATAAAAACTAGTGAAAACTGAATAAGGTATGTAGTCCAATTAGCAGTTGTATTAGTCAGGATTCTCCAGAGAAAGAGTCAGAATATATGTATTTCATATATATGAAATATAGAAGCCGGAGAGTCAGGTAAGCCAGTGTATAGTTTGAAGGCCTGAGAACCAAGGGAACCAATGCTGTCAACTCTAGTTCAAGTCTGAAGGCCTGAAAACCGGGAGTACTGAGAGCAGGAGGACCTTGCGTCCCCTCTGCAGTCAGGAAGAGGCAGGGTAAATTCCACCTTCCTCCACCCTTTTGTTTTATTCAGGCCCTCAAGGGATTAGATGATGCCCACTTATGCTGGAGAGGGTCATCTGTTTTACTCAGCCTACTGATTCAAATGCTAATCTCCTCCAGAAAGACTAATACACACTCAGAAATAATTTTTAACTAGCTGTCTGTGCATCCTGTGACCCAATCATTTTAACACAAAAATTCACATCACAGCAGTATTGTACCAATGTCAATTTCCGGTTTTGATTTTGTGTATGTAAGATATTTATATAAGACATCACCATTAGGGGGTGTTAGGCAAAGGCTACACAGGACTGTATGTACTATTTATATAGTCTAGAATCATTTCCTGTGTCTAGAATCATTTTTTAAAAAGTTTACAAGTCAGTTTGAAAAGAGTTAAGATTTCTTCCAAAATAGTATCATCTTTGGGCACCTGGGTGGCTCAGTGGGTTAAGCCTCTGCCTTCGGCTCAGGTCATGATCTCAGGGTCCTGGGATCAAGGCCCACATCGGGCTCCCTGCTCAGCAGGGAGCCTGCTTCCTCCTCCCTCTCTCTCTGCTTGTGATCTCTCTCTCTGTCAAATAAATAAATAAAATCTTTAAAAAAAAATAGTATCATCTTTACTTACATTCTGACTGAAAGGTAAAGAAAGGGCCCCATTCTGTTCTAAGAACAATTCTCTCTAAGATTATAAGAAAGCCCAGAGAATCTCTTTTTT
>LNAC01000863.1:157715-208495 GCA_002007465.1 Ailurus styani | reverse complement strand
ATATATATATATATATATATATATATATATATATATATATATATGAGAGAGAGAGAGAGAGAGAGAGAGAGATTGAGAAAGCGCAGGAGGAGAGACAGAGGGAGAGGAGAGAGAGAGAATCTCTCTCTGCTTGGGTCTCAAGCAGACTCAGCACTAACCATAGAGCTTGGAGCTCAAGCCTGGCTGGAGCCCAAGGTGGGGTTTGATCTCACCACCCTGAGATCAAGACCAGAGCTGAAACCAAAAGTCAGATGCTTAACCAACTGAGCCACCCAAGTGCCCCTGATTTTGTTTTCTTTTAATTATAACTTAACTTTTCACCTTTTCTCTGGAAACTTTTAGGTTCTCTTCTTCATTACTTCATTCTTCATCACTTCATCACTATGAAATTCCAGAATTCCATAATACTATGGTTTGGGTCTGTTTTCATTTTCTAGGCTGGCACTCATTAACCTCTTGTCACTATAGTATATTTTATTTATAATTTAAAATTTATAAAGTAAAATTTCCCCATTTGTTGTTGCTTTGTCTTTACAAACCTCCTATCTATTAGAAATTGGATCTCTTGGGTTTCTCTAATTCTTTCGTCTTTTATTTCCCTTTTCCCTCACATATCCTTTATGCTACTTCCTGGAAGATTAGATTATCTTGAGTTTAGCTTTCTACACACACTGAATTCTTTTTTTTTTTTTTTAATTCTTTACTGTCGGCATCAGATGGTTCATTTTTACAAATTCTTTTTTATTTGATGACTGATTCATTCTATAGCATTATCGTTTGTTTTAAGAAAGTCACAATTTCTCACCTGAACATATTAATTAAGGTAGGGGTTTTGCTAAGGGAGGGATGGCTGCAGAGGGTGGGGGAGTGAGCAAATTGATGTCTTGTTAATCTGCCTAACTTATGTCACCTCCTTCTCTGCTGCTTCTCAGCTATTAGCTTGGAAAAGCGTTTTCTCTCAATGAATTCCTGATGCATTGAAGGCCCAGTTGTGAAATCCCATCCCACCCCAATTAGTGGGATAGGATGTAGACTTTATAGTTGAGGTAGTTTTCATCAAGATTTAAAATTATAAGCAATAAAGAATTCATGGTTTTCAAGTTCATAAAAAAGAAATAAAATTTCTGTTCAAGTTAAGATACTACTGTAATATCCTTATAGACCAAATACTAGGAATAGTTATCTCTGGGTGATGAGAATGTATGATCAGGAAGAAAAAAAACTCAAAAGATTGGCTGTTATAAAATCAGGGAATAAGGGAAGAAGCCTACTTGAGGTAGAAATGTAATGAGGTATGAGTTAAGGTGGGAGAGAAGTGGTAGAGAAGTCAGTGGAAAGATCATGGGTTAAATTTGATGAGCTAGTACAGAGCTAAATGATGATAACAGTTGCCTGGGAAAGGGGGGGATGGTGACTGATATGGAGTAGTGCTGAAAACCATGGACCATTGAATGAGTTATCTGCACAGTCCTTGTTATCCTCTAAAAGGTGAGCAAGAGTTTTGGCAGGGGAAGGGGACAGATGGACAAGACTCTGAGCCATGTATTAAAATCGCATGTCTAATTAAGAATTATCCAAAGATAATGTGGACTAGGGAGTTGGTAGACCACACCTCTAGGACTTGCTACTTTATTCAGTGAAATATACCCATGTACTCACCTGTAAATAAAGTGGGCTGTTTGTAAATGGCAGCTTTTAGAATCAATCTAGGAAGAATCGTATTTTCAACAAAGCATTATTATTATATTTCTCCTCTGTTTAACTTCATCTATGTGGTAGACATTTCATGTAGTGTTGAAAATCTCCACTTTTGGAGTACCTGGGTGGGTCAGTCAGTTGAGCATCTGCTTTCGGCTCAGGTTATGATCTCAGGATCAAGATCCACATCAGGCTCCCTGCTCACTGTGTAGTCTGCTTCTCCCTGTCTCTGACTCTTCCCTGCTCATGATCTCTCTCTCCTTCTCAAATAAATAAATAAAACCTTTAAAAAATAAAAAAGGAAAGTTTCTACTTTCTTACTAAATTGCTGTTTAGTATTTCAAATGCTTAATTTGCAAGCATAACTAATTGCATTAATGAATTCAGAGTAAAGGAAAATGAAAAGATAGGGAGAGGCTCTGAGATATGACAGGCAACCTTTCAAGTCTAAGAAATTTTATAAATCCCCTACTGATTTACAGAAGTCTTTCAGTTGTTTACATACCAACTGATTGTCTTGTCTGCCCCAGGTCTGGCTGACCCACTTCCTGGTTTGATAAAGATTGCTTGGAAGCCAAGAAAACATTGGCAAGATTAGTCAGATTCATTCAGAGGAAGTTACTTAAGAACTCATTTTATTTATGTTCCTTTATAAATATTTCTACACCCACCCTTTACCTAAACTGTTCACACTGCAGCCCCTTCAAAAAAAAAAACACGAAACACTGGAATTATAATGAAAACAAATTTATATTCTGGTTCTCCATGGGTGGTCCTATGTGATCAGTGCCCAAAATTAGTGCAGAGTTTAGGAGTGTTTGTTTTTTCCCTCTCATAACATGCACTAAAAGTAATCCTGCTAGTATACCCCTCCCTTCAGTCCTGAAGTTCATTTCTTCTTCTGATCCTATGGTCCTTTAATATTCACTCATTAGTGTCTACTTTTGTAGACACTAGGATTCTGCCTAATCCTAGGGGTCCAGGAACTCAAATGGTTTAAGTAGGTTGAATTATCTGCTTTAAGTTAAGGAAACATCCAGAACAGAACATTTGGTACCAGAATTCTTTCAATTCCACCGAATTCGAGTCCCCCAAATTCATGACAATGCAGCCTGATTTTCGCATGTAACACACACACATACATGTATATGTGCATGCATTTTTTTTTATTTGAGAGAGAGCAAGAGCACGTGAGCAGGGGGAGGAGCAGAGGGAGGGGCAGACGGAGACAGACAAGCAGACTCCATGCTGAGTGCAGAGCCCAACTTGGGGCTAGATCCCAAAACCCTGATAATGAAGGAGAGTGGGAAGAAAGAAAAGCCTCAGCAAGGGGCCCTGTCCTAAAAGGAAACTACCCTTAAAAGGAAAAAGACTCCATCCTGTTATTCTACATCACCCTGAAAGGAGCCCTCCCCTCTTCCCTGTGTAAATAACTACCTGATTATAGATGAGCACCGAGACAAAAACCTGATTGGGTGACAGGCGCAGGGAGGGTTAATCAGATTAAAACAGACTGCTGACAGTCACATAAAAACCACAAGATTAAAACAAACAAACAAACAAACAAACACCCACTAGATTTAGAAGTGCTAAAGTCTTCCTTGGAGGCACCATCTCCAAATACAGCCACAATGGGAATTAGAACTTCAACACACTCATTTTTGGAGAAATAGATATATTCAGTCCATAACACCAACACCCTTATTTTATAAAGCAGAAAAAGATCCAAAGAGAATGATAGAAACTCAAGATTAAAAGGGATCTAAAGATTATAAAGATCAACCTTCTTTCCTCTGATGTTTTCTACCAAAACCTTTTAAATAACTTGTTAAATAAATTCATGGCAAAGCTGGGTTTCTTAGTTACTTGATTCTCAGTTGAAAGCTTTTTCTGTGATATTACTACCGTCTCTCCCTCTTAAGTCTTTTCCAAGTTGTTACCGATTCCCTCTTATGGCAGGAGAGTCCACTGCTCTGAGGTTCTTAACTTAGATCATGTTCAAGGGCTTCAAGACCTATATGAAGTTTTATGACAATTTTTGTGTTGTTGCTATTTTTTGTTTTAGATGTGTAGCTTTTATCAGGTCTAAAAATAGTTGATGACAGCAAAAGAGTCCATCCACTAAGCAGTAACTTTCTCTATCTTACCTGAGTGACTTAGTCTTCTGATTTGCAAGTCTGATTTTGATGCTAGATATGGAATATCCACTATAAAAAAAAAAGACTAGTAAGAAGTATTTTGGGTGTTCAAAGTACTGAACCTCATGCTAAGAATAGAAAAATGAATACCATAATTCTTTAATAAAGACTTAACTAAAGACAGAATAATAAGGAAGCATTGAAGACAAGTGAATTTATTGAACACACAAGTTATTCTGACTCTTAAAAAAATGGTTTTTTAAATTTAACCATGCTGTGAAAATTCCCAATTCGACTTTCCTCATTCTTCTGAATCTTATTAAAGCTGCAGGGTATTGGGCATAAACTATCTAACCATTTTTTTTTTCTCATTCTGAGCTGACATTATATTGGGGAAAGGATGAAATTTAGTGGTGTTGCACTTATTCTGCAAGTGGAAGTCTCCACTTTCATTTTTAATTTTTTTTTATATTGAAGTATAGTTGAACACATAATGTTACATGAGTTTCAGATGCATAGCATAGTGATTCAACCAACAGCTATGTTTACCACAAATGTAGCTATCATCAGCCACCATGCAATGTCATTGTCTATATTCACTATGCTGTACCTTTTATCTCATGACTTATTCATCCCATAACTGGAAGACTGTATCTCTCACTGCCCTTTACCTATTTTGCCCATCCTCCTCTCTGGCCACCATCAGTTTTCTCTCTGTATTTATGAGTCTGTTTTTGCTTTTTGTTGGTTTATTTATTCATTTGTCTTGGTTTTTAGATTCCACATATAAGTGAAATCATATGATATTTGTCTTTCTCTGTCAGACATATTTCGCTTAGCATAATATCCTCTAGGTCCATCCATGTTATCACAAATGGCAAGATCTCTTTTTTATGGCTGAATAATATTCCATTGTGTATATGGGCGTATCTTCTTTATCCATTCATCTATTGATGGACACCTGAGATGCTTCCATACCTTGGCTATTATAAATAGTGTTGCAATATACATAGAAGCTTTCATTTTCTATTTTAATTCCAAAAAAGAAATTATATGTTCTTTTAAAAACTCTCCAATTCATACACAATAGACTGGAGTTGATCCAGACAGAGATCTATAGCAGAAAGTGAACATACAGGTAGGAAAGATAGTTAATCAACTCTACAACCACTGTTTGCAGAGAAAATCTAAAAAAGGGAAAAATCTCTGAAGAAATTCAGTGATGATTATATGAACTTAAAGGTTGTATTTAAAGCAAATGTGTAAGAAAGGCCTAAGACAAATAAGTAATAAGGTCCTTGAAGCAAGATGCACACAACCTGTCAGTCTCTGCGGGATGCCAGAAGTAGGTTCAAAAATGACCATAACATCAACATGTACTAGAAAAAGACTGAGCTCAAAATGCACTGTACAATTTGTTGTGCACGTCTTCCTTGAATTGTAGTGGGTCACACCCGGGAGCTGCAGCTCACTGCTGCTGCCCAGCAGCACAAGACAGCATCGGTCAGATAAAGATCAAGATTCAAAATTTGAAGTACAGTGTCTATTGAATGCACCATCATAAAGTTGAGAAATCATTAAGTTGAACCATCATAAGTGGGGAACCATCTATATATACCTACATTGAGTAATTTATATGCATACTTTCCAGTTTAGGTAGTGGGTCCCATTACTCCCAATCTATTCTTCTCTTGTCCTCCTTAACTACTATGTTAGTTTCTTATTGCTGCTGTGACAAGATTACCTCCAATTTGGTGGTTTTAATGATACAAATTTCTTATCTTATAGGCCTATAGTTTAGAAGTCCTAAATGGGTCACTTTGGGCTAAAATCAAGGTGTGCCTTCCTTTCCAGAACCTCTATGAGAAAATAAGTTTTCTTGGCTTTTCCAGCTGCTACAGGCTTCCCAAGTTCCTGTGTCCCTGGTTCCTTCCATCTTCAAAGCCAGTAATAGCTGGTTGAGTCTTTCTCACATTGCATCTCTTTGACACTGACGCTTCTGCCTCCCCCTTTCACATACAAGGCCTCTTGTGATTGCATCGGATAATCCAGGATGATCTTTATTTTAAGGTCAGATGATCAGCAACCTTCCTTCCTCTGCAGCCTTTGTTATATAATATTTGACAGATTCCAGTAATTAGGAGTTGGGCAACTTTGCGGATGTGGAGGGGCATGATACTGTCTACCACCACTACCAAGGTAAAAAACACTCTAAGGAATGTGTCCTGTAATAATATGCCAGGTGAACCTTTCTGAGCTGTTAAACTTCTTATCCCCAGTCTCTTATACCCATTAAATTGACTGAAAACCAAAGAACTGTATTGTTACCACAGAATATATAGATACTAAGCTATTTTAGGAGTCAGATGCAAGATGAGTTACGTAGCCTTCTCTAAAACTTCTCATAGTATAATTGAAGAAAATGAAACCCAGAGGGATTTCTATTTCTTCATGTCACAGAACGTCAATGTTAGAGCCTCAAATTCCTTCCACTTTCTTCTGATTTATTTTCTCAGTACAATATTATCATTAACACTATTTATTATATGACTGGAGAAATAAAAAAAAAAGAACAGTCGTTTGCTGTGAGTTACAGTAGGCATTACTGTCTCCATTTTACCTTTTAAAGGTGAGGAACGGGGGGCTTTTATTAACTACACTGCCAGAAAGTGGATGAGCCCAGATGTGCCCAACTCCAAAGCCCATGCTCTGGATGCAAGTATTTAACCAGTCCACCACCATGTCATTATCCTCAGGAACATGAAAAGTCATGTTCTTGACTTGTAAGGTCTGAGTTAAGTAAATTTAATCTAGGAATTCACAACTGTTTTATAATTCCCATGGATATCTCTAGCTTTTTCAAGTGACGCTGTGAATTTCTAAATACAAAATAGAAGTCACATTCTAAATTAACCTATTTATGCAAATTCACTTTATTAAGAACATTTATGACATATATCACCTTTTAAATAACAAAGAGAATTAATATAAGAAAAGGGAAAGCTGCATCAATCTATCTGGTATTAAACTCCCCAGAGCTGGAGCTTGAATACAATTACACTGTTTCTGACATTCAAAGGCTCTCCTTCTGTCTTTGAAGCAGGCTTCTTCCGACTTGAACAGCATTTCAGTAACCTGGTGTCTAGAACATTACTCAATAGTGTTAAGTCAAGTCTAAGTAAAATATGCCATGATAATGTTACAGAAAATTTACATTTTAATGGTAGGTTTCAGGGTGTGGGTGAAAGAAACATTCTTGTCCTTTGCATCACCTCCAACTGTGTTTTGCTTACAGAGAAAGATTGTTTACCCCTTGGCCTCTCTTCCTTGCTTCTTTCCGAGTACTATGTGAGTGGAAAACACTCGTTCAAGGGCATGTAAAACATATCCCACCCTGTGTTTGGGAATGTTGTCATCGTGCAGAGGTGTTGAGAAATAGCCAGGGAAAGTCACGCAATGATGCTTCCACCTCACCAATTAGGAACAATCAGGAACATGAAAGAGCAAGTGAGCGCTCTCTGGACAGAGTTCACTCACACAAAGACACTGAGGCAGGGGGAGCCGAAGCAGAAGAGGCTGAGGCACAAGACCAAATCAAATCTTAAGCTTCTTCCGTTTGGTTTCAGTGATGAGATATCTGGGGAAAAAATGGGGAAGTAAACTGAAAAGAACTCTTCCTGCGATCTTTATTTTATCAAATAACAATCTTTTCTTTGAAATTTTTACCATGGCTTCAGCTCATAGGCAGTGTGACCATTTCTTTTTCTTTCTTTTTTTTTTATTATTATTATTTACCCCAGGGGTACGGGTCTGTGAATCATCAGGCTTACACCTTTCACAGCACTCACCAAAGCACAAACCCTCCCCAGTGTCCATAACCCATCCACCCTATCCCTACCCTCCCACCCCCCAGTAACCCTCTGTTTTGTGAGATTAGGAGTCTCTTATGGTTTGTCTCCTTCCCATCCCATCTTGTTTCATTATTTTCCCCTCCCTACCCCCCAGAACCCCCCACCCTGTCCCTCCAGTTCCTTATATCAGAGAGATCATATGATAATTGTCTTTCTCTCATTGACTTATTTCGCTCAGCACAATAACCTCTAGTTCCATCCACATCGTTGCAAATGGCAAGATTTCAACCATTTCCTTTTCTAAGTGAATTTATATAGAATGCTGAAATAAATTTTACTTAATTTAGGCATTTAAATTAATTATTATAGTGAAAGCAATCTGATCACTTTCGAATGTCAGTTGTGTTTATTGAGGGTCCTTGAAAGTAGTGATTTATGTCTGGCTGAAAAACCAGAATGATTGGGCACCTGGGTGGCACAGTCGTTAAGTGTCAGCCTTCAGCTCAGGTCATGATCCCAGAGTTCTGGGATCCAGCCCCACATTGGGCTCCCTGCTCAGCAGGGAGCCTGCTTCTCCCTCTCCCAACTCCCCCAAACCCTTGTGTTCCCTCTCTCACTTTCTCTCTCTCTCTCTCTCTCTCTCTCTCTCTCTCTCTGTCAAATAAATAAATAAATAAATCTTTTTTTTTTAAAAGGCAGAATGATTTACCAAACCATATACTGTTTATCTTAAACAGCTCCCCTCCTCAGAGCCAGACTGCAGCTAAACTCTGCTAAAGTTTGAGTCCTTAATACTACATTGGAATTGGAGGTGGAGTTGGTGGACAATTGTGATTTCAAACTTTTTTTTTTAACCTCAACTTTGTTGAAAACTATAGGAAATAAAGCAGTTGTGAGTTCCCTATGTCTGTGATATTAAATTCTTAAAATATAATTATTAAATAAGTTCTAACATATGTCAAAGATATCTATCTATACCCATGAATAAAGGAAAGTGAAGGAACATCAGAAGGTCAATTTTGAAAGTGATAGGTAACAGTTTCTTAATTACCAAGGTGATCATGAAGATAGTGTGAAATATGGAATAGCCAACCACATATAAATCTAGATTTTAATTTTGAAGGGTGTATTTACTTTTCTTTTTTTTTTAAATCTTCCTAACTACCAGGCTACCAGCAAGTGCCCCAACAAAACAGAAATTGCCTTTCATTGAGGTCCTGACATGCTTTCTTGTGACTGAAGTACATGAACTGTAGCACATGATATTTATAGCAGTTATTTAACTTCGTAATGGTTCGAATTTTCCTTATTCACTCAACTGTTGTGATTATTAAATAAGTTGCTTTCATATAAGTGATGTGCATACTTAAATCTATCTACAGAAATTGGTTACAATATGCCAGGGACGTTTTCATTTATAAATAATAGGGTGTCCCATGTACATGCCACCTAATCTTTGCTATCGGTCTAGCATGCTATAGTTCTAACATTTCACATTAAGAAGAAAAAAAGTCTACATAAGCTGGAAATCAACAAATCCAATCCCAAATTGATATTTAATGTATAGTACATCCGGGACACATAAAGCACAGGTGTTAGTCCACATGTTTTTAGGAGGAGGGATAGAGAAGTTAGGACAACACTTTAAGTTAGGAGCTAAGCTTTTTGGAAGAAGGAAGCTGAGTTTTTGGAAGAATTATGAGGACATATTTATGTGTATGAGCCTACGTGTTTTAACTCGTTTGTTAAGTTGTGTTAGAGAAGGTAAATGGATACAAAGCAGTCACATTTAAATAATGGAACCTAAAAAAAAGAGAGAGAGAGAGAGAAAAGGAGTATTATTATTTCTCCTGATAAGGAAGACTGAAAGATATGATAATAGCTACATTCAAATATATGAGATTTGCATTTCATTGACTTCCCTTGTTAGTTATTTTTTCATATCTCCAAAGGCAAAATAAAAGGAAGTGGTTTGAGGGTTGGTAAGTCTCTTGTTAGACAAAGTTTTAAAAACCAATGTTTCCAGTGACTGAAGGAAGTCATGTCATCTCTTTATTCAATTATCTTTTTTTTTTAATTTTATTTTTATTCTTTGCCCAAGGGGTACAGGTCTGTGAATCATCAGGCTTACATCTTCAATTATCTTTAATACAGTCATGCATTACATAATTGTAATATTTCTCAAGAAAAGAAGAATGCATAGTGAAAACCTGATCTTTTTTTCAGCCAGGGAAATATTTGTGTAACTATTGAAATACTAATAAAGGATCAATTTTGTCCATGATGTGCCTTGTAGTTGAAAGAGCTTTGAAATTAAACAGATTTGAGCTCTGTGGGTAGTTGGGTAAGAATGGTACTAAGCCTGTTTCCACCTTAGTAAAATGATAGTAACAGTTTTTTCTTCATGGGATTGTCATGCAGAATAAAAATAGCATTTGCAATAAGGTGATGAACATAATAGATAGCAAATACATGTATAAAGTAAATGTAGACCAAAAAAGCATTGTTGGGAATTATTTATTCAGTCCCCATATTTTCATTTTTTATTGGGGCGTAATTTACGTTCACCAAAATGTACATGGTTGTGTGGACACTTCAATGAGTTTTTAGGACAGATATACCTGTATCACTCATACCACTCTACTACTGCAGAAAGCTTTGTTATTTATTCATCTTCCCAGGTAATCCTTGCTACTCCCCCTCCCCTCAAGCATGATTCTTGATTACTTTCCTTCCAGATAGTTCTTTACAGAACTTTATATAACTGCAGTCACACCGTGTGTATTCTTTTGTGCCTTTTTTTTCCCTCTACATGTTTTTGAGATTCATCCATGTTATTGAATGTATCAGCAATTCATTACTTTTTATTGATGAATAGTATTCCATAGTGTGGAGTTACCACCACTTACTTATCCCTTCTCTTGTTGATGGAAATTTGCCTTGTTTTCAGTTTTTGGGTATTATGAATCAAGTGGCTGTGGGCATTCCTGTGCAAGTTTTTTGGGCGCATTTATAGTCATTCTCTTAGATAAATATCTAGAAGTGGAATTGCTAGGTCATGGGGTCCATTTGTGTCTATGTAAAACTGCCAGATTGGTTTCCAAAGTAGCTATAATTTTTACACTCCCATCGGCAATTATGAGAGTTTCATTTATTTCAGTCTTTGAGAACATGTGGTTCTGTCGATGTATTAGTTGCAGTTCTCCAGGACCAATAATACATATTGGTTCTGTTTCTCTCTCTTTCTCAATCTCTTGCATATTTGCAAAATGGAGAAGGAAAGCGAAGGAACATCAGGAGTTCAGTTTTACAAATAAGAGAGAGACAGAGACAGATATTTTAAGGGATTGTGGAGGCTAGGATTTCTGAAATCTGCAGGGCAGGCCAGCAAGCTGGAAACTCAGATAGGAGTTGAGGCCAAGTCTAAATTCTTCAAGCCAGCAGGCTGGAAACTCAAGTAGAGCTCCTACATTGCAGTCTTAAGGAGAATTCTCTTTGGGGGAACATCAGTCTTTGCTTCTTAAGGCTTTCAATTGATTGCATGAGGTTCACCATAGTATGGAGAATGATATGCTTTACTCAAAGTTTACTGATTTCAGTGTTAATGACATTTAAATGTTCTTTCACAGCAACATCTAGACTGGCATTTGACCAAATGGGCACCATATCTTAGCCAAGTTGACATATAAAATTAACGATTACAGGGTGCCTGGGTGGCTCAGTCCTTAAGCACCTGCCTCCAGGTCAGGTCATGATCCCAGGGTCCTGGGATCAAGCCCCGCATCAGGCTCCCTGCTCAGCAAAGAGCCTGCTTCTCCCTCTCCCACTTCCCCTGCTGTGTTCCCTCTCTTGCTGTCTCTCTCTCTCTCTCTCTGTCAAATAAATAAAATATTTTAAAAGATAAAAATTAAAATTAAATTTTAAAAAAATGAAATTAACCATTACAGTTAATCTTCTAAATTTTAATGAATCTAATAGGTGTCTAGCAGTATCTTACTGTGGTTTTAATTTTCATATCCCTGGTGACTAATGATGAACATATTTTCATCAATGTATTTATTGGATAGTCATATGTCTTCCTCAGTAAGTTTCTGCTTATATCTTTTCCTTATTCTTACTAAGTTATTATTTTACTATTTAGAGTTATTTATATGTTCTATATTCCCATCCCTGTTAGATGTGTGTGTTATGGCTATTTTCTGAGTCTGTGGCATGTCTATTCATTTTCCTAGCATCACCTTTTGATGAGCAACTTTTCTTATTTTATGAAGTGAACTTCGTTAATCTTTAAATAATAACAATCTTTAAATAATAAATTATCTCTTAGGGTTAGTACTTGATGGATCTTAAATTATTTGCCTACTCCAGGTTCATGAAGATATTATTTCATATTTTTTTCTGAAAGCTTTATAGTTTTGATCTGTGAACAATCTTAAATTAATTTGTGTGTGTTGTGAGGTACAATCGAGTTTCCTTCCTTTCACATGAATGTTCAGTTGTTCTCAGACCATTTATTGAAGACTTTTTTGGGTTTATTCATTAGATTGCATTGCCACCATTGTCAACTATACAATTGTCAGACTGACCTAGAATCTCCATCCTAATTCTAAATTTTTTGGAGAGATAATTTTATTTTCCTTGCTTGGTTGGGTGTCCACTCTAGGACAGTCTATTGTGGCAGTTAAGGGTCAAGGAAATAAAATGATACAAAAGGGGCCTATAAATCTGTTCTTGCCAAGAATGGCATCTCTTCCTTTTTTTTTTTTTTGAACTTTTTATTTTGAAATAACTATAAATTCACAGGAAGTTGCAAAGAATTGTAGAGGGAGGTACCATGCAACCTTCAGACCACCTCCTCTGATGTTGACATCTTACATTATAATATATATATATAATCATCATAGAATAGGTAACTTTAAGAAACTGCCTTTTTTTTCACTCAGCATAACTCCCTTGAGTTCCATCCAAGTTGTTTCATGTATGATTAGTTGTGTTTGTTTTGCTGCATGGTACTCCATGGTATGGATATATCATAGTTTGCTGCAGTTTGTTTAACTATTAACCTTTTGAAGAATATTTGAATTATTTTCAGTTTTATGCTATTATTAATAAAATTGCTATGAAGGTTTACATACAGAGTTTTACATGAACAGAGGTTACTTTTCTGGGATAAATACCCAAGAGTACAATGCTAGATTGTATCACATAGTAGGTAAAATAATGGTCCTTCAAAGTTTTCCATGCCCTAATCTCTATAACATGTGAATATGTTGCCTTGCATGGTACAAGGGACTTTGTATATGTGAAAAAGAATTATGGATCTTGAGGAAAGGAGATTTTCCTGATTATCTTCATGGGCCCAAAGTAATAAAAAGGGTCCTTATGGGAGGGAGGCAAGAGGAAAAGAGTCAGAGATATTAAAAGATGCTACCCTACTAGCTTTGAAGGTAGAGACATGGACTATGAGCCAAGTAATGCAGGTAGCCTTTAGAAGCTAAAAAAGGCAAAAGACAGATGCTCCCCTAGAGTTTCCAGAAGAAACATAGCCCTACTGACACTTTGAATTTAACTCATAAGATCTATTTCTTACTTCTGAACCTCCAGGGTTCTAGATAATAAATTTATGTTGTTTGAAGCCAGTAAGTTTGTGGTAATTTGTCATAGCCTCAATAGAAAACTAATATACATGGTAAGGTCATTTTTAGTTTTAGAAGAAACTGCTGAACTATTTTTCCGGAGTGGGTATCTCTGTCTTCTAAGATCTCACTCTTTATTCAAGAATCACCACATATTCTTCTTCTTTCATGAAGCTTTTTCTTACTCACTTACTGAATATTTTGTAATGCCTTTTAAGTACCAGACACTGTTCTGAGACCAGTGAGTAATGCAAACAAGATCCTTGCTTTCATAGACATGAAATTCTACTGAGGGGACACAGATACCAAATAAACATACAAATCAAGATAATAACAGAAATAAATGCTGTAAAGAAGATGAAAGAGTTTTAGTAGTTGGCATTAGTTTACGTGGTTGGAGAAGGCCTTTCTAAGAGGGAAAATTTGAGCCAAGCTTTGGATGTTGAAAAGGATCCAGCCGTGTGGAAATCTGAAGAAGGGTCATTCGAAACAGGCAACAGCTTGAGAACCCCTGCTGATGAGCAAATCAGAAGAAAGCAGATGTGGCTGGAGCACAGTGAACAGGGTAGGAAATTACGGTAAATGAGATCAGATAGGCAGGGGACTGATCACTGAGACACTCTAGGATAGGATAAAGAGTTTAGGTTTGTCTATTGTGTAATAGGAAGCCACTGGAAGATTTCAAACAGGAGAGGAACATTATCTGATGTATGGTTGAAAATGACCACTCTCATCATAATAAGGAGAATGGTTTGGAATGAGGCAAGAACAGAAGGAAAGCCAATTGAAAGATAATTGCATTAACTAGGTTGGTAGTATTAGGGAGAAGATGACAAGTGCAGAATTTGTGGGTTATAGTCAATAAGATAGCTGTGTGATTGGCTATGGGCATGAAGAAAAGAGGGGATTCTGCTTGAGAACAAGGAGATGGTGGCAACCTTAACTTTGGATGATTACTATTTTGCATATATGGTGGGAAGTGGGCAAAGTTTGTAAAATGAGCCATGAAGTTTATGTATTTGAGTGGATAAGTTGTCAATTGAGATTGTTCTAGAGAAATAAGTTTGGGAGTGATAATTAATATTTCAAATTATGAACTTGGATGGGGTTAACCTGGAAGAGGGCAGGTAAAGAGGGGGATCAAGACACTTCAATATATAGATACAATGGAGGATAAAGAGATTTTTTAAAAATCTGAGTAATAGCGGGCGCCTGGGTGGCTCAGTGGGTTAAAGCCTCTGCTTTCGGCTCAGGTCGTGATCTCGGGGTCCTGGGATCGAGGCCCGCATCGGGCTCTCTGCTCAGCAAGGAGCCTGCTTCCCCCTCTCTCTCTCTGCCTGCCTCTCTGCCTCCTTGTGATCTCTCTCCCTCTGTGAAATAAATAAATAAAAAATCTTTAAAAAAAAAAATCTGAGTAATAGCATTCCATGAAGGCAGAGAAAGACCAGGAGAGTATCAAACCAAGAATCAAGAAAAAAAATCTTTCAGGAAAGAAACTATAGACATTTGTGCTGAATGCTACTAAGAAGACAAATAGATTAGGAGGATGGCTGAAACAAACTTGTGCCAGTTAAATACAATGGAGGGAGAGTAGACAGGGAATGAAGGCATGATTGTAAGGAAATGAGATAAATGGGGTAATGAACAGTAAAGAGGTCAATGGATCAGTAGGCTCAGTGAAACTAGAGTTAGATGTTAAAGTGTGAATACTAAGATAGGTGAATTAGAAGGTAAGTCAAGAAGATGCTTGAAATCAAGATTTGGGTAATGGTATAGCAACTGATGATAAGATCAAGGTATGTATAGTCATAGGAAATATGGAAGAAGCCATCACAGGAATGAAAGCCAAGGAAGAGAAAAGCTGCAAGGCTGTTAAATAGGTGGTCTGTGTGGATAGTGCTATTACCAAAATATCAACATTAGGAGTACAATGGAAGCCCATGAGCTAGGTATCAATGGTTTGCCCAACTCTTTGAACTTATAATTTTGTACTTCCTTAGCCATTTTGTCTTATTCTTTGCCTTCTGTGTATTTGGTTTTTTCCTTCCTCCAGATTAGGCAATGAAAACATGTTTGTTGCTATTTCCTATAGCACAAAGCACACATTTTCCAATAGAGTGTTGCAGTAAACAAAAGACAGCCTCTTCCTCTAGGAAACCTCTCTATGACTGAGGGAAGAACCATTTCATTCATAGTTAGTCAGGTCCAGAATAGATAGAATACAAGACAGTGGTATACATACAGCGCTTTAGAGAAATCATACATCATGTGACAAAGATATATGGTAACAGTCAAAATTTATTTTAGAAGAGATTTTTTCCATTCTTAAATAGTATAAAAATAAACAGGAATTTGTTTCAACACTTACATTTTACATAAGTTAATTTAAATACACATTTGTCTGAGGCACCAAAATGTTCATATTATATTCCGAATTCCCAGGTTCCGTCAGCAGATTGATGTTAATAGAAGTTTTTTTTAAATCAATGAAGTTAAAAGTTTTTTATATAAGCCCTTCTAATATTGACTATTTCTTTCTTAACTATAAACTTTTTAAACATAAAATCTTAAATATTCCCCTGAGTTATTTCCTTTAAAAAATTTCACTTTCTTTTCTCTACCTAAAAAAATATGCTTTTTCAATTATTTACAAATACTGATGTTATCTGTAATCAGTGCTTGATTTAAAAATATTAAGACCCAAAAAATATTAAAACCCATAGTGCTCTGCACATGTCTCCTCAATAAGTTATAGATGAATGAATTAATGAAGGATCCATAGGTCCTTCAAAAATGTTTAAGAGGTCAGTCTTATGGTACATCCAGGCGAATGAGACATAGTGTTCTCTGTGGGCTGGTATATAGGTAAATCTTCTATATTTCAATTCCAACTCTCCATATTTCAATATATGAGAGTTGGGTTCCTGAAAATTTATTCACAAATCTTAATAATTTCTCTTAGAGTTTACATATTAATTCAGAGTTAATCTCAAAGATATACTGATTCTCACAAAATGCAAAAAAAAACAATGATTGCAGCTTAAACCTAGTTTATAATAATGTCCTAACAAAACATAAATAATAATCCTCAATAAATTAAATTAAGTAGTATACAGTACCAGCAAATGTCAGCTGACGATGAGATGTGGAAAAGAAACATTATCTTCCCGGAAACTATTCAGGATTTGTTTGGTTTTAGTTTTAAATAGGAAAGGACATTCATTAGAATAGGAATACAACTTTCTTCTATCGACAACTGCCCACAGTTCTTTGTAAGGCATTAGCCTCATTGTAGGCTTCTTCTGCTACACACGGTTTAAAATGATAAAGTTCTCTGCCTTTCATGTAAAATGTCTTTGTGTAGAGACCTTTAAGGGCTGTTGTTTTTTTTATTTTATTTTTCTTTCATTCCTCTTAAGAGGAGCTAAATTACTAATAGTCCTGAGTTGAGGTTTTCCTGAAAACTTGCAAAAGTTCAGATAAGAAAGTACAGACAGAGTCCAAAGAAAGATGAACTCAGATCTTAAAACCAAGAAAACAAAAAAGTAAACCGATCAGAAAAGAGTTTCTCCCAGCACATTGGCTAACAGAAGAAAAGGAGCAGGGTGCAGGTAGTTGCTTCTAATGCATCATGGAAGATACACGAGAAATCCCAATAGTGTGGAAAAAACACTTGCAGCATTTTGCCATCTTGGAACAGTGTTTAAATGTCCAAACACCTTCTCTTTTGTTCTTATTATAAATAATATAAACTGAAATTCAAGTAAAAGGATGTCAAACTCATTAACAAAACAGAATGAAAACTGTTTTCCCCTTTAACCTGAAGACATCTTTAAAGTAGTGACATGAAAATCTTCACAAGTATGACCCCTTTCTCCTTAACAGAAGATGTTAAGTAACATAAGGAGTTTAACATAAATATTAAATAATTAAATTAAAAGAAATCGTCCATATAAATAAATAAATATGACTAACAGGCTTCTACAGTTCAGTGGACCGTTCTTTTAGTAGGACTGTGGGATTGATATCATCTAGTCCAGAGTGTGAAGAGCTTGCATTAATGGTGACTGTTTTGGTGAGCTGTGGGTCTTGAACACTGAATGCAGTAAAAGGACAGCCCTTCACGTTATTGCAGATGAGAGACTGAATTGAGGCAGTGTTGATGATTTTAAAGCCTACTTCTCCACCAAAAGTGCTAGGCTTCCAGTAGTCAGGCGAACAGATGGGATTACCCATAAGTCCTTTCAAGGAGAATGGTGCTCCCATTTCTACCATGGTCTCACCAAAGATGGCATCTGGACGAGGCTTTTCTACCAGGAGGGCAGGATATAGCTCCATGGCATCAATATCACCATAAAGGGCCTCTAACCCCGCAGCCATTTCCTTCTCTCCTGTGAAGGTGACAGACAACCAATGTAAAAAACCTTACGCCCCCCCCCCAAAAAAATTTAGCCCTTTCCTTAATTCCCTTTCAACTTCTGTTTCCATTTGACCCTTGATTCTTCAAAGAAGTTTCTCTCACCTGTAAGTTCTTCAAATGATGCATAGGGCTTCAGCCGAAAGCGTTTGCGGTACTCATTCAGAGACTGGTATTTCATCTGTCTACTCTGGTCGATTGAGGCCTTTGCTACTTGTTGCACCGCGGCTGGAACATTCCTACCACCAGCAACCTGTGGAAAATAAATCATAGAACATTATTTTTGGGCACCTTAATGATGATTTCCTTTAAAAGCACTCATTCCTTGGGTAGAGTACATAGGACTGATGTTCCCAGCTGAGACCTAAACTATCCAAGTTAGAAATATTTATTTCTATAATCTACAGATTAGATACTTTTAAGCCATGACTGCATATTGCTATTTGATAGCTGTAGACTATAAGTTTAGACTTTTTTTTAAGTTTAGACTTTTCGAAAAAATGGTAGACTTCTATTTTCAAGAGAATTGACTAGCAAAATATTTCTCTTTCAGTAAGCTGAAGAAAAATCACTTCGATGGTGGAAATTCTAGTTACCGAGTAGTCCTTTGTTTTGTTTTTCAGTTAACAAGGCTTACCCTGCCAGCAATTTGCCTGCTGAATGATTCCACAAACTGGGTAAGCCCATGTTCCAGCAATATAGAGTTGTTGTAGATAAACTGTTGGAAATTGTACTCCTGGTCATCTATTTGCAAGGTGTCAGGCAGAAGGGGATGCCAGTGGTAGAGTGTGTTAAACTCAGCAGCTATACGGTTTTGGTACTGGAACTGTTGGTTGAAAAGCAGCTCTGGGTCAAACTTCAGCTTGAAGTGATAGCCACTCAAGTGCTGTACATAGTCTTCAATCACAATCTTAATGGTTTCTCCTATTTACACAAAATTAAAAAATTTAGAGCATTAATTCTCTGATTACCAACTTTCATGCAACTGAAATGCAGTTTTGTGAATCCGCTATTCCTTCACTTCTACTTTGTCCTTTACACTATCAAAACAAAAGGTATTTATTATATTACCAATCATGCTCAAGGATTGAATTAATATGGAGCATGTGATTTTATATTCACCATGTTCTCCCAGAATTACTTAAAACATATCAAAGGTAACAAGCTTGTTTCCTCTGCGGAGGAGGGTTTTATTTAAATTATTTTCTCCTCTTGCTTACCTATCAATATGAGCCTGCTTGTCTGGAATAGCCGCTCATCATCCCACTCTGGGTGCTCCTGTTTCAGCACATCACACACTCTGTTATGTTCCCGCAGCCAAATTGTGGCGTACATCATCAGACCAGGCACCAACCCGAAGACTTCCTGGCCCACAGCAAACCGCAGGTGTTCAGGAACGTGGGGTGGGTAGATCATCTCCACCTGAGTATCCTTGACTGTGGGAGGATACACCTCCCCATCAATTACCTAAAAAATAACAGTCATAAAAACGTTAAATTTTAATCAGTAGAAGTTTCTAAATATGGCTAAGTCAAGAGTCAGAACTAATTCTTAATATTCAAATAGAACAAACCTGATATTTCATCTTTCCATCCTTGAAAAGGCGCAGTTTATGTTGTCTATCCAATGTTTCCCCATAAATATGGCTTAAGTCCACCTAGAAGAGATGGAAAAATCTCTTTAATTTGTTGCTGTTGAAGTTGTATAAAGTGCCTATATCATTAAATAATTTGATAAAACATATTTTTCTCAAAGCCAGAAAATACTAAATTTGTTTATCCATACAAACTTATGTTTCTTGTGTTGAAACGTATTTAGTATCTCATATGGAGTTATAAGTATATAATATGCTTCACTATAACTATATGGTATTTCTTTTAATAAGCATCAGAAAATATATTTTGTTCTAAAATTCTTACTGGCAAATTGAAACCATCATTGAACTCCAAGGGATACTAATGCTACAAAAATCTCACAATATTTAAAGCACTATAATCAGAGTACAAATATGTTTTTGAAGACACCACTTTTGCAGTGCTAATATTTCAAAATAAAAATATAAAAGCCAAATTACAAATATTATGTCTAAGTGTATGTGTGTGTGTATGTGTATTTTTACTAAACCAGTGAATCAAAAATGGAAATTTTATTAAGGCTTTTATAGACAGAGAATTTTTTAAGAGGGTAAATTTGGTGTAGCAAATACACACACACACACACACACAGCACTCAGTTATTTTTGTTATAATTTCAATTTAACTCTGTCTTACGCCATGGCCCAGTCCTTTGGTGAAACCTGGCCCTCGTTTATGATCCGTCTTGAAAAATTGATGGGTGAAGTGCTGGGCAAAGAATGCAAACATCATATTTGTGCCTTGGGGATCAGGAATGAACTTTCTTCTTAGAAGAAATTTTTCCACAATCTCTTTAGAATCAGGAAGCTCTTTCTTGCCTGAAAAATGAGAAAGCTAAGATAAGAATTCATTTACAAATTCAAGGAAGCAGCTATTTCCTAAGGGGCCTTCTTCACTTACAGGAGAAATACAAGTGTGAACAGAATTATAATATAAATGGAAGTTCTAAGATATGGGAAAACACCTTCTTACTGAATTAATTTTACCTATTTTGTTTAACTAGTATTAATTTGGTTTTAATGAAACAATTTGAAAACGGTGTAGACATTAAACCAAAATGCCCATTGACTTTCATGTAATAGTTTATAGAGATACACTTTTTAAAAAAAAAATCTCCGCAGATATCCTTAAGAAAGCAAACAATATGCTTTAATTAACAAATAAATGATAGTTCAGAGCTGAACTTTCTAGGTAGCAATCCAATCCCTACTGCAATGAATACACCTCTGACTGCCTCCCGACACTCACCTTTCACACCCATGGGTGTTGGACAGTCATCAGCCACAGGGGGAAGAGCTCTGGTATAGTAGGAGAGATTAGAAAAGGCTTCCCAGCTTTTATAGCCATAGTCCACGTTGTAAGTTGGTGGACTCTCAATCAAATGTGACCTGGCTGAAATTTAAGGGAAAAAAATTTTTTTTTATTTGTGCCCACATCAATGTTCCTTTTTATTATAAAATGTGCCAAGTGGCAGAAACACTGAGTTTAATTCCAACAAACATAACCTATTGTAAAACAATTACACTTCAAAATCTAACTGCCATTTGTACTAAAAAAAAAAACGGTTAAAATGCATCTTTAATATATATACTTTTACATAAAACATGATCTAGCCATCTTGATTTTTCAAATAATCATCCACCTACTGCTTAAGAGGTGAAGGAATGTTTGGGCAAGACACATGCTTTAGTAAAAAAGTTATTTTCTTGCTGGCCCAAATCCAGATTAACCAGAGTATTTTACTAGGTGAAATCCTGTGGTCCATGGACATTGAATAAACTGGACCACACTTCCTTCACGGATTGGCAAGAGCAGTGAATTTGTAAGAGGTGTACAGGATTTAAGTAGAATTCTGTTTGTGAGACAGAACTTTCCAAACCAAATGGGACTGAGGTGCATTTCGAGGCATTAAGACGGAAGGTAAACTCAAAAGTCTATTTAAAGTTATTTTGACAAGGTTGAAAAGAGATTTCGGGATTAGGCTTAATATTCAAGTTTTATAAAGAACATTTTTCTTTGAGGAAACTGAAAACCTTAGAAAGAAACTTGTACTTACATGTCAACACATATTTCATAATTACATTTCGCAGGAAGGGAATGTTATTGACAATGTTCCAGACTCCCTTGAAGTGGGTAAGTATGTAGTGCACCGTATTTGGAGTGGGTTTCAGGAATAATTTTATTCTTGTCAGAAATTCAGCTGCAAAAAGACGAGAAAAAAAGAGAGAAAGATTAACAGGACCCATTCTAAGGTACTAGAGTGTAAGGTGATAACTGTATGTATCCCCAGGCCAAATGAGGGCACCCAAGGGCAAACTTACGTGTTGAACAGTTTTCGCCATAGAATCCTGTTCGAGTGCAGTCACACATATACCGGTCAAATCCTATGCTCATACATACACCTTGGTTTTGACATGGATTGGAACAGCAAGGATTTGCTACAATAAAAGTAAGGACAGTAAGTAAGTTATTCTTTACTTTCTTAATCTTGATAGACACATTTAATCGTTCTACATAGTACGGGTCAACTTTACATAAATAAA
Organism: Ailurus styani; assembly: GCA_002007465.1. Taxonomy (NCBI): domain Eukaryota; kingdom Metazoa; phylum Chordata; class Mammalia; order Carnivora; family Ailuridae; genus Ailurus; species Ailurus styani. Next base: position 186,578 of record LNAC01000863.1, on the reverse strand, counting down.
TTCAAGAAATACACAAGTAGTCATGGGAAAACAATTTTTTAACCTGTGGCACAGAATGATTATAAAGGAAATACCAACTTCCTATTCTAAATAAGGGTAACAATATTCAACCAGGGAAGGGATGTTGCTAAGTTTTTTCTTTAGTAAGTTTTTAGATGTTCAAATTAGCATTTTTAAAGAGCTCAAAGAAGTAGCACTTTCATACTAAAGTGGACGTATCTAGTACATTAATCAGATTTAGGGGAAATTTCAGTGTAAAAACAGCTATTGTTAAAATATTTTGCTTATCTTAAAAAAATAACCTGGGCTTTCCTGGGTCAGGAAAGCACTAAGTAGAGTATTTAAAACAATGACTCCCATTCCCTTACAGTAGGCACCACAAACAGACATTTCACATACATTATTGATCGATCCTCTCTTATCATAATGACAATCTGCAAATTAGTATCACCGTTCCTACTTAGCAGATGAGAAAGGTGAGACGCACACCTGTTAAGTAACCGGCTCAGGATGATCAGAGCTGGTGGCAAAGCTGGGGTATCCACCCCGTTCTTTTGGACTCAAATGGTCCAAGCTCTCTACCAAGTCAAACATCGTCTCCTTTCCGGGACTGTTCAAAGTACCGGGAGGATCCGGGAGGTCAAGGCGGAACCTCGGCGGGGATTACGGAACCAAGGAGTCCCCGCTGCGGGGCGCCAGGTACCCACCTGCACGGCAGAGCGCCAGCGCGGCGCAGAGTAGCAGAGCGCGGGCAAGCATCTCGGCGGCGGGCGGAGCGCGGGCGGGCGAAGGCGTTGCCGTACTTGGGCTCGGGGCTGCGGCGCTGGAGCAGGCGCTGTGCGAAGTCCCCGAGCGTAATCCTGACGCTCGCTGCAAGTTGTTTGACAACTGGAGGCTAACGGAGAGAACCTTCCTTTTATGCGTGAAAACTAAGCCCACGTGACGGCATGACTGTTTCTTTCCGTCTTTTTTGTACCCACCCCCCCCCACAACTCTCCCCCCTCCCCCTGTCTGCTTAAATAATTGCGTAAAACCCGGGTGGGGGCAGGGCTTTTTACCCACGTAAATGAGAAAAATTGGAAACCTGGGAAGCCGCCCTCGGCTTCCCCAAGGCGGGTGCAAAGCGAATTGCCCCCTCCCCGCTGCGATCTCCCTGTTCTCCTCCCCCAGTCCCTCAGCTCCCGGACTGCTATTTGCGCCAGATTCCCTTGCTCCTGGTCTTTGACCCGGAGCTTTCTAGAGCCGCTGCCTCAGCGGATCCCACTAAGGGGAGGGAGAATACCGTGCTTCCTCTCCCGGAATCCGAGCGGCCCGAGGTCCCAGAGCGCAGGGAATCTCCCTGCGCGGCCCCCCCCCCCATGTCTCATCCCCAGGTCTCTGGGGGGCCGAGGAGTCACAGTCTGGATAGACTGTGCCAAAAAAGACTGTTTTACACGTCATGTATTTCAAACGTCATGATTTTCGTGACGACTTATAACCTAGTGCATATGGAAGCACATACATACGTTACACTTTTTTTTTTTATTTGGCCGAATGAACTATAATAGCTATCGTCAGTGTACATATCTGTAAAATGTGAAATCCTCTCCACAATACTGCTCCTTACCAGTCATCCTGTAAATAGCCCATCTGAGCTTGAGCGATCACCACTGTAACTTTCCTCTCTGGTAACAGGGAAGGGAAGGGGCCCAGGATCTGCTGGGATGCTAAATGTCCAAAACATCTGCTTTAATGCATTTCCATCTCTGCTGCGCGGTTTTCACTACTTTGGTCACCAGCCCTTCACAGGAGATACACGAAAAAGAAACTAGGTTTTCAAGTTTGCTTTTTAAAGTCATTTCTGCCCACTTTTCCAAGATGATGAATATGACAATGGTCAAAGTACAACACTGCATTTACTTTTCAGTCGTCTGGGTTTATTAGTGCAGATTTTCTATTCTCATTTTGGAACACAGTTTGATGAGGAGTTGAGTGGAATGGATGGAAAAGACGGATGAGTGAGTTTGACAGTTTTGAATTTCATCATCCTTTGCCTTTTTAAAATATCTTTTTGTTGTGTGAGGGTGAAATAGGAAGGAAGGAGGGAAGGAAGGGAGGGAGGGAGGGAGGGAGGGAGGAAGGGAGGAAGGGAGGAAAGAAAGAAAAAAAGAAAAGAAAAGAAGAAAAGAAAGAGAAAGCAAGAAATTAAGTTAGTTACCAGCATCAAAGTGGAGAATAAAAAGTTCAAAGTCATACATTCTTAGCACTAATGGAAAAAACAGCATAAAACCTGAGGTAAAACTATACCAGATACCTCAATCTGTAGAAGTATTAAAGGAAAAAAGAGACTCACTTGGATTTTTTTTCTGTACCATTTTGCTGAAGGTACACATTATCTGATTTTACATGAGACACAAATGACTAAAATTCCATCTCATCCAAGAAGCTTTTCTCCTCTAGTCATATTTAATCATTCAATTTGTGACACTCCCATTTATTGTACTAAGTCTTACATGAAATTTTAACTAAGAGCATATTTTTTAAAATAATTCAATTTTCTGTTAAAGGGGTAGGTAGTATCTACTCAAATTTTAAAGTGATATTTAGGACCATGCATTTGAGCTTTTTTAGGTGTCACATAAGATTCCATACTCTGACTCTGGCACTGCACTCAAATTCTACATTGCAATCCTGACTTCATATTGAAGTCATTATCATTGATATCCTCATTATTAGGTCTTAATAGTATACTCACTGTTCTCATTTCTTGTTCGCAGACAGACTGAATTCAAAGGTAAGGACAAAACCGTGTGTAGAAAATAATCATATTTAGATTACTTGGAATGTAAAGAAATTGAACTCTCACAGTGAAAATTCAATGAAATTCTATTTGGCTAAACTACTTGGTGTAATTTCAATGATACGGTAGAGTGGAGATACTTCCATGTACTTACGCAGTCAGAACAGAGTTCAAAGAGAAAATAACTTTAAGGATGGGCACAGTTTAGAAAGGAAGTCCAAATATGGGCTTGAGGAAAAACCATTATGGTATGATTTGTTAAATAATTTTGACAAGTCTGAGAACCATGAAATAAAATGAATAGTACATTTGGGAATGCTGGTCATGAGGGGATACTGAATGTCCCAAACCAAATCCAAAGGGTGAAAGCTGTTTTATGTGGAAAAGTGCTATGATTATTGTGCCTTGATATATCACACCATTAAAGAAAGGTTTGATTATGTAAAATCATAGCTTTCACTTTCATATACATTTGGTATTTCTGTGTATATTTTAGACAGACATATATATCTATGGTACAGACTTTTTTAAAAAATTAGTCTCTAAAATGTGTTGGGAAATTCTCTGATGAAAGAAAAATAAGAAAGCCTGTCAAAAATCTGCCAGAGCATTCTGTTGAGTTTTACTGCCCCCTTCTGCTGCTTGAATTTCTATCAACTTCTTTTTCTTTATGATGCTGTGAAGACTCCTAGGTAGGTTTTGTGTCTGATGTTATAATGTTCACAAAAGTCTACATACATGTGCAGTGCTCATTTTAGATTTAAGTAATGAATATACTGAAAAGGAATGAAATATTAATTGAAGTGATAAGCCATTTATATGAGTTAAAACAAAATAAAAAATAAAGACTCTAATACCCCCAATTCCAAATGAGCTAACATTTTTTTTAAAGATTTTATTCATTAAAGAGAGAGCATGAGGGGAGGGGACAGAGGGAGAGGGAGAATCAGACTCCCAACTGAGCAAGGAGCCAGCTGTGTGGGGGGCTAGATACCAGGACCTTGGGATCATGACCTGAGCCAAACACTTACCCGACTGAACCACCCAGGTACACCCCAAATGAGCTAACATTTTTGAGAAAGACATTTCTTATTGTTGACCAGGGTTCCACCACTCAGACATGCAAGAATGCTCTGATCCACTATCTCAGGCATGGAGCCTCTTCCCATTTCTCTCCCTTCTACTTTGGTTGATTTAGTGATTCATTCAGAGGGAGTGGAGATTGCCCCACGTCTTTTCATTTGTGGCATGCTGGCTAGAGGAAGAGTTTTGCACCAGGGTTATTCTTAAGAGATATTTTAGCAAAGTTATGCCACAGACTATATATGTGGACAGAAATGTTACTTTCAAAAGGCATCTATTTTAGTCTTTTAGTAGTAAATTCTTGTTGTGCACCCATTCCTGGCTATGTTAGAGAAGTTTCAAGGCTCTAAAGCTTATCTTTTTAATTAAAAAAAAATTCTTGTCACATAAACCAATGAAGAAATATCAGATAATATCCATTTCTGAGTTTTATTTAAAAAAAAAGTTGGTCTCCCTTATTTTTGTCAAATAACTCAAGTCCCTGATAGATTTCTTTTTCTTCATTTTTTATGGTTGCATAGCATAAGTACTCAGACGAGCTAACGTAGATTGAACCTAGTCCTTGGGTTAGAGTAAGAAATCTCTATGGAGTCCTGGAATTAGGACATCCAGTCTCTGTTCCACCATGTTAAGGAGCTTGTAAATTGCCACTTCATCCTAACAACAAATCAAAACCCGAAAAAACTGAAAGCTCAGTACTCTTTTTCAATCTCTTAGGGCAGTGAGATGACAGGATAAAATGTTGCCCCCAAAATTTGAGAGATAGGCCGTACAGAGAAGTCCAATTTAGCAGAGCAGAAACTCATTGGCAGAAACCTCCCTGGAAACCAGTACCAAGACTGGAAAACTCAAGGTGTAATTGACAAATTCTGTGGACTCCATTTGGATAAGTCTGAGAGTTAGAAACTCCAGGGGAAGGGGCCCATTCTTTTGTGTTTCACTTCCTGAAGCTCTACCAGGTTCTCACAGTGAATATCGGAAGAAAAAAAAAAACAAAAAAAAAACCCCCAAAAAACCTTGAAAACCCTTGAGAGATTGATAGGGAAAGGGGAAAGTAACCATTTTGAAATATGCCAGAGCATTCTATTCTTTTCAAAAAGGCCTGCATTTAAGAGAAACTATTTCATCAGAGCCAGAGCCTAAACTATTGGGATTGTATCAGAGTGAAACTAACCTGGGGGGAAGGAAATACCCACCTCCAGCTGTCTCTAGCCTTCTACCCGTTCAATTACTCAACTCCAGCCCTTGGGCCATCCGTCCCGCTGAAGAGGTGAGACTGGGGGCCTGAAAAGCACTTGGGACATTCACAGATGAAGAGCATAGGTTCACTAAAAGGCTGAGCCCTAATCATAGGATTATGGAACTCTTCTCACCTCACACCTCACCACCTCATTGCTGAGGTCCTAATTACCAGGGTTCCTTTCACCATGTACACCATGTCGAGCTCTCAGCAAAAAATTATGAGGCATGCTGAAAGGCAAAAGATACAGTTTGAAGAGACAGAACGAACATCTGAACCAGACTCAGATATAATAGAGATGTTGGGAGTAACAAATTAAAACAAACTAGATGAACACACAAAGGTTGCTCATTTAAAAAAAAAAAAAGGAAGAGAGAAAAAAGTAGATAATATGCAGAAACAGACAATGAAAAAAATGCTAGAGATCAAAAAACACTGCAACAAAAATGAAGAATACCTTTGATGAGCTTATTGGTAGGCCGGACATGGTTGAGCAAAGAATCTCTGAGCTTAAGGATATGTCATAGAAGTTCTCAAAATTGAAAAGCATGGAGAAAAAATACTGGGGAAAAAAACCCCAGAATATCCAAGAACTGTGAGACAACTGCAAAAAAATGTAAAATATGCATAATGGGAATATTTTCCCAAAATTAATGTCAGACACCAAGCCATAGAGCCAGAAAACTCAGAGGACACCAAGTAGGAAAGTGCCAGTCAAACTACACCTACGCATATCACTGAAGAAAATAAAAGAGAAAAATTCTTGAAAGAAGCTAGAGGAAAAACACCTTCATTTAGAGGAACAAAGGTAAGAATTATTTTCTACTTCACCTCAGAAACCATGTAAACAAGAAGGGAATGCAGGAAAATATTAAGGTGTGAAACAAACAAACAAATAAATTATCGACCTAGAATTCTGTACCTTGAGAAATTATCCTTCAAAAGTCAAGAAGAAAAAATTTCTCAGACAAAATTTGAACAGAATTTGTGGCCAGTAGGTCTGCCTTCCAAGAAATGTTAAAAGATGTTCTCCAGAAAAAAGGGAAATGTTAAGTCAGGAGCTCAGATCTACATAACCAAAGGAAGAGCATTACAGAAGCAGTAATTGGGGATAAATTAAAATCTTTTATTTTTCTTACTCTTTAAGGTCTAACAGGTAACAGTTTGTTCGAAATAATAAAATGTTTTGAAGATCAGTGCTTATGTATAAGTGAAATAAATGACAGCAATGATATAAGAGATGAGAGGGAGAAATTAGGAATATTTTGTTATTATGAAGCATTTGTACTACCCATGAAATGATATAATGTTATTTGAAAAGGGAGTTGGATTAGTTGTAATTGTATATGGCAAATTCTAGGCCAACCACTAAAAATGTTTTTTAAGAAGCATCTTTGATACGTTAGGAGGGGGAAATAGAATCCTATAAATTCTCAGTTAAAATCACAGTTAAGGACATCTGGGTGGCTCAGTTGGTTAAGTGTCTACCTTCAGCTCAGGTCATTATCCCAGGGTCCTGGGATCAAGCCCTGCATCAGGCTCCCTGCTCTGCAGGGTGCCTGCTTCTCCCTCTCTTTCTGCTGCTCCCCCTGCTTGTGTTCTCTCACTCTCTCTGTCAAATAAATAAATAAATAAAATCTTTAAAACTAAATAAATAAAAATAAAATCACAATTAGCAGAAAAAAGAGTGGAAGACAAATATAGGAACACAAAACAAAGGCAATAGGAAACAGTAACAAATATGTTAGATATTAATTTAGCTACATCAATAATTACTTTAAACAACAAAGAGAGAGATTATCAGGGTGGATCAAAAAAAAAAGACCAAACTATATAATTTTTACAAGAAACCCACCTTAAATAAAAAGACACACACATAGGCTAAAAGCAAAGGGATGGAGGAAGATACAGCATGCTAATACTAATTAAGAGAACACAGTAGTAGGTATATGAATTTCAGACACAGAGGACTTCAGAGCATAGAAAATTATCATGGACAGAGAGAGACACATTACATAATGTAAAGGAGTCAATTCTACAACAAGATATAACAATCCTTAATGTGCACGCAACTAACTACACAGCATCAAAATACATGAGGCAAAAACTGATAGAACTGCAAGGAGAAATAGATGAATCCGTTGTTATAGCTGGAAACTTCTATCAAAAACAGACATCCAACAATAGGAAATCAGTAAAAGCAGAGCTGAACTCAACAGTACCATCAATCAACTGAATATAATTGACATCTATAGACTTCTTTATCCAACAACAATAGGATACACATTCCTCTCATGGTCACATGAAAAATACACAAAAATAGACTGTATTCTGGTCCATAAAGAAACACCTTAATGGGGTGCCTGGGGGCTCAGTTGGTTAAGCATCTGCCTTTGGCTCAGGTCATGATCCCAGGGTCCTGGGATGGAGCCCTGCATAGTGCGAAGGGTCAGGCTCCCTGCTCAGTGGGGAGTCTGCTTCTCCCTTTCTCTCTCTGCCCCTCCCCTCTGCTCGTGCTCTCTCCAGCATGTGCTGTCTCTCTCTCAATAAATAAATTTTAGGGCACCTGGGTGGCTCAGTGGGTTAAAGCCTCTGCCTTCAGCTCAGGTCATGATCTCAGGGTCCTGGGATCAAGGCCCACATCGGGCTCCCTGGTCAGTGGGAAGCCTGCTTCCTCCTCTCTCTCTGCCTGCCTCTCTGCCTACTTGTGATCTCGCTCTCTTCAAGTAAATAAATTTAAAAAATCTATAAAAAATTTTTTTTAAAAAAACCCCACACACCTTAACAAATTTAGAACAATATAAATCATACAATGTATGCTCTCACACCATAATGGAATTAAACCAGAAATCAATAAAAGATAACTGGAAAATCCCCAAATACTTGGAGATTACACAACATACTTCTAAATAACACATGAGTCAAAAGAGAAATATTAAGAGAAATCTAAAAATATTTTGAAGTACATCAAGATGAAAATACAATTTAAAACTTGTGAGATTCAGCAAAAGCAGTGCTTAAAGGGAAATATACGGCACTGATTGCATATATTACAAAAGAAGGAAGATCTAAAATTAATAATCTAAGTTTCTACCTTAGGAAACTAAAAAGAAGAGCAAATTAAATCTAAAGTAAGCAGAAGAAAAGGAATAATGTATATTAGAGCAGAAATCAATGAAACTGAAAATTAGAAATCAACAGAGAAAGTCAATGAAACCAAAAGCTGGTTGTTTTAAAATAAATAAAATCAATGCTTTTAGCTAGGCAAGAAAAAAGAGAGAAGACACAAATTACTAATTTTAGAAATGAAATAAGGGACATTACCACATACCCATGGAAATTAAAAGGATAATAAAGGAATACTACGTATGACTCTACAAGCACAAATTTGAAAACCTAGATGAAATGGACCGATTCCTTGACAGACACATCTACCAAAACACACACAAGAAGAGTTAGATGACATGAATGGGCCTATAACTACTAAAGAAATTAAATCAATAATTAATAACCTTCCAAAGCAGAAAACACTAAACCCAGGTGGATTTATTCATAATTTCTACCAAATATTTAAGGAAGAAATTCTCTACAAAACAGAAGCAAAGGGAATACTTCCTAACTCAATCTATAAGGCCCACTTACCCTAATTCCAAAACCACACGAAGACATCGCAAAAAAGTAAAACTACAAACCAATATCTCTCATGAACATCGGTGTATAAATGTGTTTTTTTTTAAGATTTTATTTATTTATTTGACAGAGAGAGAGATCACAAGTAGGCAGAGAGGTAAGCAGAGGGAGAGGGGGAAGCAGGCTCCCTGCTGAGCATAGAGCCCGATGCATGCGGGACTCAATCCCAGGACCCTGAGATCATGACCTGGGCCGAAGGCAGAGGCTTAACCCACTGAGCCACCCAGGCGCCCCTTGAGCTAAATTTGTAAGAAAATATTAGCAAATGAAGTCCAACAATGTATAAAATAATTTTATACCATGACCAAATGGAATTTATCCCAGATATGCAAGGTTAGGATCTAAACAAAATCAGTATGAAGAAGACTACAAAACTATGATTAAAGAAATTTTTAAAAAAGCAATAAATAGAGGAATATTCTGTGTTCATGAATAGAAAGATTTATTATTGTCAAGTAGTCAGTTCTTCCTAACTTGATCCACAGACTGAATGCAATCCCAATCAAAATTCCAGAAAGTTATTTTGTGAATGTAGACAAACTGATTCTAAAAACTATATGGAAAGGAAAAGGCCCAGACTAGCCAGCTCAATACTGGAAGAGAACAAAGTCACAGGACTAACTCTATCCAACCTCAAAACTTACTGTATGGCTATAGTAGTTAAGGCAGTGTGATATTGGCAAAAGAATAGACAACTAGATCAATAGAACAAACTAGAGCCCCATAGAGTCAATTAATCATTCCACAGGGAGCAATGACAATATAATAGAGAAAAGAAAGCCTTTTTACCAAATGATGCTAGAACAACTAAACATCCACAGAAAGAAAGAAAGAAAGAAAGAAAGAAAGAAAGAAAGAAAGAAAGAAAGAAAGGAAGGAAGGAAGGAAGAAAGAAACTCCAGAGACATTGAATTTCCTTCACAAAAACTAACTCAAAAAAGAGCTAAACGTAAAATACAGAACTATAAAAGACAGATATAAAAGAAGACAGATATATAGCAGAAAACCAAGATGACTTCTATTATGTCATTGAAAATCTAGATGACCTCTATTATGTTAATGACTTTATAGATACAACACTAACAGCATGAACTCAGAAATAATTGATAATCAGAACTTTACTAAAATTGAAAACCTGCTTTGCAAAAGACACTGTCAGAAGAATGAGAAGAAAAGCCAGGCTAGGAGGAAATAAGTGCCAAAACACATCTGATAAAAGACTGTTATCCAAAATAAGAAGTCTTAAAAATCAACAATAAGAAAACAAACAACCAGTTCAAAATAACGGGTAAAAGACCTGAACAGATTTCTCACCAAAGAAGATATTTCGATGGCAAATAAGCATGTGAAAAGATGTTCCACATCATATGCTATCGGAGAAATGCAAATCAAAGCAACAATGAGATTACCTGTACACATGTATTAGAATGACTAAAATCTAGAATCCTGACAACACCAAATGCTGCCAAGAGTCTGGAGCCAAAGGAACTCCCACACATTGCTGGTGGGAATACAAATGGTACAGCCACTTTGGAAGACAGTTTGACAGTTTCTTATAAAACTAAACATACCCTTACCATATGATCCAGCAATCCTACTCCTTGGCATTTGCCAAGTTGAGCTAAAAACTTAGGCCCACCCAAAACCTATATGCAGATGTTTATGGCAGCTTTATTCATAATTGCCAAAACTAGGAAGTAGTTAAGATGTCCTTCAGTAATTGGATGGTACTTCCAGACCATAGAATATTATTCACCGCTAAAAAGAGGTAAGCTATCAAGCCAGAAAAGACATGGAGAAAACCTAAATGCATATTGTTAAAGAAACTGAACTGAGAATGTTGTATACTGTATGATTCCAAGTAGCTGATGTACTGGAAAAGCAAAATTACGGAACAGCAAAATAGTGGTTGCCAGGGTTAGTTAAGGGAGAGTTAGGGGTGAATAAGCAGAGAGCATGGAGGATTTTCAGGGCAGTATAACTATTCTGTATAGTACTTCATTCATTACACATTTGTCAAAATCCATAGAACCAAAATGAACCCTAATGTAAACCATGTGCTTTGGATGATAAGGATGTCTCAGTGTAGGTTCATCAATTGTAACAAATGTGCTCTTCTGGCAGGGGATGTCGATAGTGGAGGAGATTATGTATCTGTTTAGACCAGGGGTATGTGGGACTCTGTGCTTTCTGCTCAATTTTTCTGTGACCTTAAACTGCTCTAAAAATTAAAGTTCAGTAATAAAAAAAAATAAAAGGAACCTCAACCTATAAATAAGGGCTTTTGATTTTAGCTATTTTATTTCTTATTTGTTAAGATATTAATTCTACTTCCCTCACAGATGTTTCACTTCATTTTTAGTGATACAAGAAAACATCGTCCACCGCAGGAGCCACAAGACTGTTTTGCTGGAAGCAATGCATATTTGTTTACTGATTATTCATTATCATTGGCAAACATCTTCAAGGTTGAATAATGTCAGATGCTCATTTCTTAACTAAGATCTCTCTCTACCCTAGGGACAACGATTCCCTTGCAAATATCTAAAGAATTTGTTCCTTCTTTCATTCCTTTCCTATCCAGAGATAGCATTCACAAAGGGTCTCTTTCTCCCTTTGTTGAAAATCTATTCTCTCATCTTAGAGGTTTGCTTCCTTTCCAATTGCTTATTGCTCCTGCTTAAATAGGAACTTCAGTTTCTTGCTTCGAAAGCTATAGCTGTACCCCGTAATCGAATCCAAATCTCAAACCCACTTTTCCAACTGGATCTTTTCGTTTGACTATCCTAAAAACCAAACTGATCCTCAACAAAAAGTTGTTTTCCTTTCATATTCTCCATTGACTTTACAGGCTTACAATCCACCCAGAGTTATTTATTAGCAGTAATCAACATCTCACATGCTATGTATTTTACTTAAATATTTTACTGTCTTTCTCCCCGACCAAGTGTGTGACATTTATGAATATAGGTGTTTGTCTGCTTTTCTTACGTTATATTCCACATGTGTAGAACTGTGCTACTAGAGAGCAATAAATCTTTTGTTGAATAAATGGGTGAATCTATCTTTTGTGAAATCAACTTGAAAAATGAGATGACCTTCATTTCATCTTGTAATCATTTCCTAAAGTTGGAATTTCCAAATCAAGGGAATCTACATTTTTAAGGCTTTTTAAAAAATGCAATGGTTATGGCAGACACTGGGGGAGTCATCTAGCTGTGTGATACCTGGAACTGGTTTGGCCGTCCTGTACAAGTCAATATATGTATCAATGATATAACAAAGGAAGGTTAAGAAGAACCTGGGTCCTTGATGTCGTTATTGAGATAGAGTCCTGGTTGATTTCCCCTAGAGTTTCCCCTACTGATGGATTTCTTGGTAAATGAGTTTTTACAGCTACCCATATGTAGTTGGACTGAACATACATCAATTTTACTTTTCCTTGTTTTTAAACGTATAGTCTTAAAAGTGATGATAACCATCATGTCCCATCTGTTAAGTCTCACAGCTCCTCATTACTCTTGAAATAAAATCTAAACTCTTTACAATCGCCTATAAACTCTTCTCCCTCACTATGATCCAGTCACACTGGTTTTGTGTGTCTTAACCACATCTAACTTTTTGTTGCCCAAAGCCCTTTGCATTTGCTGTTATTTACCCAGAGTGACTTTCCTTTATATGGCTGAGTTTCGGGTTCTTTTTTTTTTTATTCTCAGCTATCAGCTCAAATATTGTACCCCCAGTTACTTTCTCCATTACATATTCTTGTTTTTCTTCATTGTACTTTCTACAATCTAATTTTTTTTAATTTACTTAGTTGCTCATTGTCTTCCTCTCAAATATACTCATCATAAGAGTATCATCCTTGGGCGCCTGGGTGGCTCAGTGGGTTAAAGCCTCTGCTTTCGGCTCAGGTCATGATCTCAGGGTCCTGGGATCGAGGCCCGCGTCGGGCTCCCTGCTCAGCGGGGAGCCTGCTTCCCCCTCTCTCTCTCTGCCTGCCTCTCTGCCTCCTTGTGATCTCTCTCCCTCTGTGAAATAAATAAATAAAATCTTAAAAAAAAAAAAAACTCAGATTTTAAAAAAAAAAAAAAGGAGTATCATCCTTGTTTCTTCAGTTCACTGCTGTATCTCTAACACCTAATACATGTACCCAGTTCATGCCCTGTGCTCAAAATATCTTTTAAACAAATGACTAAGAATATGTGATGACCAGGACAAAGGCTATATGAAAACAAGTTAACTAGTTAAAATAATTTTAAGTACTTAATGTATTTTTTAAATGTCCACAGCAAAAAACTAAAAGAAAAATTAGGCTAAGGAAATTTTGTCAGATAATTGTAATATTTCTTAAATAGAGAACACTCACAAATGAATAAAAAAGTCTAAACATACCAATAGGTATACAGGCAAAAGCCACGATCAACCAATTCAATCAAGAATTACTTAGTAATGGGGCACCTGGGTGGCTCAGTCAGTTAAGCGGCTGCCTTTGGCTCAGGTCGTGATCCCAGGTCCTGGGATTGAGCCCCACATTGGGCTCCCTGCTCAGTGGGCAGCCTGCTTCTCCGGTTGCTTATGCCTGCTGCTCCATCTGCTTGTATTCTCTCTCTGTGTCAAATAAATAAATAAAATCTTTTTTAAAAATTGCTTAGTAATCCTAAGAAAATATAGTTTGCTCTAAGAAAGAACTGCAAATAAAATTAAGAAATAATTGTTTGAAAAATTAATAATTTAGTAATAAAATAAATAAATACTATTGATAGTGTTCATGTATTGAGTTGTCACTATATTCCAAGAGCTGTTAGTCTTTACATTTTTACTTACATATCTGTAAAGGAGAGAAAGTGGACACTGTTAGAAATGTTCAAGGAACAATAAGGAGGCCAGTATGACTGGTAGGCAGGGAGTCAAGATCTTGGGAGATGAGGTCTGTGAGATAGTGTTATACATGGTAGACAGTGAGCACTTAATGTTTGTTTGAGGAGTAATTATCTCTTAGCGACGTTACTGAAGGTAATTTTAATTTTTATCCTTTTGCTAATCTTTTTTTATATTTTTAAACAAATGCATATTGCTTTTATGATAAATAAGTATTTAATAAAAATTTATTTAAAAATTAAATATCATCAAAACAGTGTGAACCGTAGATTGTGTTCTGTTGGATACCAAGAATGCCTAATTTTCTTCATAGAAATTCTTCTATTCTTCTTCATAGGCAATTCTTTTTCTTCTTTTTTTGGGGGGGGTGAGGGCAATTGCATCTTTATTGGGCTGCAAGGATAATTTTTCACAGTAAGGGACTTGAATGGTTCCACTCACTGGATACAGATACAGTGGAACTTTTTAAATTCCAGTATAATTAACATACAGTGTTGTATTAGTTTTGGGTGTACGATACAATGATTAAACACTTCTATACATTACTCAGTGATCATCACAGTAAGTGTACTCTTAATCCCCTTCACCTGTTTCACCCATTCCTCCCATCCACCTCCCCTCTGGTAACCATCGGTTTGTTCACTAATGTTAAGAGTCTGTTTTTTGGTTTGTCTATTGTTTCTTTGTTTTGTTTCTTTTTTTTTTTTTTTAAGATTTTATTCATTTATTTGACAGAGAGAGAGTGAGAGACCACAAGCAGGGGGGAGCAGCAGAGGGAGGGGGAGAAGCATGATGCCCTCTGAGCAGGGAGTCTAGCACAGGGCTCGAGCCCAGGAACCTGGGATCATGACCTGAGCTGAAGGCAAACGCTTAACTGACTGAGCCACCCAGGTGCCCCTGTTTTGTGTCTTAAATTCCACTTATGGGTGAAATCATATGGTATTTATCTTTTTCTGACTGACTCATTTCACTTAGCATTATAACCTCTAGATCCATGTGTTGCTGTAAATGGCAAGAGATTTTATTCTTCTTTTATGGATGAGTAATATATACACACAACACCTACTTTATCCATTCATCTATTGATGGACACTTGGGCTGCTTCCATATCTTGGCTATTGTAAATAATGCTGCAATAAACCTAGGTGTACATTTGTATATCTTCTTTGGAAAAATGTTTATTCATGTCTTCTGCCCATTTTTAAGTAGGATTGTTTGGTTTTTGGGTGTTGACTTTTTTTAAGTTCTTTACATACTTTGGATACTCCCATTCCATATGTTGCCATTTGGTTTCATTGATTTTTTTCTTTTGCTGTGCAGAAGCTTTATTTTGATGAAGTCCTAATAGTCTCAGTTTTTCACCATTGAGAATGATATTAGGGGTGGGCTTTTCATAAATGGCCTTTACTGTTTTAAGGTATATTCCCTCTAAACCTACTTTGTTTAGAGCTTTTATCATGAATAGATGTTGTACTTTGTCAAATACTTTTTCTGCATCTATTAAAATAACCATATGGCTTTTATTCTTTCTCTTGTTGATTTGCAAATATTGATCCACCCGTACATCGCAGAAGTAAATCCCACCTGATTGTGGTGAAAAAAAAATTTTTTTATATATTGTTGGATTCAGTTTGCTAATATTTTGTTGAGGATTTTTGTATCTATATCCATCAGAGGTATTGGCCTGTAGTTCTCTTTTTTGTAGTGTCTTTGGTTTTGGTATCAGGGTGATGATAGTCTCATAGAATAAAACTGGAAGATTTCCTTCCTCTTCTATTTTTTTGGAATAGCTTAAGAATAGGTATTAACTCTTCTTTAAATGTTTGGTAGAATTCACCTGTGAAGTCATCTGGTCCTGGACTTTTGTTTGTTGGAAGTCTTTTGGATTACCGATTGAATTTCATTGCTGGTAATTTGTTTTTTCAAATTTCCTATTTCTTCCTGATTCAGTTTTGGGAGGTTAACTGTTTATGGAAATTTTCCATTTCTTCTAGGTGGTCCAATTTATTGGCATATAATTTTTAATAATATCTTTTAATCTTTAATGCAAGACAATTCTTTTCAGTATATCTACATTTCTTCCTTCCGTCTTATCATGTATTCCTTATTTTCATAGCCTAATTTGATGTGATCTAAAATATTGAAATCTTTATGGCAATGACCCCATCATTATTTTCAACACAGTTTAATGAAAGAAGCATTTAATTTTAGAGACTGGTCTTACAACCTTGGACAAATCTTTGTTTGTTAGTCCTTAGTTCTTCCTCTACTCATAAGCTGGTAATGAAGCTAAATAAAATACGTGGACTTCTTTGAATTATCAGAAGTTATCTAAATCCAATACACTTAGGCTTTCTGATATCCTTTATTTCAAATGCAATCTGGTTATTCTTGTGCCCTCCCATTTAGATTTTACATGCCTTTGCATTTCCACTATTCCATTTTCATCTTTTTAATTTCACACTTTGAACTATTCTCAGATCAATCCTTGGGCTGCTGGCTGTTGTAAAAAAATTTTATCTTCTATAGAGGTGATCATAGGCTGATATGACGTTCAACAGTCTAGAACATATCTCCTTTTTGTAGTTTAACTTGATTCCATTGTGGTATTATTTGAAGAGTTGCAATACTGTTTTTAAATTTACATTCTTCATTTGGCATTTAAGCAAGAACTTGCTCTGTAAATCAGCTGTTTTCACTTAGAAATGATGCATGTAATCTATTTTAGAAGCAAATGGAAAAAGTCTATTTAAAGTAGATGTCCACCCCCATCTTCCTTACCAATTTTTGTTATGTAAAAAATAATTTAGGAAAACGAAAAGGGTAAAGTGACAAAATTGGTGTATTTCATATTTACTAGGCCATTTATTAGCCATTCTCAAAATTTAACTTCAAGTAATCCTAACGCATTAAACTAAATCATGTATCTATTTTATATTTCATTATACATGATAAATGTTTTTGATTGCTGTATATATTTTCATAAAATATTTATGAGATGTATTCTGTGCATAGGAGATACAAAGCTTTTATCTGAGTCAAAATTCAGAGCTTGGTTTTAAACCAAGCAAATCAATCAGACAGTAAAGGAATGCTTTTATGAATGAACATGCCGGTGGGAAGCAGATGGTTGTAAATCTCTGGCTCTGTGTAATTACTCAATAGATGTTTGGCAAATAAGAGATTGTGTATGGCTTTTATTCTTCTGTATTTGTTCTTGGAAACATGTTCACTTAGTCATCTATCTGATTATCAGTTATTACCAAAAGTAAGGGCCCTGCTTATATTATTCAGGAGAAGGCAGAAGGTAAACTAGTAAGGAAGAAATGCATGTATTTACAAGCATTCATTCATGAATGAAGACCTTGAATAAGTTTCAGTGATTGAGAATTACAGGTTGGTCAGACAGGGTGTGTTTATGCAGATGATAACACACCTTTGTTCTCTGGTGAGCTGTATTATGAATAAATAAGCAATTAAAACATACTATATGTGGCCATCTTAATACAAAATTTTGAACTTTATAGTAAGAAGCTATGTAATAAGAAGACAAAGAAAGCTATCAACTTAAGTCACAAAACATCATTCCTTCTTTCCTATTGTTTCCTAGAAGACACTTAAAACTTTATTGCTATGGAGTCGTCACTCCTCTAGGCCAGTAATTGTTGATAGGGGAAAATATACAGTATCAAATGTTTATTGTGTTCCAGCAATTTAAAACAACTTAAAGAAGTTAGTCAGGATCATAGTGCTTTAATGAACACTTGTGTAATTATTAATTTCATTAAACTATTTTATTTATTTATTTATTTATTTATTTAAGTAGCTCCATGCCCAATGTGGGGCTTGAACTAATGACCCCAAGATCAAGAGTCATATGCTCTACTGACTGAGCTAACCAGGTGCTCCTATCATACCATTTATTGAATATCTATTTGAAGTGAGGCATAGTATAGAGCGTAATTTCATCTTCATACAATAGTTCCAGTGGATGCATATTTTAAAGTGCATTCTATTAGTGATAATACTGGGCCTCAGAGAGGACCAAGGCCATGTACCTAGTAAATTATTTACATCTTTGTTTTTCCAACTCTACAAAATTAGGTACCAAAGAGCAGGACCCTATATGGTTAAGAGTGTGGGCTCGGAATTTAGGTGCTGTTAATTTCTTGTTGTCTGGCCTTTGAAAAATATGTAACTTCTCTGTCCTTTAGTTCTCTCCTCTGTAAGTGGGGATGAAAATACAAAATACACATGAAACACCTAAAACAGTGCCTAGCACGGAGTCAACAGTTTAAATCTTAGGTGATTTTATATTTATGTGTATTATATTCAGGTATTCAGGTGTTATTAATGTTCATCACAGATAAAATCTATCTTACTCTTTTTGCACACAAGCCATGGGTGAGGCACTCTACATGTCTTCTAATGTCCTTAGTGTTCAGCATCTCTCTGCATTCTTGGGACTCTGTGGCAGGTGCACCCGCTCTAAGAAGCGGCTTCTAATACTTCCGGTTAGAGGCTCACGTGGAAGAGATTCCAGGAAATTCATACCATGTATATTGACTTGGGGATTACATCAGGCTTTCCTATAGGAAATCTCTTGTTGTATTAAATACCCAGTATATACGATTGTCATTATTGGTAATGTCATGTAAATTTTCCAGAATTGTTATATAATATGTGAAAATATACCAAATTTCTTTTATAATGAATGGTGAGGTTTCTGAGAATGTCAAGTTGTCATGTGTAGGGACTAACCTTGAACACTTTTTGAGTAGAAAACAACCAAACTGTAAAAACTTAGGGTTTCTCTCTGTGTCTTGGGAGAAGCCTATACGAGTGAGGGACACAGAAGCTTAAACTTTGTTATCTTCACAGTAAGTCAACTTTGTTGTAAAGCCACATTAGATATTATTTATTTTTATTTTTGTATTTTAATTGCTGTGTTCTAAAAATTATCTTAGGTAATAGGATAGGATCAAAAAGGATTTAAGATTGTGGAGCGAGAAATGTAGTGGTCATGGGTTTTCTTTGTTCCTTGCTCAGGAACTACAGACCCGGTCCAAACTTGCTATTTCACAACTTCACAGTCATGGCTGAGAAAGGAAATCAGGATGATACTGAGCAATTTTATCATAAGGGCTTCAAAAACTAATTCAGTCCATGTAACCAAGGTACTGAGTAAAGATAAAGCATGCATATATGTTGGAGATGAGGAAGACAAAACTGGTTATCCTCACAGAGAGGTACATTTGTCCCAAGAGTGTTATGTATATGGAAACAAGTAGGTGCTCAATAAATCTTTATTAAAGAAGGAAGAATCTGGGCCACTAGAAACCTCTCTGGTTATTGCATAATGTCACGAGCATGGCCAAGTCTCTGCCTAATAATAGCTAATCTTTGCTTAGGCTTACTGTCTAATGGGTCCTCTAAAACTTCCTCATATTAACTCATTTAATTTCTAGAACTCATAGAGATAGGTAATATTCTCATTCACATTTTACAGAAATGGACACTGAGGCACAGAGTGACCACCTTACTCATCTAAAGTTATATATACATTAAGTGGCAGAACTGAGATTTGAACCAGAACCCTGGGACCCCTGGGTCTATGCTCTTTATCATGGGCTAAGAGACAAGGGCACGAGCTTCTTATTAATTACAAAATAAGCTTTGGGCCTGTTAAGTTTTTAGAGGAAGCTTTAGAGATCTATTTTTTAAACATTCTATTTAAACAGAAATATAAACTCTTTGAGGGAAAAAAAGTAGAGCATTTACATAAGGATTTATTTAATAGAATCCTACTAGAACACTTTTGTTAATTTTTCTCAGGATGTTTATATCATGACATAATAGTATGTATTATATTAATTATATTATTATATTATATTAATATTTATATTAACTGGAAAAATCACCCTAGTTAGCCCAGGTATAAACTACACAATGGGTGATTACTTTGGCCATATTATCTCTGAAAATTAATTTATACTAGCTGATTAATAATTGTCTTCTCACCAAATCACAATTTACTTTTAGCTGGTCAGCAAACTCATGCCAGATAGAATCTAACTGAAAGAGTATTTCATACTGGAGAGAACCCTTGACTGCTTGCTGTCAGAGATGTGGTATTCTAGCAGCCTCTGGTTCAAAGTAGCACTAAATCTTTGAGAATGCTTTTAATCTCTATGAGCCAGAGTCCTCACATCGAAAAGGCTTCCTAAAGTTTATTTCAGCTTAAAAAATTCCTAGGATGCCTCTACTAGAAGTAAATAACCAAATTAGAAAATAAAAAAGTACAATAAATAAATAAATAAATAAATAAATAAATAAAAATGCATGTAAATTAAGAAAAACTATACAGCTTATATATAATAGGAAATGCTGAGGCATTTATTTATTAATTTGTAAAGGTGAAATTCGAAAAGTGCTAAATTTAAAGAGTGCCTAAAATCAGCAATGATTACTATACAAATACAGACTCTAGATAAATATGATATAACTACTCTGAGAGCATTTGGGAGGGAAATAGTCAGAAACACTTTTAATAGGTAAGATTAAATCATGACAAATATTTTTGATAAACCACAGAAATTTAGCAGAAGACCATCACTTCATTTTATTATATTCTTACCTGATTTTTATTTTTATCTATGTATACTTTTTTATTTTTGTCAAATGCGAGAATACTATCCCTCTTGTTTTGCACCATACTTTTATCACCACAAAATATGCCTTGGAAATAGTTCTTTAGTACATCCTCTCACTTCCTTTAGAGTAGCTGCACAATACTTTATCATGTGGATCTGGATCAGTTTTTAGTCAGTTACATATCTATAAACTTTATATCATTTCTAGTCTTTCAATATTATTAACAATGCTGCAAGTAATATTCTATCACAAGTACTTTCTTCATCTACATGAATGTAACTGTAGAAAAAATTCCTAGATATAAAATTGGAAAGCGAAAAGATGTAATACATTAAAAGTATTGATAGATATTGGCCAATTGGTTGAAAGAATTTTTTGAAAAAAATGTCAATTTTAAGGAAATTGAAATTTAATTCTTATTTATTGATTTATAAGGTTTTATTTATTCTACTTTTTATGTCTCCTTGGCTACAGTTTTCATTATATAATTCTACATTTTTTTTCTTTTTAAGATTTTATTTATTTATTTGACAGAAAGCACAAGTAGGAAGAGCACAGACAGAGGGAGAGAGAGAGGGAGAAGCAGGCTTCCCGCCGAGCAGGGAGCCCAATGTGGGGCTGCATCCCAGGACCCTGGGATCATGACCTGAGCCAAAGGCAGATGCTTAACCAACTGCGCCCCACAAGCGCCCTTAATTCTTCACTTTCAAGTTTTTTCCTAGATATTTTTGTTGATGCTATTGTAAATCAAATCTTTTCTTTTACTACATTTTCCTAATAGGTTATAAAGAAAGTCATTGTAGGAAAGCTGTTGGTGGTATTTGAAAATTAATTCGTTTGTAGCCAGCTTAATTATTTTTATTTACAATTGGATATCAGTTGATACCCTTGAGTTTACAGACATACAAACTTACCATCTGAAATAAATGACATTTTATGACTTGTTCTTCAATTTTTATGATTCCTTTTCTCTTTTTTAAAGATTTATTTATTTATTTATTTATTTTAGAAAGAGTAAGAGAGAGCCAGGGAAGGGGTAGAGGGAGAGAGACAATCCTGAAGCAGACTTGTCAGTGAGCTCAGAGCCTAACATGGGGCTCTATCCCCAGAACCCAGAGATCATGACTTGAGCAAAATCAAGAGTCTGATATTTAACCAACTGTGCTGCCCAAGGGCCCCTCTTCTTTTTTCTAATTACTTTGTTCAGTTCTTCAAAAATTATGGTAATAATTAAGGTAGTCGACCTATTTATCTTGCTTCTGGCGTTAGAGTATGAGTATAGCTTTCCTGTTAGGGATGATGCAATTTGAGTTTGAAAAATATATATTTTATTATGTTAAAAAATATATCCTTCAAGTTTTATGAAGATTATGAAGATTTTATTTTGGATCAGTAATGGATGTTTAATTTTATCACATGTCTTTTTGGCATCTATAGTAATGATTAAATGGTTTATTTCCTTTGACCTTTTAATTATTATTTAATTAGCTGATTTCCTAACTGAGAAATCTTTGGGAAAACCCCTCTGAGTCATGATGAATTATTCCTTTTATAAGCTGCTAGATTATAGTAAATGATTTTACATTAATAATGATACTTGTATGTGAGATAAATCTATAGTTTTAAAAAACATTGAGATATTTCTATCAGCTTTGTTACCAATGTTTTATTGTGCATCAATCTGGATTTTTTTTTATTTTGAAGATTTTTATTTATTTATTTGAGAGAGTGAGCAAGAGTGTGAGTGGGGGTCAGAGGCAGAGGGAGAAGCAGACTCCCCTTTGAGCAGGGAGCCCAGTGTGAGGCTGGATCCCAGGACCCTTGGATCATAACCTGAGCCAAAGGCAGACATTTAACAACTGAGCCACCCAGCAGCCCCAGAATCTAGGTTTTATACCAGCTCTAGTTGCAAAGGAGGCTGGGAAAATGAGTGACTGGCATCTCTGGTTTCTACAGCAGAAGTGGTTGGCTTGGTGAATAGAGAATGCCTCAGTCAATGCAGAAGGTTACAAAGGTGACTGACAAAACCAGAAATACTTGTCCATGGAAAGTAGTAGGAAGCCTATTTTCTCTCTGCTATCCTCTCTAGAATAAGTAAAATATTACTGAAGTTATTTATTTGAGTAACTGCTAATTTGGTTAAAATATGTGATTGATTTGTCAAATTGTGTTTATCTGATGCCATTTTAGGAAGCGGGTGTTGACCACTTGCTCATTTTTTTCTATTACAATCTGAATTTCCTATTTTTTTTATTTCAAATATGGTTTATATTTTCTGAACCCAACAGATTTTTAAAATTCAGATATTCAAATGTTTTGAATAGAATGGAGTGAGGTATTTAATTTTTATTATTTCAACTTCTAGTATAAAGTGTGGTTATTTTTTCTCTCATTTAGATTTTTTATTGTTGTTTGGGGGATTTTTCCTTTGATTAGCTCTTCTAGCTAATGGTTGATTAGTTTTCATTTATAAAAGTAGATCATAGGCTTATTATTTGTTTTTCCTTGTTTTTATCTGATTATTATTTCTTTTTTTTTTTTTTTTATTCATTTGACACAGAGAGAGAGATTACAAGCAGGCAGAGAGGCAGGCAGAGAGAGAGGAGAGAGGAGGAAGCAGNATTTTATTTATTCATTTGACACAGAGAGAGAGATTACAAGTAGGCAGAGAGGCAGGCAGAGAGAGAGGAGAGAGGAGGAAGCAGGCTCCCTGCTGAGCAGAGAGCCGGATGTGGGCCTTGATCCCAGGACCCTGGGATCATGACCTGAGCTGAAGGCAGCGGCTTTAACCCACTGAGCCACCCAGGCGCCCTCTGATTATTATTTCTTGACTTTATCATGTTGATTGCTTCCTTCTGCTTTCCTCATGTTTTTGCTATTAGTAGTCTTTTTCAAACTTATTGGATCATTTATATTAATTTATTTGAATTTGTTCTTCTTCTTGTTTGCCAAGAGTTTTTATATGTAATATTCACATTATTGTTACCTTCTAGATATTCTGCAATTTTGATTCTGGGAGTTTTTTCTTATTTAAATATATTTGTTAGTGGTTTGGAATTTTTAAGTTCTATTGGTATTATTTTTAATCTTATTACCTTGGGATTAGAGGATGTATGATAAGTAGTACTGAACTTTATCATTTATTGATTTTTGTCTATTTTTTAACATTTAAATATGCAGTGAAGTTAAGCAAATTTTACATAGGACCCATTATCTAAATTCTACCATTTTAATATACTAACTTTTTCACATATCTATTCATCTATAAATCTATCTATACATCTATCCATTTTATCTTCCCATGCATTTCAAAGTAAATAGTAAAATAGTAAAAGTGAATAGTAAAAATCAGTCCATCTCTAAATACTTCAGCATGCATTTCATTAACTAGAGTTCAGCACTCATTCAGAAATTTTTTTTCCTCTTGAGGTTTTGCAAATCTCTAGAATTGTTAGATGATACATTTCTCTTGTTTAAGTCACTTAGCTTGTGGTACACTATGTTACAGCAGTCCTAGAAAACTAATACAGTAAGCAAGTTAAAGTTTCTTAACAATGTTTCCTATGTGTTCATCCTTACATTAAATTTATTTTAATTTTGCCCTATAACTTTCAACACTATTTTATTTCATGTATAAAGTTTCAAAACAAATGAATCTTCATTTTTACTTGGCCTGTTATAATGAAATTTTCTTCTTATTTTTCATTTTATGCTGTCTTGTATTCAATTTTGGTTGGTATTAATACCTTGACCAATTCTTTATTTTTCTTTGCATTTGCCCACTATGTCATTCCTGTTCTCTTACTTTTAGTCTTCCTTAATTGCTCTTGTAAAAAATATGTTTTACATATTGCAAGTAGATAGGCTTTGTTTTTATTATATGAATTTTATACCTCTCACTTAACTTTTAGCTAACAAATGTACTTATCACTGAGAAGTTTTTAAATCTCTTTCCAAAATGCTCTTGATCCCACATGACATTTTACAGTTTAGGGAATCTAGGATTCTTTGCATGTGTTATTATTAACTGATAAGAGAATTCGTTGTCTAATTTGAGAAGTATAATCTGGAAGCTTGTCTTCAAGATCCCAAAATTCCTTTATTTACAAAAGT
Organism: Ailurus styani; assembly: GCA_002007465.1. NCBI lineage: Eukaryota > Metazoa > Chordata > Mammalia > Carnivora > Ailuridae > Ailurus > Ailurus styani. Next base: position 162,138 of record LNAC01000863.1, on the reverse strand, counting down.
TTCACATGCCTCGTTATCCATAAAACATTTTGGAAATTAAATACATGGATATACATATCTAAAGTAATAAAAGAGGCATACATTATGCAAGATGGAGTAAAATAATATATCAAGTTTGCAATTTTTGAGACCTCATGATACTTAATCTCTCAGCAGTACAAGTTGCTGTTGATCTTTTTCTCTTTTATTTTATTATTTTTTAAAGACTTACTTATTTGAGAGAGAGCGAGCACATGTGCGTGGGGGGGGAGCAGAGGGAGACGGAGAGAGAGGGAGAGAGAGAATCTCAAGCAGATTTCCCCCTGAGCACAGAGTCTGACACAGGCTTGATCTCGGCCCTGAGATCATGACCTGAGCCAAAATCAAGAGTTGGACATTTAACTGACTGAGCCACCCAGGAACCCCAATCTTTTACTCTTTCAAATTGCCCTTTTGAAACAACTCTCATGGTTTTTCTCCTCCTTCTCTGTTTCTCCTCATTCATCTTTTTAAATTCATCCCTCCTTACCCTAATTTGTACTTCCTCCAAACTTGATCCTACACCTTCCCTTCCTCCTTCTTTGTTCTCTCCCTATGCTCAATTATTTACAAATGGCTCAAATATTTACATCTTTGAATCAGACTTCTCTGACCTCCAGACTTGCATATCTGAGGGCCTACTTATTTCTCTTGAATGTTATGATGCCATGTCCAACTTGGTGTATCCCAAATGGGACTCAAGCTTTAAGCCTCCTCTCCTCTCTCTGTGTCATCAAATCTGCCTGTCTTTGTTCCTCTTTTGAGTGAATTATGGTATGGCCCATTTAGCTAGAAAAACCTTCTTTAATGATTTTACTTCCTAAATATCTTTTGTGTTTGTGTAATTTTTGTTCCAAATCCACCACCACTATTCAGGCTCAAGGCATAATTTTCTCTCTCTTATACCTTCCTTTTGTCTCCTTTCTTTACGTTCCCTTCTGCAGACAGAGTGATTTTTTTCAAATACAAATTTAACAGTTCATCTGCTTAAAATTATTCAATGTTAATAGATGCTGTTAGGATAAAGAAAGAATTCTTCACATAACTTACAAGGTTTGTATAACCTGGTCTCACCTTCTTCCCACCTCTGCTTCCTCTCCATTTCTCACACTCGCCTTCTAGTTTTTAGTTAGCAATGAGCATTTACAAAGACTCTTCTTTTTGCCTGACATATTATTCCTACCCCTCTTTACCCAATGAATTTTATTCATCCTTTAGACCTCAGTTAGTGTCATTTTCTCATAAAATCTCCCAATTATAACCCCCCATAGTACTTGGTATTCTTGAAGAAAACAGAACTGATAGGACACATAGGTCCTCATGGATTAAATGCCCCCACACTGTGGAGGGCCATCTGCTTTACACCATGCACCAATTCAAATGCCAGTCTCTTCCGGAAGCACCCTCCTATCATACACAGAAACTGTGTTTAGTCAGATAGCTGGGCATCCCATGCCCCAGTCAAATTGACACAAAAAATTAACCATCATATCCTTCGTGGTACTGTATACCTTTTCTTTATGGTATTACAAAGTTGCATTTTAGCCCTTATTTGTATGATTATTTGAGTAAGAACCATCTCTCCACCTAGACTGTAAGCTTCATAGGGAAGACCTTGATGGTTTTATTCATCATTATATTCTTAATATAATATGTATGCTCCATCTAATGATGATATGAATAATTGAATGAATGATAAATGACTCTGCTATTCTAGATAAGTGAGTTCTATACATGTAGACATTAAGCTATCATTTAACATCAGAAATATCTCATTGGAACAGTTACACTTTCTACAAAAATGGTGGCTACTCTGCAACGAGTATTATATGTAAATTACTACACATTTTTGTGATTGTGTGGGTGAGCTGTCTCTGCCTGTAAGATACGATTTTGTTGAAAAGGGCTAAATTGTTGAAGCTTCTACTTGAAAATTACATCCATACTAAATATCATTAGAAGAGATGATTCACTTCAGGCAAATGGTCTATATTCAGAAGCCCAGTCTTGAGAAATAAGTAAACAACCACGGTTCTTAAAAAGAAAATATAACGATTTACACAATGCTGTATGTTTCCACTCTATTCACCTCATGTGGCATTAATCAGAAGTCAACAATTTTATGGTTCAGAAGTACGTCATTGTTTTAATCACATTAACTTTTGAGAGCAGTTTCAGTGACAACATACGTTATAACGACAGCCAACATGGATATGTAGAAACATGATATGTGGAGTGAAAATATGTAGACAGACTTAAGTTCTAGTTTTGGCTCCATTGTTTATAAATTCACCAAGTGTCAGTTTTCTTTAATTTGGGAAAAATAATTTCTGTCTCACTGGGTTGCTGTGATAAATTGCTGCCAAGTGTTTGGTCTGGTTTCTATCTTATAGGGGCCATTTAATTCTCTGTATTCTATCATCATTTCAATGGCAAAACAAGAATAAAAAGTCATGTTTATACTCTATGAATTAATCAAGGATTTCCAAATCTGGCTATTCATCAGTCACCTCAGCAGTCTTGTAAAAAGACAGAATCCCAGGCTCTATCTATGGAGATTCAGATTCTACAGGTTTGGGTTAGGGCCCAGAGATCTATGGTCTTCCAAAGCTCTACAGCATATCCTGATGATGAGACTCTCTTACTCATTTTTTTTAAAGATTTTATTATTTTATTTATTTATTTCACAGAGAAAGACACAGTTAAAGAGGGAACACAAGCAGGGGGAGTGGGAGAGGGAGAAAGAGACTTGCTGCTAAGCAGGAATCCCGATACAGGGCTTGATCCCAGGAATTGGGATCCTGAGCCACAGGCGTATGCTTAACTGACTGAGCTACCCAGGCACCCCTCCTCTTTCACTCATTTAAAAACATATCCTTGGGACACCTGAGTGGATTAGTCAGTTAAGCATTTGCCTTGGGCTCAGATGATGATCCCAGGGTGCTGGGATCAAGCCCCATATCTGGTCCCTCCTCAAGGGGGAGTCTGCTTCTCCCTCGGCCTCTACCCTTGCTCATGCTCCCCCTCCCTCTCTCCCTGTCTCTCAAATAAATAAATACAATCTTTAAAAACAAACAAATAAAAACCATTCTTGGTAACTTGCTCAAATTCTGTACCATGTGCAGGTTCTGGGATGATGTCTGAGAAACTGCTGTTTGCTGAGAACATGAGAACAAGTAGTACCAAACTCTGGGCAGAAGACCAGGAATGAGTCTCATTCCTGACACTCTAGCTTCATGGCTTTAGGCAAATCTATTAATTTGTCTGAGTCTTAGCTTCCTCAGTTTAAACACAGACAATATATATGAGATTACAAAATTTCTCATGAAGTTTATTGTGATCGTGAGAGAATGTAATACGAAATGACACATGAACATAAGGTATATTATTATATGGGTTTGTAAATCTTGCAAAATATATACATGGCTCCCTTCCATTAGCTTGGGAATTAAGGACTAAAGAATTACCATTAAGATAAACTATACATGCAAAGCAATATGGCTCCTTATTTACATTTTCACTTATTCAGGCATTGTTCTATTATAATGTGTGTGTGTGTGTGTGTGTGTGTGTGTCAGAGAGAGAGAGAGAGAGAGAGAGAGAGAGCACGTATGTATATGTGTGTGTTTTAATTGGTTGTTGGCAGTTTTACATTTTTTTAGTTTCCTCGTCAGTAAACATTTCCTAGGACTTCAGAAATAGGCTGGTTAAATGAACATTTAAATATATTTTTACAAATCATTATCTAGCATTTATTTTCAGAAAGCTAAATACAAACTTCTGGGTGTCTAAGGGTCTTTCTTAAACTTGAAACATTAGCAGAATTCCTGCTGTGTATGAAACTAGTGACAGATAGGGATGCTTGTTTTCTGGGAATGTTAGTTTTGCCCCTCAGATAAACAGAAGCACATCCTTTCTAGATAAAGAATGAGGAAGGAAGTTAACTGGGCAGAGAGCGCGTAACTACATATTTTACATTATCAGTGGCAATAATTTAGTACTAAGTTTATAAGGAATAGAGAGAAACAAGCCTTTGACTAAAGTCGCCACCTTTTGTGACATGCTAAAGGTTGGCCATCAAATGGTTTAGACTTTTCAGAGGCTTCTTGAAGATTTCAGGAGTGAAATCATCTTGTAACCTTAAAGCTGTATTTACTATTTAAAGTGTACATTCTTTTTTTTTTTTTAAAGATTTTATTTATTTATTTGACACAGAGAGAGGGATTACAAGTAGGCAGAGAGGCAGGCAGAGAGACAGTGAGAGGAGGAAGCAGGCTCCCCGCTGAGCAGAGAGCCCGATATGGGCCTCGATCCCAGGACCCTGAGATCATGACCTGAGCCGAAAGCAGAGGCTTTAACCCACTGAGCCACCCAGGCGCCCTAAAGTGTACATTCTTGGGGCACC
>LNAC01000863.1:0-157559 GCA_002007465.1 Ailurus styani | reverse complement strand
TTTAAAAAAAAAAAAAAAAGCCTCTGCCTTTGGGTCAGGTCATGATCTCGGGATCCTGGGATTGACCCCCACATGGGGCTCTCTGCTCATGGGGAGCCTCTGCCTGCCTCTCTGCCTACTTGTGATCTCTCTCCCTCTGTCAAATAAATAAATAAAACCTTAAAAAAAATAAAGTGTACAGTCTTGTCTCTGTGTTAAACTAGTACTGTAATTTTTTTAATTGATGGGTATAAGCAACAGAGATCCAAACTTTTGAGCCCCTGATAATGAAGGCTGTTTTCAGATCAATTACCACCACCCCTAAGAATCTAACAGCTTTATGTAAAAATTTAGAATGATTGAAACCTTTTGAGAAACTTGGCAATATGATCCTTAATATTCATCTGACTCAGCTGATAGGCACCAATTTCCTGTGATCTACTGTGTCCTCTTTAGAGAACATAACGCAGCAAACCAGCTGGGATTTTCCTTTAAGTATGATCATTCTAATGGGACATTAATCTCAAGATAAAATTATGTGTAAAAGTACAGCTCCAGAAATGATGGAACAGAGAGGAAGAGGCCAATAAGTGGAAAAAGAGAAAAATTTCTTCATATACTAAAATGCTGATAGATCATTGTTGAAGGATATAACCTCATAATACTGAATAGTAAAGCTGAATATAGATATTTTTCCTATTTTGGCTTAATTTTATATTAAAAGAAATTATGACTGTCTACAAAATATTTAGTCTCTCATAATATGTATTAAATGCACTAATCTGGTTTCTAACTTCTTAGAGTTTTCAATGTTTAAGAAAATATATCTTCCTTAGGTTTCTTTGGTAATACTAAGAAAATTAATTTGAAAAATAGTTGTTTTCATTGTGTATGAAGTTTAGAGTGAGTTTTATTGCAGCATATGTTAATTATGTGGAAGGGAGACACTGTGCTTATCCTATAAGCATTAATACAAAGTCCAATTTTTCAGCAAGGTGTGGTGCCCAAAGTGTATGGTAACAGAATATAGATTTTCAGGAAAAGAGCAACACAGTTTTTTTGTTTGTTTGTTTATTCATTTTTATTTGACAGAGAGAGAGAGATCACAAGTAGGCTGAGAGGCAGGCAGAGAGAGAGGAGGAAGCAGGCTCCCTGCTGAGCAGGGAGCCCGATGCTGGCCTCAATCCCAGGACCCTGAGATCATGACCTGAGCTGAAGGCAGAGGCTTTAACCCACTGAGCCACCCAGGTGCCAGAACAACACAGTTTTAAACACCAGGTCCTAATTCATAAGGAGTGAATAATGAGAGGGAATTCTCAGGGATGCTATATTTGAAAACCTTGACTGCCTAGTAATTTTTTAGTGCAGGAAAATCAGAAACGAAGTGAGGCTTTAATTCACTTAGTGGGCAATGTCTCAGGATCACAACACTCTGAGTAGGGAGGCATGGTTAGCAACAAGAACTCAGAGCCTTAGGCCTAGGATTGGTGGGTCCTAGGATGATTATTAGAAGGCAGATTCTGGTCCAAAGTAGAAGTTTAGTTATAGGAGACTGGGCACAAGGTCAGGTATAGATTACCATCAAGAAAAGGGCGCCCGGGTGGCTCAGTGAGTTAAGCCTCTGCCTTCCACTCAGGTCATGATCTCAGGGTCCTGGGATTGAGTCCCACAGCAGGGAGCCTGCTTCTCCCTACTCTCTCTCAGCCTGCCTCTCTGCCTATTTGTGATCTCTCTCTCTCTCTCTCTCTGTCAAATTATAAATAAAATCTTAAAAAAAAAAAAAAAAAAGAATGGATTGATGTGGGAGCCTGGGTGGCTCAGTTGGTTAAGCATCTGCCTTCAGCTCAGGTCATGATCTGAGTCCTAGAATCAAGCCCTGCATCAGGCTCCCTGCTCACTGGGGAGGCTGCTTCTCCCTCTGTCCCTCCCCCCTGCTTGTGCACCCACATATGCTCTCTTTACCTCTCTCACAAAAATAAACAAAACCTTAAAAAAAAAAAAAAAAGAATGGGTTGATGCAAAATCCAGCCAGGTATTGTACTTGTTTAATATGATAACACCTGATTTTGAGCCTTGGCTCCACCAGATCACAAGCTAGTCCCTCAGACAAGTAGCTTATCTTTTTAGACTTACTTTAGTCGTTTGAATTCTTCACAATAATCTTAGATAAATAACTATTAATTTACAATTCCTTTTTTGCAAAATGGAGATTATACTTTACAGAAATGTTCTGAGTCTTAAATGTCATTAATATATAAAAAATGCCCAGTGCATAATAGAATAGAAATACCCGTCCTCTTTTCTCCAACACTATTTGACCTAGTCAGTGAAGTTCTGAGGAGCAGAGAATAGGATAAACCTGCAGGTTCCATATTTGAAAGCTTTTGTCTTTAAGACCTGTGTAGGCCAATACATGAAATAACAGACTTTAGGGGCGCCTGGGTGGCTCAGTGGGTTAAGCCTCTGCCTTCGGCTCAGGTCATGATCTCAGGGTCCTGGGATCGAGTCCCGCATCAGGCTCTCTGCTCAGCAGGGAGCCTGCTTCCCCTCTCCCTCTGCCTGCCTCTCTGCCTACTTGTGATCTCTCTCTCTCTGTGTCAAATAAATAAAAATCTGAAAGAAGAAAGAAAGAAAGAAAGAAAGAAAGAAAGAAAGAAAGAAAGAAAGAAAGAAAGAAAGAAAGAAAGAAAGAAAAGGAAGGAAGGAAGGAAGAACAGACTTTAAAAGAAAACCTGATGCAACAAGCCTCTGCCCTGGTCACTTGCTACAGTAACTTACACATCATCTCCTTAACCTCCAGTTTCCACACAACCCTGATCCTTGCTTTCACCTATACTTAACATTTGTTTTTTTTTCCCCGCCATTAGAAATAGGCTTGTGCCGTACTGTATCTCCAATCCACAGAGATGGTTTTGACACTTGATCTACACCTTCTTTTTCTTCAGTTTGAATCCATTGCTCTTTTTGGAATTCCTCTCACCTCTCTATTTCCTGGACAGAGGTTGACAGAATGGGTTAAAATCTACCCAGTTCTCCCCAAACCCTTGGTACATCCCAAGGTCCTACACAGGAAAGCAGTCTACACAACTCATGTTGCATTCTCAACGGCCATCCAGAGGCCATTTTCTAGTACATTTTTGCTCCAACATGAAGTGCCATTTGGGAAATTTATTCAGAACTAATTTCCAGGAAAACACTGTCTAAAATGCTATTATGTTTTCTCCATTTAATGCAAAAGACCTAAAAGAAAATTTGCCAATAGCTTTAAAATAAAAACTGAAACAGCACCTATGTATGATCTATGTATGAATTACATATTTGGGTTTCTGATCTTGATGCACTAATTCAATTCACATTCCCTTGGTCCTGATTTTTTAATTTATATTTAAATTTTACACTTTTATTCTAGGTTGCTTTTGTTTTTGTCTTTTTCTGAAAACTGCATTTGGTCCCTTACAGGAAGAAGTAGATCACCTAAAAAATGATTCCATCCTATTACCATTCTAATTACTCTAATAGTAATTTCTAATATGTTATTTCCTCCTCAAGACTTTGAATACATTTTTAAGTTAACCTTTATAGACTCTGAATTACTTATTACAAGTAAATACCAAGCATATATTTATTGTATGAAAAAATAACAAAGGAGCCCCAATATTGGGAGATGTAGATCCTGGATGGTTATTGCCATTCAATTGCTTCTTCACCTAAGCTATTAAGTAACCACAGTGTGTCAGACACTCCACTAAGTGCTGGGGATGTATTTATGTAATGATATATATGAAATATTATTAGGTGGGGTGCCTGGGTGGCTCAGTTGGTTAAATGTTGACTCTTGGTTTCAGCGCAGGTCATGCACTTGGGGTCTTGTGTTGGAGCCCACATCAGGCTTCGTGCTCAGTGGGGAGTCTGTTTGAGATTGTCTCCTTCTCACTTTGCCCTTCCTTCTGCCCTCCCTCTGTGCACTTGTGTTCACATGCTCTCTCTCTCAAATAAATAAACCTTAAAAAAAAATATTATTAGAATCTCTAGGACAGGATTAATGTCCCTTCATGGTAGGTGACAAATTCATGTCAAGAAATTTAGGGAGTGGGGGGAAAGCCTGATTTGAGCATGTAAAGGTGAGAGCAGCTTAGGTAACATTTTTGTGAGAGTGGATCTACTAAGGGACACAGGCAAAATCAAGCCTTCCAGCCTTTTGTATTATCCACAAGAATATAACTGATAACTAAGGATCACTATCAATAATATACAAAGAATTCCTAAATATCTAAAAGAAAAAGATTAACAGCTCAATAAACATACAGACATACATTTCACAGAAAAAATATAAATGCTTAATAAATATATGAAAATCTCCACCTCTTACTAGGTATATGCAAATTATAAAGCCAAGGCTATACCATTTATATCTATCAGATGGTCAAAAATGTAAAAGTCACTGTCTTGAAGGCAAAGAGAACCCATTTCTCTAATTTTGTTAAAAAAAAAAACTACTGCAACATTGAAAGATAACAAAATCTTGTGCCTGCAACAGTTCTGAAAACATCTTGTTTCTGAGACATTATTCACAAGACTTTTTGTCACAAAAATGAGATATAGGTGTGTTTTAGGTTTGTTTTCACTGCTTTATCCTTAGCATTTGATATAGACCTTACATATATTGAGTGCTCAATAAATCTTTGTTGAATTATAATTAATAAAAATTAACTTCAAATGAGGGAAGACCAACTTTATAGATTTTGAATGAGACTGCATTGTCTCTGTGAAGAATTTCTTAATGAACCTGTGTTTTTCCATTCTTATTTGAACATGGTACGAACGTGGAAAGTGGAAAATTCCATATCCGCAGAGACCATTTTTTAAAAAATTATTTGATTAATAAAAGTGTGTACTTTTAATGATCTCAAAGATTTATTGCTACCAACATGCTCTAGCAGTTCTTTCATTATAAATTGTGCGGGGAAAATGTAAAGCTTCACTTCACACAGTGATTATAGAAAGAAAATGGTTTTAATGAACACACAATCTTTTCCTCCTGTGATATTTTGATTTATTCAGTCTGGTATGGTAGATGCAACACTGAATCATATCTCATTTCTTTGCCCCTGCCACTAAGTCCTGTGTAATTTTATTTACTTAAATTCTCTCTGAAAGGTAAGATTCCTGTGATCTTTAAAATCTCTACGAATGCAAGGAGTTGGCTTATCATCAAGGTTGTGCCGGTGGAAGGAAGCCTTGTTTATTGTACAGATTGAACTGGGATTTTCTTTAAAGCCAAGTACAATACCATTGCAGTAATCAAAGATGTCCCAAATCATAACTTAAGTAGGAAAATAGTATTGTTAATGTACCCATTCCTTCTCAGTCTCTCTCTTCTGGCTGTCTACTCTGTTTCAGATCATTTTTATTTTGGGGCCATTAGCAGGCATTTGAGGGATTTTTCTTTCCTAACTTTTCTCTAAAGTTAAAAAAAAAATTCTGTAATAAAGATCTTACTGGAATCAAAATGTAAATTTCCAGTTTATCATTGGTCTATGATACATCCATGATGCATCTATATGACATCACTCGGTGCCCTTTTCCCCTACTCCCGACTAATCCCAATCTATTCATTCTTTAAAGTTCAACTTCAAATGTCATGTTCTTCTGAAATACCTGTTTCCTTTTGCTTTCTGCTCTCTTGTTTCTCCTCTGCCATTCTGTCATGTGGCTTCCTTCTTGTCACCTGACCTGTCAGCTGTCACCGGATTGTTAACCTCAGGAGGGCAGATGCACTACCTTGTTCACTGTTCGATACCAGATGTGCCCTGACATGCAAAATAAGCTCCCAAATACTGAATGAATGAATAAATTAATGGATTAGGCACATTGAGTCTTTATTGTCTGAAGAGGTTTTTCTTCAGTAACGTACCCAACGTGCCCTTTATTTCTACTAGGCCCTATAACATACCTATTGGAAAAACAATTCTGCTAAAATTGAAAGGTACAACTTATGCTCCAACCCAATATGTTTATTGAATAAATGAATGGATAGTGAACCAATCAATAAAACCATTTCCTAGATATTTATGAATCCTTATTAATTTCTTCTGCACTCTGCTTGTATTTCTATTACTCAGTTACAAGCAAATGATGCTGGGTTGAGCATGGTCTGCCCTAAGTACAAAGAAAACTGTGAATTTGTTATGGTTGATAATAAGTATTAATGAATGCTTTAACCTTTAGGGGGAGCTCAGAGAAACATAAGCCGCTGCTAGGTCTAGAGCTTTTGGTGGGGGTAATAAAGAAATTGTAAAGAAAATTCCCCAAATCTTTCTCTTATACTTCTGTGTCATGTAATTCTTGTGGAATTGTAGGTATCTTATGGGTGGGTTCCTATTCAGAATAACCATTTGTGTTTTTGCAAAACTAGGAAGGGACTAGTAGAACCCAAGAGAAATATTAGATTCGAGGTAGTCCCAGTTAAATAGAACAAAAACTACATTAGAGTACAATGAGATTGGGACTGGGACCCAAGGCTTGAGCTAAAAATAAAGAATAAAATACATTTTGTTGCTCTTTATTATACTGTCCTTGCATTTCTAGCTGTGGTATCATTCATTTATACCAATAGCTAATCAAGAATTAGTGGATTTGGGGCACCTGGGTGGCTCAGTTGGTTAAGCATCTGTCTTTGGCTCAGGTCATGATCTCAGGGTCCTGGGATTGAGCCGTGCATCAGACTCCCTGCTTAGTGGGGAGTCTGCTTCTCCTCTTCATCCCCCACTCGTGCTCTCTTCTTTCTCCTTCTCTCTCAAATAAATAAATAAAATCTTTTTTTTAAGATTTTGTTTATTTATTTATTTGACAGAGAGAGGGAGAGCACAAGCAGGGGAAGCGGTAGGCTGAGGGAGACGAGGAAGCCTGATGCAGGGCTCAATCCCAGGACCCAGGGATCATGACCAGAGCTGAAGACAGATGCTTAATCAACTGAGCTACCCAGGTGCCCCATATAAGTAAAATCTTAAAAAAAAAAAAATCAATCAGTGGATTTGTCCTTAATTACCTCTCCCAGGAGATATACCTAATAGTAGGGTATCTTGGTACATTATCTTTACATTAAAGAGTGATATGATGAAAACAGTGTGCTGCAAAGATCAGTCGTGTAGCAGTGTTCAGGGGCAACTGAATGAAGATGATACTGGAACTGTGAAATTAACCAAGAAGTGGTTGCAGAATGTGGAAATGAGCAACCAAACCAATGAGCTCATGGGAATGGAAATGAAAAGTGAATAAAATGGGGCACCATGATTGCATGAACACAGGAAATAAAGACAAAGACAAATACTACTTACTCTAATTGCCCATTATGCAACAGACTAGATTGTAGGCAGAAAATTCACTCTTGGCTTAAGGAAAAGTTTGAAGAAGTTTCGAAATATATGCTATTTCTAAGTCAAATATATAAAACATATTTTCTTAGTTTACCATATTTCTTAATTTTACATTCCTTCCATATTTATTTCTTAATTCTTTTATCCAACTTTAAGATAGAAATGCTTACTAACCTAATATGAATTTTCAACCATTAGTGTAGCTTCACAAAGCTTTAAGCAATACATCAGAAAATATGTATGAATACCTAGAATAAGAACTGGCATAGAGTAAGTGTAGAGCAGCAATCTATAAATGTTATTTCTCCTCATACATTAAATTGGGACTTAATATGTCTACATTTGGGCTAAGACTTGAAGCAATAGGAGTCAACTAATCCCAAATTCCAAAATGAGAAGTTGACTTCTTTTGCTGGACTTCATAGAAGATGGTTTCAGGTAGTTTTGCTATTCTGAGCTCTTCACCCCAATTCAGATATAAAATGGTGAAAAGTGAAGTGGCTTGGAGTTGCTGGAAATTGAGAGTTTCTCTGAGGAGAACTATTGTGCTATGAGGCCCACCCATGCCAATGGATAAAAGGAGGTTCTTTCCCCTCACTTTAAGCACAGGAAAAAGGAATTTGTTAAGATCATCTGAAGAGCTTTCTGTGGATCCCTTGGGTAAAGGGCCACAGACTTATATTTGATTCATTCATGAAAAAAAGGAAGTTCATAGGACAGAAGCTGGCTAAAACCTTCCAGGTGAAGGAGCTTAAGGGTGTTTGGAAGGGCATTCTCCTCAAAATGTCAGAGTAATGGTTTTTTTAGAGATCAGATGGCATGTGAAGTAGGAATTTTAGCCTGGAATTGTTTTGAAAAGGATACCCCCCAGAAGCCTTCTTATAAGGAGTCAGTCAACCTCAGCAGAAAAATCCCAAAGTAATCGTTTGGATGCAGAGGGAGTTGTGTTATTAGCTGAAGAGTGTTGCGTGAATCAAGGTGCAGCTCCCACTACACTGCTCAAGAGGAAAAGAGACTGTTTTTATCTCTGGTATCAGACATAAAAAACCAATATCCAGTTACATTGGTGTCAGTCTACTGAGACATTTACTACCTCTTACTTCTCTGCTATCTGTCCATCCCTTCTTCAACCCTGGAGGACTCAGAGACAGCCTAGTAAATGGATGAAAGAAAACGAAAATCTGAGGTAAGATTGCCACTTCCAGTAATGGTGGGACTAGGAAACCAAATCAATTTTCTCACTGACAGCAGTGAGAGAGCATGGTGAAAATACTGTTAAATGATCTGCTTAATAACATGAGAAAGCCGACGAGGCACTAGAGATGTATAGGGCTAATCTTTGGGAGAAGAAGAAAGTACAGAGATAAGCCCAGTATTTAGGGCTGCCTTTCCTTAAAAGGTATCTTCCAATTCCAGAGAAGGGGGGTAGAGAGGATGAGAAGATGAAAAATAGCTTTGGACAGTCTCTCAGGAAGAGCTAGATCTAGATAGCTAGATAGAGACACAGAAGACTACATATATTGATCTATATGCCAGCAGAATTTTTAAATAGATATTTCAAGCAGATTCCAAAATTTATATGGAAATACAAAAGGCCTAGAATAAGCAAAACAAGCTTGAAGAAAAAGTTGAGAACTAATACTACCATATTTTCAGACTTACTATAAGGTGATTAATTTTGGTTTATACATGGAAAAATATTTCAATGAAGCAAAGCGGAGTCCAGAAATAAGACACACATATACCGTCATTAACTTTTTTAGGAAGGTGCCAACATAATTCAATAAATGATACTAGAGCAACTGAAAACCCTTATGGAACTTCACACCACACATCCTAGATGCAAATGTGAGGGTTAAACCCATGAAGCTTTTAATAAAAACAGAATGTATTTTTGACAATAGGGTAGAAAAGATTTCTTGTCAAAAGGAGAATTATCCCAGCTCTGAAGACAGAGGTGTAGGCAAAATTAAAGCAAAGAAAAAGATAAATGTGGGGTAAATCTAAATGGAAAATGACTGCATGAAACAGCAATGACAATAACAAACAGTAATATGGTTGGTAATGTATAATATGTAATTTAAAATATAACATAACAGTGGCACATAAGTTAGGAGGGGAACAAATGGAATGAAGGATTCAGATATACATTAATCTTTAATGATATAAGACTAGATTTATCCTTGAAAAAATAATAAAAGAGTGTGTAATGCCAAGTTGATAGTGGGGAAAGAAATGAATAATTTTTTTTAAAGATTTTATTTACTTATTTGACACACACACACACACACACACAGAGATCAGATCACAAGTAGGCAGAGAGGCAGGCAGAGAGAGAGGAGGAAGCAGACCTCCAGGTGTGCAGGACCCCGAGACCATGACCAACTGAACCAACCAACCCAACCAGGTGTCCCATTTTTACAGTCTTGAGGTCTTTTATTTACTTTACATTTATCATGCCATGAATTCATAGGGAATGGGTTCCAGCAGTTCAGGCTCCTTTCCATTGGTTCTCACAAAGTGTGCTTCTCTGGGTGGGGCAGGCTGACGTTTCAGTTGAACCCAAGTACCTTTCTCTTTGGCTTCCTTCTTTTTCTGATCATTTTCCTTCACACGCTTCAGGAAGCTATCTCGGCTCTTTGAGTGTTTAATATGCTCAATGCGTACATAAATTCTCTTGGCAAGAATCTTGCCCTTAACTTGTTTGTTTACAACAATGCCAACAGCATGCTGAGTAACACTGTAGACTCTTCCAGTTTTGCCATGGTAACATTTGTGAGGCATTCCTTTTTGAACAGTGCCCATTCCCTTGATGTCCACGATATCACCTTTCTTGTAGATTCGCATATATGTGGCCAAAGGAACAACTCCATGTTTTCTAAAAGGCCTAGAGAACATATAGCGGGTACCCCTCCTCTTTCCCTTTGTGTTGGTCATCTTGGCAAATTACTGGAAGATGGCGGTTCTGGCCGAAAGGCAGAAATGAATAATTTTTTAAAATTCACTGTAAAAAATCGCTTCTCGGCCTTTTGGCTAAGATCAAGTGTAAAAATTCACTGTAAAAGAAGACAAGAAAAGAGAAAATATATAAAAGAGACTGGACAAGTATAAAACTAATTTTTAAAAAAAGGCAGATTTAACACATGTTTATTAGTAATTACATTAAATGTAACTCCAATTAAAAGACTGAATGTCAGATTGGATAAAAATACAAAACCTATCTATATACTACGCACAATATAAACACATACAAATACAAACACAAAGACACAGAAATACTGGAAGTAAAAGGATGAAATAAAGATAAACTATGAACAGACAAAAGGTCATGATAGCTGTAGTAGTAAATTAAGCAGACTCTAAGGCAAAAATTTACCGTAGTTGAAGAGGATCAGTTCATCATGATATAAGGGTCCATTCATTAGGGAGATACAACTCTAAGTTTGAATGCACCTCACAACACACTTTTAAAATGTATAAAGCAATTGGGGTGCCTGGGTGGCTCAGTCCATTAAGCAACCGACTCTTGATTTCCACTCAGGTCATCGTCTCGGGGTCCTGAGATCGAGTCCCCATTTGTGGTGCCATACTCCACCTTCGGTGGTGAGTCTCTTTCTCTCCCTCACCCTTTGCCCCTCCCCAAGTGTGTGGTCTCTCTAAAATAAATTAATTAAAAAAAAATAAAATGTATAAAGCAAAAATGGATGGGGGCATAAGGAGAAACATGTAAATATACAATTATAGTAAGAGACCTTAACACACCTGTATTAATAACCAAAAGAAGAAACAGACAAAACTGTAGCAATGGTATCAAAGATTTGAAGAGTATGATTAAGAAACTCAAACTAATTGACTTAGGTAGAACACAGTACCTAACAGTTGTAGAACATATATTTTTTTCTAATATAGAAAGAACATTTGCAAAAATTGATTTTATCTGGGGCCATTAAACAAATTTCCAGGATTAAAATTATTTAGAGAATATTCTCTGAGCAGAGTGCAAATAAGTCATAAATCAGTAGCACAAGGATAACTAGAAACACCAGGTAGAGAAATAGCAAGGAAGGGAACCAGCCCCCTCTTCCCTTTTCCTTTCCTACTTTCTGGCAGGCTCTTAACCTGAGGCCAGGCAGAAGTTAGGGAAGGAAGAAGTTCAAACTTTAAACGCTGTTGGCATTCAATTCTGAACATGTTAATTACAAAAGCAAAACTATTTTAGATAGTAGAAATGACCTTTATATTTATATTAAAAAAATAAAGACATTGTCATACCTACTAAATTTCAACTAATGGGGCAGAGCAAAGGAGAGAAAAATATGTGAAGCAAAACTGGGACAAATAAGGGAAAATGAAATGCTATTTCTTTAACTCAGCACCATTTGAAACCCTCTTGTCCCAACTAACAGCTACATTATGGCTCTCTACAGCTTTACCAAAAAATATGCTAAATGGAAAAAAAAAGTAAACCAGATACTTTATATTCCCCATACTAACAATTCATGGCACTTTGTAAGTAGCCATTTGATTGCTGACGTTTAATGCTGTAATTGTGGTATTTGGTAATAAATAAACAAAATGCGATAACAAGCCGCATAGAGATTTTAGCAAACCCAACCTTAACTCAGACAGCAGTGTAGTTAAGCAGGTAGTGGTTAAGAGGTTGGAATCTTGAGGCAGACTGGTTGTGTGCAGATCCTGGTTCTGCCACTTACTACCTGTGCTACTCTGAGCAAATTTCTTAATCTTTCTGTCCCTCCGTTTCTTAATTTAAAATGAGACAATAGCAGTAGAATTTGGTTGGGCATTTTAAATAATTTATGGAAAACACTGGCATATACTAAGCATTTGGTAATTAGTTATTATTAGTATTTGTTACCGTATCACCTTGAGGAAATCCTTCCGTATCAATTTGTATAACTCTCAGTCATTATTTTCAATGGCTGCATAATAGACCATTGTATGGATGTACCGTTGTGTGGAACATCCTCTCTTGATGGAAATATTCAGTTATTTGCAATAAAAAATGCACCGATCATGAAATGAGTTGCTATGACTCACATACTGCATCACAGAGACGAGTCTCATCACGTAGTTATTGCAATGATTTAGAATAATTTTAGTATGAATGTATTCCTGGCAAGAAAAAGGAGACTGATGATAGCCCCTCCCAACCACACCTTCAGCAGCATCTCTTGGGTGATTAGTGACAGTCCCTGTGCAATCACCTACTGCTTTGTAGAATGAAAAGTGGGGGAGGGGATGACAGATTTATAATTAGCCAATAATGCAGCTGTATATCTTTAAGGCCAAGGCACTGTTTACAAAGTGGAAAAATAAACAAAGGTTTTGGCATGAAACCCTACTTATTTTCCTTGATCGAATTTTTAGATTTTATTTATTTATTTGACATAGAGAGAGATCACAAGTAGGCAGAGAGGCAGGCAGAGAGAGAGGGGGAAGCAGGCTCCCTGCCGAGCAGAGAGCCCGATGTGGGCCTCGATCCCAGGACCCTGAGATCATGACCTGAGCCAAAGGCAGAGGCTTAACCCACTGAGCCACCCAGGAGCCCGTTTTCTTTCAATTATTAATTTTCCCTTGCCTAGACTCAAAAGTCTATTACTTAATATCCAGATAATCAATTCTGTGGCTTAAACGTATCTTCCAAATCTTATGTTATACGCTTACCAACCTGGAGCACTTTGTCTTTTCCCAGCATGCTCTTTCCTCACTTGAGATATCCCTTCATCAAGCTCAAGGGCCAGCTTCTTTAAAGCTTTTTGATCCCTGCTTCATTCTCAGTAGAGATCTCTCTTCTCGCTGACATGTGTTATACAATACATCCCTTTCATGACTTCTTGTATATTCTCTTTGGGTTTGGTGGCAGTGTGATTGCATGTTGTTGCTTCTGTTAAATTATAAGCTTGTTGAAAACAAAGCATCTTTTATTCTTTAAATTGGATTAGCATAATGCTTTGCATGTATTTTGTTCTCTCGGTAATGCTGATTCAAATGATTGAGCTAAAAATGTAAAGTAATTACACTTTCAGATAAATAAATATGAGTGTAGCTAGAAGGAACATCATCACCCTGCCTAGCTGATTGTTAATCCATGGCTAATTAGCTATGCTTACTGGTAACCACAGAAAATGTAAATAGTTATTTCAATTTCAGACATAACAAAAAATACTCAAAATAATTAATTCACTTAGAAAACAAGACATCAAAATAAATGTATTTGATTTAGATGAATTAATTGAAATACCTTCCTTTAAATTTAAAAGTGTAAAAAAAAAATAAAATAAAATAAAATAAAAGTGTAAAAAAGAAAATCTTCCAGGAATAGGTTAGAATATTAAGACAATGTGCAGTTGTTTTTAATCTCTGCTGAAAGCATTCTTCTAATGCTTTCTTTGTTGCATATTTTAACTGTTTATTAGACATCTTATATATAAGAGATTTGCCTCAACATGCACAATTCCCAGTGGCTTATACATTTCTTTTTAAAAAAGAATGTTAAGTGCCCGGGTGAATGCGTCTGTTAAGAGTCTGCCTTCAGCTCAGGTCATGATCCAGGACCCTGGGATCAAGCCCCACATTAGGCTTCCTGCTCTGCGGGGAGCTTGCTTCTCCCTCTCCCTCTGCAGCTCCCCCTTCTTCTGCTCTCTTGCTCTCTCTCAAATAAATAAATAAAATCTTAAAAAAGGAGAGAATGTAAATGTCTTTTGATTAATTATATAATCATTAAAACAGTACCACCCTTTTTTTAAACCTGCGTTCTACTTTTGCTTTTTTTAAGCTGCCTTTTATATAAATAGTAAGAGATCAGAAAACTGAGAATTTTATTAACTATACAAAGTCAGAACAATGAATCTTTTAAGTAGAAATTCATTAAATGGCTACTGTCCAGTTGAAATCATTCACAACTGGACTATGAGGTACCGTACTAGATCGTGAAGAACTTAAAGACAAAGCTCACATCCATATTTGTCTGAATTCCCAGTTTCTGGTGTAAAATTGGTGTTCAATACATATCTGCTGAATCAACCAAGCATGAGTGAATGAGTACGTGCATGGATGAATGTTATGCTTCCCGTCAGCCTTAGAATTGGAAGTGACATATGTGTTAGTGGGAGAAAACAATAAGTTTCATCTCCGATTGTTAGAGTCACATTAAGTCCAAACTAGTTTAGAGCCTGTTTCAATTAATTGTCCAATAACATTTTGTGAAGTATGATGAGTTTTAAATAGGGAGAATTTTTACTTTATGCTTTATCTATCTTTTACTCCTATGATCCTGGATGTTTAGAGACTGTTGGTTCTACTTGGGCATAGTTTGACTTTTGGTCAATGATGATTCAGACGGGCACCCCGAGGTGATTCAGAGATATGTGCTGCACCTAGGTGACCTGTCATCTTCAGAATACCTTTTCCAGTTCTGACACTGTCCAGTTTTGTCTAGAATTGGAAGCTCACTAAGTCACAGGGGTTATTATGGCTGCTGGCCAGCAGGAGCTTACTCACTGCACACGTGAAATTCATTCATAAAATTCTAACCTTTATGTGGGAACCCCACAATTGTTGTTAAAAAAAAATATGAGGGTCAATAATGAGCATTTCTTCTCTATTCCTTCATGCACGACACACACAAAATTATGAAGTCTGTCTTATTTTTCCTCTAAAACTATCATTATCACTATCACTCATTGGTTGACATTTATTAGCCATGCACTATTTACATAGTCCTGTATTAGAAACTGACAAAAAGAAATCCCTCCTTTGAGAGGATTCAAATCTAATCAGAAATGTGTGACTCGTAATATGAACAAGTGAAAACAGCAAAATATTTATTTTTATATTAAGTTCTAAAGGAATGTGTCTAAAGAATTATTCGTGATAAGGCAATCACTACAATCTTAGGGGCTACATTCAACTAGGATCACTCTTGTAAGTGCTGTGGGCATTTTTATGAGTGGTCTTAACAGGCTGTCACAATTCTTACTTCTGGGCCATGTCTAGGAAAGGTCCCACCACCTTGAATTTTGCCATCTGGATGCAAGAGTAATCATTAGATAGGAGCCACTTTGAATTTCTAATATTATACTTACACTTTTTTTTTAAGCCTACGTATTTTACCTTTTTTCCCTTCATATTGATGCAAGAGAGAATTACCTGACATAGACATCTTTCACTTGTACTTAGGTCCCAGTCTCTCCTTCCTTTACTGGGACCATTCTTCTCCACCTCCCTTATCCCAGTTCATTCCCACCAACATTTAGGTATCCTCAAGTCAATTTCTCATCTCTAATAAGAGAATTCCTCTCAACTTTATTTTTTTTTTAAAGATTTTATTTATTCATTTGACACAGAGAGAGAGATTACAAGTAGGCAGAGAGGCAGGCAGAGAGACAGGGAGAGGAGGAAGCAGGCTCCCCGCTGAGCAGAGAGCCCTATGCGGGCCTCCATCCCAGGACGCTGAGATCATGACCTGAGCCGAAAGCAGAGGCTTTAACCCACTGAGCCACCCAGGCGCCCTCCTCTCAACTTTATAGCATCAATAGCATCATTTACCTATTACCCTCTTCTTCTCCTTTCTACTCCACGTTTTTTTCTACTTTTTAAGACTTTATTTAACAGAATGAGAAAGGGAGAGAGTATATGAGCACAAGCAAGGGGAGCCACAGAGGGAGGAGAAGCAGGCTCCCCTCTGAGCAAGGAGCCTGACGTGAGGTTTGATCCCAGGACCCTGAGATCATGTCCTGACCCAAAGACAGACACTTAACCCGGTGAGCCACCCAAGTGTCTCTTACTCCACCTTAAAGAACAGTTTTACTATCTTCTCTTCTCAGTAAGCATCTCCTCTCCAACATATACTTTTTTTTTTAATAGAATCACAATTATTCCCCAAATACGTGGTGACACTGAATTCAAGGAAAGTTATCCCATTTTCTACAAGCAGTGACTGATTTAGGAGAAGGCACATTACCTAGCTCTGCCTAATAAGGCAGGAGGAGAAGTCTAGTAGAGGGCTATTGGCAGGCCCTCTCCACCCTTGAATGACTTGCATGAGAAGTGGTGCCTAAAGCTGTGATAGTCATCTTAGAAGTAAGGAGAGGCAGTGCAACACAATGGCTGAGAGCATGAACTCTGGAATCCAATGTTTGAATTCCAGCTCCTCAGTATGCTGTCTTATGACTTGGGCAAATTACTTAATCTCTGTGCTGACCTTTCCCACCTGTAAACTAGTAATGATGATACTAATTTTAACTCCCTGATACTTAAGTGAGGCTTAAATAATAAGTTAACTTTTCTGAACCAGTGGGACTGGTAGAGGGTATTTGCTAGATACACCAAAACTCGATAGAGTGAGAAGTAGACAGAGGGAGAAAAGTCCGGGTTCTGGAGTCCACCAGCGGTTCACCAAGCCACTGAACTATCTACTTCTAGATAATTTGTCTTGGAGATAAAAAATTCCCACTTCTGAAGCTACATTTAGTAAGACATTATTTTCAACTAAAAGCATCCTAACTGGTATGTCTCACTCTGCTACTTTTCTTCTTTTATATCTTTTGTTTTTCTTTTGTCCTGTTTGAAGTTGCCATGAGCTTTCTCTATCCCTTGCTTTGTAAGGGATTTGTAACTGTTCCATTGCTATGCCCACTCCCCAGCCATTTCATCAAGTTTCATGGCTTCAACTACTATGTAAGGACTCTCGAATATAAATATATAATACAGATCTCTCTCTGAGCTCTAAATTCTTATATAAAATGATTATTGTATCTCCATAGATATATCAGAGGCAACTCAAATTCAACATTTTCATTATCTCTCTTCCCATCAGCTCCAAAGCAAGTCTTCCATTCATGCTTTCTTCCTTGGCGAATGCACCACCATACCCATGGTGGCCAAAGCCACAAATTTGGGTATTATCCGTAATTCCATGTCTCCTTTATCCATCCACATCCAAATCAAGTCTTGCCAAAAAATTCCCAGCACAGGGCGCCTGGGTGGCTCAGTGGGTTAAAGCCTCTGCTTTCGGCTCCGGTCATGATCTCAGGGTCCTGGGATCGAAGCCCGCATCGGGTTCTCTGCTCAGCAGGGAGCCTGCTTCCTCCTCTCCCTGTCTCTCTGCCTGCCTCTCTGCCTAGTAACTTGTAATCTCTCTCTCTCTGTCAAATAAATAAATAAATAAATCTTTAAAAAAAAAAAAATTCCCAGCACAGAGATCACTAAAGCTGGGGCAGAGTGAGCAAAAAGGAGAGACTGGATGGAGATTAGGTCAGGGAGGTTAAGTGCGGCCAAATCACAAAGGCCTTCTAGACCTTTGGCTTTTCACTTGATGAAATGGGAAGCCATGGTAAGAGGAGTGGGTTTTAAACAAAGGCATAACATAATCTGTCTTCTTTTTTGATAATAGACTGAAGATTGGTAAGGACAAAAGCAGGCAGGCAAATTAAAAGGTTATTAAAATAATGCAGATGAGCAATGAAAGTAGTTTGGGCGAGGGTTTAGGTGTTAGTAATAAGTGATTAATTCCATTTTGGATGTATTTTTAAGGAAGAGTCAGTATGATTTGTTAACAGATTTATGTGAGATGAAAGAAAAAAGAGAGGGAGCAAAGATTACATCAAGGTTTTGGTCCTGAGTAGCTGGAAACATGGAGTTATCGTTAACTGAGATTGGGAAAGATTACATGAAGAGCAGATTTGGGGAGGGTGTGTTAGGTGTTTATGTTGGAATATGTTGTTTGAGATGTCTATTAGTAATCTAAGTGGAGTGTTTGAATAGACTATTCAGTAGACAATTCTGGATTCAAGGCTGGAAATATAAGTTTGGAAATCGTTAGTACATAGACAAAATTTAAGATCATGAACTTTGCATAATCAAGGGATTGAATGTAGAGAGAAAAGAGAAATTGTTTAAGGACAGAGCCCAGGAGTATACCAATATTCCTCAGAGCCTCTGAGGAACAAAGGAGATTGGGTAAGATAAGATAGGAAAGCCAGGAGAATGTGGTGTGCTAGAAGCCAAGCAAGGAAAGCTGGACAAAGATGTGGAAATAAACAACTATGTCAAGGTTGCTGGGAGGTCAGATAAGATGAAGATTGACAAGTGACCACCAGATTTAGCACCATTGAGGACAATGGTGATCTACGCTAATTACATTCTACTTACTTTCTTTTTTACTTATTTTTATTATGTTCAGTTAGCCAACATATAGTAGTACATCATTAGTTTTTGATGTAGTGTTCAATGATTCATTAGTTGCATATAACATTCTACTTACTTTAATGTCTCATTTATAGTTTTACTTCTTTTGGGAATTCCTCTGTAACCCTGCCAAGCTGAGTTAAGAACCCCTTGATGTGCACCATATCACACCTGTCATTTTACACTTATCCTAAGGTTTTTAAGTTGCCCTTTTACTTATCCATCTTCTTCTCTAAACTACATACGCCTCAAGGGCAAAGACTTGAGTGTGATCACTGCTGTACCTTGCACAGTAACTGGCAAAGAGTAGGAAAGATATTTGCCAAAGAAAACTTAATTGCATTGCCTCTCATTTGTGTCAGAAAAGGCCATCCCTTCCAGGTTTAAAACAAAAAAAAAGGGTGGATAACAGGGAGTAGCCAGATCTAGTAAGTATCAGTGACTCATCCTTGGATGACAAAGACTAAGGTTTTCACCTCATTTGGTTCACTTCCGATTCAGAGAAGCTTGTTATGACAATCCAAAATGAGCTTCTGATGGAATATTTAGGTGTGCCCTTTACCTGGGGGCAGGAGAGCAGCCCATAACCAGCTAAGCAAATTAGTGAGCAGGTGTCATTAGTCAGCCATGCCCACCTCAAGACTACCTTATCAATGGATGGTTGGCTTGTAATTTTCCTCAAGTTTTCATGAAAGAGGCGTTTAACCAAGGGAATGAGATGTGTGCAGTTCAATTCTACAATGTACTAACTGAAAAGTCGGGCAAGGCTTCACTGAAACCAAATGTTTTTGTTGGAATCAAGAATTATGAATCGGTCTCCTTACTATTTCTAGAGATTTACATATGATTTTTCATACTTCCCTTTAGTGTGGAAATATTCCTAAAAATAGGCTGTAGGACTATTGTTATAGTGATTAAGTCAGCAACTGCATAATAATGTTCCTGATAACCAAAATATTCAATAGTATTGTAGTAGGTCATTTGATTTTAAAGAAAGTATATGGCATACACTAATAATGAAAACTAGTCTAACTTTAGGTTTTGAGTTAAATCTATTTCTATAAGAAAGAGCAGCACTCACAGCACAGCACAATGAGGTGGAAGAAACAGGGCAGCAGCCACAAACCAAAACACAGACAAACCAGAACACCTGCAACAGGGATGCAAGCTCTGACCTTGTTATCAGAGTCTAAACTACTTAGCATAAAGTAGCGTCTCCCTACACCCATCCCTGTTCCATTATCAATAGAACTTTTTCAGACTTCACTCCATCAAAATGATCTTAAGTATTTGTTTGTTATCTCTGTGGTCCTCTTACTTTTTTCCCCCCCAAGTACTGTCGCTTTATAAAAACAATATTTTCTGAAGGTATGACCTCTTATTGACTCCTCTATCCTCTGTGTCCAGAATGCTGCTTAATATGCACTAAGTGTTCTTGGGGCACCTGGGTGGCTCAGTCAGTTAAGCGTCCCAGTCAGGGTCCTGGGATCAAGCCCCACATCGGGCTCCCTGCTCAGCAGAGAGTCTGCTTCTCCCTCTCCCTCTGCCTGCCGCTCTGCCTACTTGTGCTCTCTCTCTCTCTGTCAAATAAATAAAATCTTAAAATGTTCTGTAAATAGGAGTTGAATGAATGAGGAAATAAATGAAATGCCCCTAAAAAAAAATGCTACATACAGTATTGCTTCTTTCAAAATGCCACTGGCTTCTACAATAATACTGGAGAGCAATACGATTTTGTAGCCACTTACATAGTAACCTCAAGTACTTTTTTTTTAAAAGAGTTTACTTATGTATTTGACAGAGAGAGATCACAAGTTGGCAGAGAGGCAGGAAGAGAGAGAGGAGGAAGCAGGCTCCCTGCTGAGAGAGAGAGAGAGAGAGAGAGAGAGAGTGTGTGTGTGTGTGTGTGTGTGCAGGAGCAGAAAGGAGAGAAGCAGGCTCCCCACTGAGCAGGGAGCCTGATGCTGGACTCCATCCCAGGACCCTGAGATCATGACCTGAACCAAAGGCAGAGGCTTAACCCACTAAGCCACCCAGGCATCCCACCTCAAGGACTTTTTTAAAAAATTGAGTATTGATGATTAATTAAACATTTAGTAAAACTTCACTATCTTGAACTGATTGGCCACTTTAAACTCTGTTTTGAAGAAAAACATGTATTCTTTTGCATTTATGACATTAAACAAATTTTTTACCAACTTATTGCCAGATTCTGTGTCAGACATCAAGAATCTGATAATCAAAAGTAATGATCCCCAAAGTCTGGTGATAAAACAAACGTGATGAAAGTCTTACAACACGCAATCTGCTAAACTAGACAAACTTCTACTGTTTTGATCTCACCTGTTATTCTTTTCTCTTGCTCACAATACTCTAGCCACATTATCTCAATCACACTCTTCTTATCCCTTAAACACCCCATAGATTCACGCTGCAATAACTTTGCACTTGCTTCCCCAATAACAACACTCGCCTTCCATGTTTTTCAGTTGCTGACTGCATCTCATCACCCAGGTCTTAGCTCAACTGTCAGCTCAAGGAGGCCTTCCCTGAATACCCTTTCCTCCACCTTGCCCCTAACTATCCCTTGCCACATTAAAATTTTCTCTTTATCTTAAAAAAAAATAACGTAATTTTATGTTAAAAATTTATCTTTTGTTTGAGTACAGTTGTCCCACCATGTTACATTAGTTTCAAGGGTACAACTTGGTGATTTGACAAGTTTATGCACCGTGCTGTGCTCACCACAAGTGTAGCTCCCATCTGTCCTATTATATCGCTATTACAGTATCATTGACTACATGCCTCACACTACACCTTTAACTCCTGTGACTGACTTATTCCACAACTGAAAGCCTGTATCTCTCTCTCCCCTTCACCCATGTAAGGATTTTTTTTAAATCAGCTAATACTTTTCTCCCAATTCCATTTTAAGTACTCTAAGAAAAGCATCTCCAACTTACCTCAACATCTTACATTATTACATAGCTGTGGAATTAAACTAGTCCTCAATTTTCCTCCCCACTTTCTCTTTCCTCTCTCCCTGCATTCTAGCCTCCTCTTGAATCAATCCATCTGTCTTCTATAGCAGTCAGGAAATTTGTTGTGACAAATGTGATACGGTTATCTAAGATGTTAATAGGGGAAACTGGATATGTTGTATATGGAAATTCCCTTACTATCTTTGTGACTGTTACATACATCTAAAACTATTCTAAAATTTTAAGATTATGTTAATAAATACTACTAAATTCTAGTTTGTGTTCAGGGTGCCTGGGTGGTTCAGTCAGTTAAGCATCTGCCTTAGGTTCAGGTCATATCCCAGGGACCTGGGCTTGAGGCCTTCCCTCCCACCCAGGATCTCTGCTCCATGGGGAGTCTGCTTCTCCCTCTGTCCCTCCCCCACTGCTCACACTTGTGCTCTCTGCCTGTCTCCATCTCTATCTCTGAAATAAAATCTTTAAAAAATCCTATCTTGCTTTCTACGAATTTGTAGACATATTTGTCAAAATATTACAGCCTTCTTAACCATGTTTCTATGGTAATCATAATTTAAAAGTCTGTTTTCTGGTGATACAACAACTAATACAAGAATCTGGTATGCATACCTCAGTAAATGTCCATGAATAATCAGCAAATGAAAAAATTCTGCATGGATTGGCATTTCTGTCATCCCAGGTTTTGCATATTAAGCTTACTGCTGTCCTTTCTCTAGAAACTATGAGAACATTAATAAAATCCTGATTTAACATACTATTTTACTATCTTTCTGATACTTTGATATGTTAATCCTTAATATGGTTAAGTCAATAAATATATTTATTGATGGAGAGAGAACATTGTTAGCTTCTCTTCATTACTATTATTTATTGCTCTCTTGTTGGATTTGCTACATGAATTTGTATTTTTTTTAAGATTTTATTTGTTTAAGAGAGAAAGAAAAAAAAGCATGAGTGAGCACAAGCAGGGGGAGGGGCAAAGGGAAAGGGAGAAGACTCCGCACTGAGCAGGGAGCCCTATGAGGGGCTCCATCCCAGAACCCTGGGATCGCGACCTGAGCCAAAGGCAGACACAACCAACTGAGCTACCCCGGTGCCCCCATGAACTTGTATTAACGGAATATTTTAAATTCAAAAAGTAGTAAAGAATGATTACAGAAATATCATTCCGGACAAAACTGACTCATCATCGATATATATAATCCTGTTGACGGACCTTAACGGTAGTTTGTTTCTTAAAGAATTACATAAGGAATAAATATTATAGATGGAAAAAAAGACAATCACTGAAAACTTACATTTGTAAAGCTCCACTTGTGAATTAGTTGAATAGATTTATGGTGTCTTGAGATGGTTCAAGTTAGTAAGATTTTGAACCTCAATTTTTGCCTTTGGTCATAAGTAATTTTTTGCTATGATAGTTTTTTATTTTTTATTTTCCATTAGCAGGAACTTTCAGAAGAACAATTATTTGTGGTTTTAAAATTGCTGGCTTGCTACTATTTATATTCATTAACTGCTAAACTCTCAGGGAATATGTGCCTCAGGGAACTGGGGTAATGGTCCATGCTAACCAAATACAGTGATAAAATGTTTGACAAATAAAACTTTCCACTTCTACTTCCCTTGTAGGAAGTTTATTAGCATTTACAACCACCATGATGTTAGGAACCAACACTTATTAGAAATCACTTTGTGTAGAAATACTATTGGCTTCATGCCAACTAGAGGCTGAAAGGACCTGTTGGCATTAAGCACAAATGGACTTTATTCTCATCTACTAGAGTCGCCTAGACTTTAATGCTGGAGTGACTGTAGCAGTTACTAGTTCATGAGAGACAATATTTTCTAAACATTTCAGTAGTGTTTGAAAGTCTTGGTGAAAGACTTTGCTTGTCACAAGGTTCTTCAGAAGTAAAAGGTGTTGATCATATAACGAAGTAGCCAGGCTTTGATCTGAAAGTAAATGGTATGTTTGTTATCGTCATGAAAGAGAAATTAAAACATGTTACCTTCACCCATCTCTTAAAACATCCATTTACATAACAGATTTAAAATCCGTTAGTATTGAGTTTAAAGATTGTGGACATTTGAGAAAATCATTATGACTTTGAGTCTCCTTTACCTTACCTTTAGGAATTGGGGAAAAACAATAGAAATCTCATAGGTCACTATAAGGAAAAACTTAAAAAAACAATATATGTTAAAATGCTCTTGAAAATATTTTTTTAAAGATTTTATTTATTTATTTGACAGAGAGAGAGAGATCACAAGTAGGCGGAGAGGCAGGCAGAGAGGGGGAAGTAGGCTCCCCGCTGAGCAGAGAGCCCCATGCGGGACTCAATCCCAGGACCCTGAGATCATGACCTGAGCTGAAGGCAGAGACTTTAACCCACTGAGCCACCCAGGTGCCCCTGCTCTTGAAAATATAAAGCATGTGTTGGGTGTTCTTCATGATATATTATCTAGTAGATCTAGAAGGATGAGAAAATTGGTTTTCATTTTTTTTCCTACTTTTGCCACCTAACCCATATGAGTACAATACCAATAAAAGATTGCTAAATTGTTTTAATCATGAACAAAACCTCCCATTGTTAGTTTCTTTCAAGAAAACTGAAACAAATGACTCAGTAGAAACCTCTGTTTTATTTTCTTTGGTTTATACAAGTTCTGGGTTTGGAAAGACAGCAGGTACTAAATATTTTGCTTAATACAAGGCCTTCGTTTTTAAGATTTTATTTATTTGTCAGAGAGAGAGAGAGAGCACAACCAGGCAGAGGCAGAGAGAGAAGCAGGCTCCCCGCTGAGCAAGGAGCCTGATGCGGGACTTGATCCAAGGACCCTGGGATCATGACCTGAGCCAAAGGCAGCCACTTAACTGAATGAGCCACCCAGGCATCCCTTAATACAAGGCCTTTGAATTAGTATTTCCTTTCAAACTGTTCTGCATAATTAGTGCCAAATTAGACTTTTAATTACCTATTCATGTCTCCATATGGATTTCAGAATAAGAACCAAACCCCTTTTTTCAGGTGTGTTTGTGTGTCTGTGTATGTCCATGTGGGTTTGAGTATTATACAAATATTCTTTTTTTTTCCAAGGAGATGATCATCAACTACTTCCAAGAATTTGTACTTATCATGGTTAATTTTAAGAACATTTAGGGATGAAAAACAGGTATCTTACTGTAAAAAGAAATGTCTCACTAAATTCTTCTTGAAAAATCATTAAGTTCTTTAGTCCTCCTGAGAACTTACAGATTCTATAGAGGTTTATGAAAGTCACCATTTCTGGCATTTATTTAGCAAAAGCTTTAGGTAAATATAATTTTTGAATATTAACTGTATTATGCAATTATGTCTTTTCTCCCTCAAATGTTGAATACTGTCCATTCATCAGCCACAGACTGACCAAATCCCTATATTCATTGTCTGCATTTTGCTCATCCAACACAGAAAGGGCATGTGCATTTTTCCTGGCTGGGAAACCACCTATTTTTATATACTTATGTCTGAAAGTAAAAATAGAGAAATTTCAAAACATCAGAGTCCTACAAATTATATAGCTGAAATGTTTATAATACTGCACTAAAACTGTTGTTATTAATAAACACATATCCATTAACTGCTAAGTTACCAAATTCATACCACTCAGCAGCACAGTAATGCTGACTAATAAAAAAAATCAGCATTTTTAATAACCAGTATGGTATTCTATGATCTGGTCATGAAAATAATCAGGTGTTCACATG
The DNA here is from genome assembly GCA_002007465.1 of Ailurus styani. NCBI lineage: Eukaryota > Metazoa > Chordata > Mammalia > Carnivora > Ailuridae > Ailurus > Ailurus styani. The sequence continues at coordinate 132,246 of LNAC01000863.1, read as the reverse complement.
CCCAAGGTGAGTCCTAATAGGTGCCTCCCAAATTCTTGCACCACCTTTATTTCTCCTGGGACAATATGAGCAAAGGGTTAGAGAGGACAACACCACCATGGGACTTTTTAATCTCTTTGCCTTGTCCCTTCATAAACTGAGGTTAGCCTGTTGATCTTCATTTGATAAAGTAAGTTGAATTATGCCTTTGAAGGAGCTAACCATCATCAGAGTGGTATCAGACTCAATTTCTAGTTTAAGTCAAAGCTTTTAAAACCAGGAACTGGTTGAGAAAATGAATTGGTTACTACAACACACTGAAAATTTCAAGCAATTTATTGATCTCCAAAGTTCTATTGAATAGTACAAGGCAAGTCTGGATCAAGAAACATGATACTCCAGGGACGCCTGGATGGCTCAGTCATTGGGCATCTTCGGCTCAGGTCATGATCTCAGGGTCCTGGGATCGAGCCCCAATCGGGTTCCCTGCTCGGCAGGAAGCCTGCTTCTCCCTCTCCTGCTACCCCTGCTTGTATTTCCTCTCTCACTGTCTCTCTCTGTGTCAAATAAATAAAAATCTTTAAAAAGAAAAAAGAAACATGATACTCCAACAAACCCATGTAACTGCCTTTAATCCCTAGTTTGTGTTAGAAATCTGACCTAGCACTGTTCTTCTCTCCCAGGAAGGCAAAGCTATAGGAAGCATTAATCCTGCCCTCAGTCGCTAGCTTCACAGAGAAAGCATACACATGGATGCAACAAGAAAATAATTAAGACTAAAGTTACATATTTCTTTCTTAAGGACAATCGGAATTTTAAGAAATTGAAAGATAAATGTGGGAGTGCACCAGAAAAAGTTTACTGAAAAGGTTGGATTTTAAAGGTCTCAGTGAGTAAATACTAGTCAATGATTCTCAACCCTGGCTGTGCATTTGAATTGCCTAAGGATCTTTTAAAAGACTGCATGGGCCTCACCCTCAAAATGTCTGATTTAACTGGCCTGGGGTGTGGCCCAGGAGAGTTTTACAAAGCTCTCAGGTGATTTTAATGGGCAGGCAGGGTTGAGAACCTTGGAGTAAGACAATGAACAAAAAAAAAAGGAAAAGGCAAAGTAGAAGTTTAGCAACATGTGCCAATCCATTCACCCATTTACTCATTCAATAAAAACATTTATTGAGTGTCTACTCCATGCTCGTCATTGAACTAGGTGGTGGGTCAAAGTAAAATGATTGAGAAACGATGCTTGGAGTTTTCCACCTAGTAAAGAGATTCATGTATAAACGAGTTATTACAATGTACCATGATACTTCACAGAACATTACAGGACAATGATTATCTTCTGTTTGTTGCTTAGTGGACCGGTTCGCAAACTGGTAGGCAAATCAGAAACGCCCAAGTAGCTTTAAAAAGTAATGCTTTCTGGGTCCCACACCCAGAGACTGATTTCATTGGTTTGGGAATCCAAATTTAAAATAAAAACACAAAAACAAAATGAAATACTTCCCTGGGTTATTTCAATACACAGTATTGGGTGAGAGGAGCTGGCAAAGTAGAAGTAAAAGGTACATTTGGGAGTCAGGTTAAACTGCCGGGCAAAACAAAACTTAGCGAAGCCTTGAATTCAAAGCAGAAGAGCTAGAAATCACTGCACTGAAGTTTTGATGACCCAAGGAAAGGGAAATTGGTAGAAGTGTTTTCTGGTAACCAAAGGCAGGATGGAATATGGGATAGAATTCCTGAAGGGGATTTATCATTAGAGTGGTCATAGTGCTAAGGACACCAAGAAAAATTTTTTTAAAGATTTTATTTGAAAGCAAGCAAGGGACCTAGGAGAGGAACAGAGAGAGAAGGACAAGCAGACTCCATGCTGAGCTTCTAGCCCCATGTGGGACTCAATCCCAGGACCCCAAGATCATGACCTGAGCCAAAATCAAGAGACAGACACTTAAGCGCCTGAGCCACCGAGGCAACCTCCTTCCCCACCAAAAATGTTTTAATTTACTTTAAAAGCAAAAGAAAAAAAAACTTTTAGGCCAAAGAAAATGTTTTAATATATAATATTAAAATGTTTTGTTTTTACTGGCATAGTCATAAAGTAAATTTTTTGGTGTTTTGGGGGGGTGGAGGGGAGAATGGAAAGGGAAGCAAAGATCCTCCAAGATGAAAGTGCTTAGGTCAATGGAAGTCATAATGCAGTCCTGGGTTAAAGGACACGTTCTCAACTAATCCATCCATCCTTCCATCCTTCCATCCTTCCTTCTTTCCCTCCCTTCCTTCCTTCCTTTCTTTTCTTTCTTTCTTTCAGATTTTATTTATTTATTTATTTGACAGAGCAAGAGAGATCACAAGTAGGCAGGCAGAGAGAGAGGGGGAAGCAGGCTCCCCACCCAGCAGAGAGCCTGATTCGGGACTGGATCCCAGGACCCTGAGATCATGACCTGAGCCGAAGGCAGAGGCTTAACCCACTGAACCACCCAGGCACCCTGAACTAATTCTGAATTACTATTAGATATATGATTTGTACAAAGAAGCATTTGCTTTCCTACTCCTCTAAATTATTTCCATCTTCATTGTGCAGAACCAGTGGAGGGTCAAGTCTTTTATCTTCTTAGAATGCTTAGTTCCATGCGACAGAGAGCTGATTGAATGAATCAAAAATTTTGGTTTCAAAGGGCCATACACTTTCAAAGGATACATGGCTTCCCTCTCTCTGGAATGCTTTTACCCCTTTTGTCCAACTGGGGAACCCCTAATTATGCTTCAAAACTTAAGACATTTAAATTCCGTGTGTCATCTTCTCTAGCCTCTCCTGCTACCCACCTAAAATAATTCTGACTTAGCAATTCATCAATATTTGTTTCATCAACTGGTATTGCATACTCACCATGTATGGCAGTTAATTAAGCATGGATCAATATTTTCTAACGTGACCGCAACATCCTGGTTTATTCACTTCTGTGTTCTTATGCTAGAGCATCATTCCTTTTTTTTTTTAAGATTTATTTACTTGACAGAGAGAGACAGTGAGGAAGGGAACACAAGCAGGGGGAGTGGGAGAGAGAGAAGCAGGCTTCTTGCTGAGCAGAGAGCCCCATACAGGGTTTAAACCCAGGACCCAGAGATCATGACCCGAGCCGAAGGCAGACATTTAACAACCGAGCCACCCACGTGCCCCTAGAGCATCAATCCTAAGATACAATCAGTACCCCAAAATACCTGCCCATTAATGTAGTAGACCAATATATCATTAAATGTCATACTCCACAAATTTGAACCATTCTTTGGAGAAAAGCAAATGAAGTATAGTTCTGGACAGCAACAACATTATTTTAATGAGATTAAATTACTTCTTGAAGAAATCAGTTTCCGTAGTTAAGATACAGACAGGGAAAGACCTCAGTTCTTGATAGATCTCAAAGAATTCTTGTTTCTTTATACATTCATAATTAACGTTTCCAAAATATAAAAACCTCAGGGAAAAAATTGTTTCTTGAGCTTTATTTTGGACATTACAGATTTTGGACATTACAGAGTATGCTGTACTCCTCTTCCAGCCAGAGTTGGAAGATGTATAAACCCGCATTGGCCACACATCTGAAGAAACTCAAAGAATGTAAATTAATCATTCTAAAATCTATGATAACCTTCCTCATAAACTTTTAACAGATCCGTCCATCTGTTCACATTTAAAATACACTTCCTGTACCTCAAGTATGATCAGACCAAAGATCTGGCTGTTCATTTGCATTTTCCAGGAAGCCCCAGGTTCCAAAGTGCTATTTCAGCTGGGTCACTTGTGTAAAACCTGGTTTGATTAAAGAAAGAGGACTATTTGAATTATTTTTAGTCTATGAGCTAGTTATTTTCAACGTAGTCCCTAAAGAGGAAATATATTCACTGTAAAATAGTCCACCGCACTTGAATCTTATTATGCTAGTTTTGGCTCTCCAGAAAGTGTGCTATTGCTTTTTACCATAACTTTGAGTCAAAGATGATCTCCTCAAGAGTAGTTAACAGAGGTTGAAGAGAATCTGTTCACTTGAGTTCAGAGTCTTATGGGTTGCTGTGGAAAGGCTGGGCGGGGAAGAGGGGGGTGTATGGAATAGTGGAAAAATGGATCAGGGGCGCCTGGGTGGCTCAGTGGGTTAAAGCCTCTGCTTTCGGCTCAGGTCATGATCCCGGGGTCCTGGGATCGAGGCCCGCATCGGGCTCTCTGCTCCGCAGGGAGCCTGCCTCCTCCTCTCTCTCTGCCTGCCTCTCTGCCTACTTGTGATCTCTCTCTGTTGAATAAATAAATAAAATCTTTAAAAAAAAAAAAAAGAAAAAAAAGAAAAATGGATCAGGTAGAAAGGCATTATAAAAGAGATGATGAAAATAGGAAAGATTCGGATGTTCCCAAAAAACTACGCTTGGACAGTAAGTGTGGCAGGCATGTCTGTCATCATGGAGTTAGCTGACCTTTAGGTTCCAGCAGAAATTTGGCATCACATCAGGTCTGTGAGAATGGTAAAGTTTTTTAGGCAGAGCTGGAATAAGAGCTCACGGGTGTTTTCTGAACTGAACTCAAGAGAGGAGAAAAACAGTCAATGACCCCAAGAGGTTCACCATCTACTAGTAGTGACTGCAAGTAAAAATCACAGTGCAGTATGAGGAATGATTCCAACAGCGGAGGGGAAGCTTCATAGGTGGCCCACTTGACTCACTGGCACAGTATTACATCATGGAAATTAGGGCATTCTTGATGTTAAAGGAAATTATTAATCTTCTGTGAAGGGAATGAAACAGACTCAGAGAGGAGACTTACAGCTAAGTGACCTTGGAGAGTATGCCAGCTATCTCATTTTTTAGGTGAAAAAAGCAGCATGGAGCAGTTGTTAAGAACATGGGCTCTGGAGCTAAAATTACCTGGGTTCGAATTTGATTTCTACCCCTTATTACTTAACCATTCTGTTTCTAGTTTCTTTACTAGTAGAGGTAATATATAGTGTCTACTTTCTTGCTATGAGAATGAACACTACTAAAATGCTTAAAACAGTGACTGGCATGTAATCACTGCTCAGTAAAGGCTAGCTGTAAACACACCGCAATTGCAGAAACTTGGCTAGGCATTGGCGAACAGAGACTGACTTAAGATTGCCAGTGCTTTCCATTCTGGCCTTGGCGTTTATACATGAGTTAAGTAACTTTTTTTTTTCTTTTTTGTTTGGTTTGGATGGTCTTCTGGTCACTTGTGTCACTCACTGATGAGAATAATTAGTCTTGAATCTTTTTCTTTGAAGATTATAGAAGTCATTTGTGTCAGTAGCAAAACTGAAGCAACCAATATACTGAGATCCCTGTATGTAGAAAGGCTGTGGCTACTAAGACTTACTTTGGGGACCTCCTAGCAACTGGCAGCAGTAGACCTCCATGCAAGGGCAGCCTGGGCTCAAAATACCTTCTGGCTAAGCACAGTCTAGCTGAAAACAGTTGGCCTGTCAGCTCTTACCCCTGGGCTCGGAATCTCCTGCCCTTTTAGAAAATGTAGCTGAGTATTGACTTCAGACCCAAGGCCACACACACACTCCAAAACTCACCCTGACACCTGTGATCTGCAGGGACTGTCCTAACGATGTGGTTTTGGAATAAAGGTGAGGTGCCGTGGGGTGGAGTCCAGAGCTGACCAAGAAAGAATTCTTGAAACATCCTTGGTACAAAATGGTGTTTTAATAAAGCACAGGGACAGGTCCCCCATGGGCAAAAGAGCTGCTGCCCGAGGGTGCTGTGAGGGGTGGCTGATTATATACTCTGGGGTTGGGGAGGTAAGGAAAAAGAGAGGTTTTGAAAGGACTTTCAAATGCTAAAGAGGACCTACAGGATACCTGAGGCCTTGCCAGTGTCAATGCCTCTAGCAAGGTATTAACATTAAGATAGTTGGGAACTTCCTGGAGGACATTATACTCTGCCTGCTTCAATTATGGGTCAATGGGCTGCTGCATTTAATGCTTAGTTCTTGCAAGTTGCTAAGACATTTGTAAACTGAGGAGACTCAGGTTTTGCAGGATTGTGATCTCTATGTACGTTTAATGGATTTGTTTTTCCTTTCCTTATCTTTAGGGCAGCCAGGAGTGCATGAGGAATGTCAGATATCCCACTGGGGGGGTTGAGGGGTTGGGGCGGTGTCAGCTTCTGCTTTGTCCTCAGCTTGCCTTCTGTTCCAGTCATCATTCCCCCCTGAACAATTTTGACCCTTAAATCTTTAAGGTTGTTGAAGGTGGAAGGTCTCATCTTCTGTAATGTCTTCCTGCTTAATAGGGGTGCAGAGATGTCCCTACCAACAGATCAACACTGGTCAGTTGGGAAATGTTTAAGGGAGTAACAAAAGGGAGGCAGCTGAATCCAAAGTGGTCAACATGTGAACCTTCTTGAGGAGGAAGGGTCATCGGTTAGCTGGAAGTTACCTGACCCCAGGCAAGGAGACACCCAAAAATGACAATATACTTACAAGTATTATAGTAAGAGAGAAGTCTGAATAAAAAAATCTTTGACAGTTGACCTTTGATGTTTTCCTCCAGTCCAGGAGTTTAAAGCAGTCACTAAAGGAAAGAGCATTTAAAGCACCAATTTGAGGATTCGTGACAGGTAGGAACCCAGTATTTTGTGATAATCTGGACTGCATACACAGCATTCTGTTTTTATGCTAGCCTAAGTTTTACCTTGTGTAACAGTTAACACATCTAATCCCATTCTGTTTTGTCAGACTGCTTTACATATTTGTATTATGTTAGTATTTAATAGAGAAATGTTATTTTGGGTGTCATTTAGGGCTTTGACTGTCTATGTATTAAGAATTTCCATGTGCCAAACCTACTCCAGTCTCAAAGACGTAACAAAGATGGATGCTAGGGGTCATACCAATAAGACACAGAACAACATGTCCACAATCATTTAAATTTGGACAGTTGGCTGAGTTGGTAAGTTTTAATAATATGTCTGTGCATCCAAGCAAAAACCAGAGTACACTAGCCTATCCAGCCTGGAGGAAGCCATGGCCACAAGTTAGAGTCGCTTAGCCACTCGGTCTCAGCCAGGAGCCAGTCATGTAATACTGGGCCTTTCTAAAAGTACAGTCACAGTTTCAAGGGCTACTCAGTTTTGGAGGGCTATCCTTTGCATGTGTAATAATTTCAGGCCCATATCTGGTTGGGGAGTTATGGCTTGATAATAATCCCCTTTACTTTAAATTGCTCCATGGGCATGTTAAGACTAGAAATGCATATTTGGAGTCACTATAAATATTAATTTTTAAGGCTTTGGCAATTGCAAAGCACAGGTGAGCACTATTATTTCTGCTTTGGGGGCAGATATGCTTGCTGATAGGGCTGTGGCTGCAACAGTTGGACTAAGACTGACTACAACCTACCCAGTTTTTCTTACCACCTTTTCTATGAAACTACTGCAATTGATAAACCAGCTGTCACTTGTAATTTTAATAGGGCATCTTAAATCTGGTCAACTCAATAACCTATGAACAGTTATGCTCTATAGAAGTACAATAGTCAGCTCCAGGCATAAGGGTAGCTGGGTTTAAAGTTTGACAGGTTTCAAGTATGATTTTTAGGCATATCTATAAGCATAACATGGTATTTAATAAGTTGGCCTCCTAGTATCCATTGGTGGCCTTTGGTCTCTAAGACACTCTGGACATGATGTTAAGTCATTACAGTCAGGGACTGTCCCATAGTGAGCTTTGAGGATTCTTTTTCCAGGAGCACTGTTGTATGCTTAGCTAAAGCCTTTGTTTGCAGTCGTACCTCAATAGAGGTGGCTTCTAAGATAAGGTATGAAACCATTAAGAAGCCCTTTTTGTTTGAGGTCCAGCCTTAACAATATCCTAATTACAAAGGATCACTGGCTAGTGGGAGAAAACTTGTCAAGAGAATAAGGGGATTACCAAGTGCATCATCCAAGCCAATCATAAAGAAAGTGGGGTTATTATCCATTATCTCCACAAGTCCACAGTTAATCCTATGGAGTGGGCTATGCTTCTGCCTTTCAGGAATAATTTCATTATCCCAACCACATAGAACTGGTGAAAGTGATAGTTAAGTTATTTTTTTTTTAAAGATTTTATTTATTTATTTGACACAGAGAGACAGATTACAAGTAGGCATAGAGGCAGGCAGAGAGACAGGGAGAGGAGGAAGCAGGCTCCCCGCTGAGCAGAGAGCCCTATGCGGGCCCCAGGACGCTGAGATCATGACCTAAGCCGAAAGCAGAGGCTTTAACCCACTGAGCCACCCAGGCGCCCTGATAGTTAAGTTATGCAATCGTTGGGGAATCAATCCCATTTTCCAGCTGTTTAATCATGTGTCCATCAGATCCTGTTATTATCCCCAAAGAATAAAAAGCATGAAAGATAGTCTAAATGAGCTACTGTGGTAATTTCTCTCAAGTTTACCTCAAGTTGTCTAGCCTAGGTAAACATTTAAGGATAATCAGATCTAGAATATCCACAACGGTGGGTTATTGAAACAATTTTTCTCTTTAAAATAACCATCACTATCAGAAATAGCCAAATCAGGACTAATTTATTTGAAAAACGAGTCCACTTTTAACAAACTTGGCCTAATTATTTACATAAGCTCAGCAAGAATAGTGATTGATCATGTAGATTTTTTAGAATCTGCTTTGGATTAACTTTTATAAGGAATCTCTAGGTTGAACTTTTTAGTGGCCTCTCCAGGCCAGAGCCAGTCCAAGTACTTGCCATCAGACATGCCTGCAATACCTGTAGATTTGGGCAGATTCCTCTTCCTCAGGTTCCCAATGTATCCTGAGGTTCCTGTTCTTGCCGGGAAGTGCATTCTTTACTTACCTGGTGAGGCTGCTGGGAACTCTGTAAGCGAGGTATCAGACCAACAGTTCCAAGGGGGTTTATGGCTCTAGGTTTCTTAAAACCAACCTCAATTTCCTAAAGCTGTCTGGTCATATCTGAGTCTATGCATGGCTCTTTCAAATAGACGCAGTCAAAGCCTTGGTAAAATAACCAATGCCTGTTACAAGGAGAACAGAGTCTTACTGAACCTATGCAAATGACCAGGATCATCATGGAAGAAATACTTACTGAGACCTTTTGAATTTGATAGTTCAGGTAGAGAGAAAAGTTAAATGCTTTAATTTGCTTACAAATGATTATTTTATCACGTTTCTGTAAGTCATCTTAGATGTAAGATCTTATATCTTATATCTTAGATCTAAGATGACATTCTGTATGTCATCTTCTGATAGACATCTTAAGAGAAAGTTTCCTTTTTTAATTTTTTTTAAAGATTTTATTTATTTATTTGACAGAGATAGAGAGCACAAGGAGACAGAACAGCAGGCAGAGGGAGAGGGAGAAGCAGGCTCTCCGATGAGCAGGAGCCCGATGTGGGACTTGATCCCAGGACCCTGGGAACATGACCTGAGCCCAAGGCAGTGGCTTAACCAACTGAGCCACCCAGGCGCCCAAGAGAAAGTTTCCTTAATCTGGAAGAGTAAACATTAGAGAACCACCAATGTTCCAAACAAGGATCACAAAACTATAATCCTCTTTTTAGTTCATTTAGTCCCATGTTACTAGTTTTTGTTCAGTTTGAATGCAGCTTTAGTTAGTTCTGGAAATTCTTACTCATTTCAGTTTTAGGATTTTAAAGATCTTGAACACCTGTATTTGTTCTAAGAGTCCTTTTTATGAATTTCCTTGAAGACAAAACTTATTTTACAAAAGAGTAAGAACAATTATAAACGACGAAAACGCAGAATGGACACGGTTAGAGATCTGATGAGGTAAGAGCAGTCAAGGAAATTAGATTGTTTCTGTAACACCTAACACTTCAATAGCCAAAATATCGAGTGATGACGTCCTTATGTTAACACACTAAAACTTTAGGAATTGCATATTATCTCTAGAATAGTTATAGCATTTACCCAAATGTAACCTAAGTCTCGTCATTTGTTTAACAGTAATTCTGGAGTAACTTAGCATACCAAAGAAAAAGGCCCAATGAGTTAAAGAGAATTCATTTACAATTTAAATCTTGGGAAGTTTGTTAAAACCTTAGAACTTATAGCACATGCCTGCATAGTATTACAGATCATTACAAAATTATTTTTATTTAACCAAGGTGACAATAAGAGATTTGAAAGGCTAATATGTAGGGTTCTATAGCTCTTGGCAAAACTTAGCTCCTTTAATATTGAGAAGTTTTAAACAAGTAATGGAAGATGGCATAAAAGACAAAACATGGAAAACTGGTTTTCTGGGCAGATAAAAAGAGAAAAAAACCCTTTGTTTACCATTTTCTTAACTGGAGCTGAGGAATAATTCAAGAAAACTTGTCTTTCAGAGAGAATTTCAATCTTATGCCAGTGTACCTTAAAAATCCACTCATTTCAATCTTTGTCCTGACCACACCTAAAATTCCTTTCCAAAGATTTCCCTTCACAAACCTTCTACAACTTTCCTTTGCATTCAGATTTTGTCCCATGCCATCTTTCCAAACCACTATCTTATTTAGTGCAATATTACCTTCTTTTACCTTCAAAAATGCATTCCCATTCCTTATATCTTTCTAACATATCTCGTACTTTTCTGCAAACAGACTTGCTTCCCTTATTTCTACAAGTCTTAACTACATTTAGAATTTTGATTTTAGAAAACATAGTCTCCAGTTATGACTAAGTGGTGACCAATTGTGAACTCTTACACCAGAATTCTTTTACACAGCAAATCTGTGAATCAGTTAAGAACAAAGCATGTTTACCAACAGATTTAAATACCCTTAGTTCTCCGGCTCTCCCCCCACTTTCCCATCACATTCTAGACTACTATGGGTGCCGACAAATGGACCAAAATACCTTGCCTTGAAGAACCTGCCATTTTAAGCCCATGGAGAACACTAGAAAAGATTTACAAGGGGGGAATTACCCAATTTTGTAACTTAAGTAGTTAGTAGAGGACATTGACAGAAAACAGTAAAGAGGGGCGCCTGGATGGCTCAGTTGGTTAAGCCTCTGCCTTCCGCTCAGGTCATGATCTCAGGGTTCTGGGACTGAGCCCCACATCAGGCTCACTGCCCAGCAGGGAGCCTGCTTCCCCCCTCCCTCTGCCTGCCTCTCTGCCTACTTGTGATCTCTCTGGGTCAAATAAATAAATAAAACTTAAAAAAAAAAAAAAGAAAGAAAGAAAGAGAGAGAGAGAAAGAAAAAAGAAAAAGGAAACAGTAAAGATGGAAATCCATCATGGTCTAAGCAACATTCCAACATATGTGGTCCATAGCGCCAACTTCTCCAGGAAACGGTTACTAGTTGGGTTTTAATTGCCTCGGGTACTGATTTCAGCCACCTCCCAGTGGTGGCCCCAAGGCCAGAAGTGGCTAGACCAGGGATGTGGAGGGGACCACATTAGATCAATCAGGAGGAAACCTCACACAAGAGTCTTAAGAGTGGCAGCCATGCTTGTCACTTAGGTGACTGTCCAGTACCGAAGACAAACAACTTTGTATAAGGACAGCAATAGAGAGAGCACCAAGTTTCTGGGTCTTATTACCATCCTGGCCAGGGTACTAACTTCCAGCCAAAAGGCAGACTTTCTCCTCCCCATCGAGCAGCCACAGACTGGAGGATTGCAGCCTGAGCAATCGACATGAAAGTGTTCCAGTAAGACCATACTCCTTAAGAGCCCCTGAAATGAGAGTAAAGGGAGAGAGAAAGTACTCACCGATTTTGCAGAAGCTTAGAGTCCAGATGTAAAGACTGCAAGCCCCACGTTTGGGCCCCATTTGTAAGGGTTTTGGAACATAGGTGAGGTTCAGTGGGGTGGAGTCCAGAGCTTACCAAGAAAGAATTTTTGTGACATCTTGGGTACAAAATGGTGGTTTATTAAAGCACTGAGACAAGACCTGCGGGCAGAAAGAGCTGTGGCACTGGGGCTGTGAAGGGTGACTGATTATATACTGTGGGGCTGGGGGAGGTGAGGAAAAAGGGAGGTTTTGAAAGAACTTTCATATGCTAAAGAGGACCTACAAGAGACCTAAGGCCTTGCCACCGTCAAATTCAGGTTGTTTACCCTACTCGAAAGACATTAACATTAAGATTGTTGGGAACTTCCTGGAGGAACATTACACTCTGCCCCCTTCAATTACCTGTCAGTGGGCTGCAGGTGATAAGGGCATTTAATTGTATCTACAGTTCCTTCTGGAAGTTAGGTTATTGATAGAAATATTGATAGAAATGCTTTGTTCTTGTAAATTGCTAAGACATTTGTAAACTGGAGACTCAGGTCTTGCAGGACTGTGATTTCTGTATAAATTGGTGGTTGTGGGGTGTCAGCTTCTGCTTTGTCCTCAGCTTGCCTTCTGTTCCCTCATTACTAAAGGACACAATACTGTAATTTGATTTTAGCTGGATCCCAGTAAAAAAAATTGCACAATCAGTGAGTAAGGAAAGTTTCCTAAGAGGACTGTTTACAAACATGTGGGCCATGTTTCAGAAAAGTAAAACAGTTGGTGCAGGACTTTGCCTGAAGCCTCTGCCATCTTTAGGCCTGAAGAGAGGGGGAAAGGATGGAAGGAATTCTCAGGGCAGAGAGAGAGAGTCCTCCGTAGGAAAGGCTGCTGAGAGAAGCTGTGGCCTTCAGTAAAGGAGAGCAGTCATCTTAAGACGCAGGAAGAAAAGCCTGATGTATAGCAGTACGTTCCCTTTTCTCATGCTGTTCAAATTACAGATGCAAGGTTGAGTCAACATTTGAAAATTAATGAATATAATTCACTAGATTAACAGATTTCTAAAGATTATATGATCATCTCAATAGATGTATAAACATCTGATAAAATTCAACATACACTTCTGATTTAAAAAAAACTTTCATCAAAATAGAAAGTGAAATGCCCTACTTAATACACAGAACCCAGGAAAAACCTATAGCTAACATCATACCTGATGATGACAGACAGAATGCTTTTATTCTAAGACTGGCAACAAGCTGTTGGGGAGGATCCCTCTGCCTCTTAGTCTGCTGGATTAAGAATCAAACTGACATGAGACAGATGAACAGGAGAAAATCAAGGTTAATTTCTTCTTTTTTTAAAAAAAAGATTTTATTTATTTATTTGACAGAGAGAGAGAGAGATCACAAGTAGGCAGAGAGGCAGGCAGAGAGAGAGGAGGAAGCAGGCTCCCCACCAAGCAGGGAGCCTAATGCGGGGCTTGATCCCAGGACCCTGAGATCATGACCTGAGCTGAAGGCAGAGGCTCTAACCCACTGAGCCACCCACGTGCCCCAACCAAATTTAATTTCATACATATGAGTAATCCACTCAGACAAGAAAATCCAGACAGCTAACAGGAGGCTCATATATGACATCCTGAGCTGAGGGAGGGAAGAAGACCATTGGCAGGAAGGGGAGAGGTGTTTGGAAAACAAAGGTTGATGGGTTATGCAGATAAATTTTTTAGGTAAAGAGGAATGTCTGTTGGGCGCCTGGGTGGCTCAGTGGGTTNCAGGGCGCCTGGGTGGCTCAGTGGGTTAATGCCTCTGCTTTCGGCTCAGGTCATGATCTCAGGGTCCTGGGATCGAGGCCCGCATCGGGCTCCCTGCTCAGCGGGGAGCCTGCTTCCCCCTCTCTCTCTCTGCCTGCCTCTCTGCCTCCTTGTGATCTCTCTCCCTCTGTGAAATAAATAAATAATATCTTTAAAAAAAAAAAAAGAGGAATGTCTGTTAATAGTTCTCTTCCTGGTATGGGCAGGTGGTTAAAGGGGAGGTAAAGAGCTTTTCCTGTATGTGCTGGGTTTTCATTGCTTTTAACTCAAAATAATCTTCATGCCAAGGTGGCTCATCTGCCCTTGGCCCCTACAGTTTCCTCCTCTGAAACTTCCCTGAAGTTTTACACATTAAAAATTGAGTTGGTAGATTGTTCTGTCTTACTGATTTAGTCTCTTAGCCCTGACAATAGGTCAGTTCAGTTAAACTCATTTCTGGAGTCAGATATGTAGGCATGTTCTCAAAGTTAAGCCTATGATTTAAGTAATCTGGTATTAAATAAGAGAGATTTCTATTGAAACAAAAGAAAAACAATGATTAATAATTGGATCAAGTTATAAACCAGTTTCTGAGTTCTGAGAGTAGCCAGTCCAGAAGATTTTTATTTATTTATTTTTTAAATTTTACTTATTTATTTGACAAAGAGAGACACAGCAAGAGAGGGAACACAAGCAGGGGGATATGGGGGAGAGAGAAGCAGGGTTCCTGCTGAGCAGGGAGCCCAATGCAGAGCTTGATCCCAGGACCCTGGGATCATGACTTGAGTTGAAGACAGATGTTTAAGGACTGAGCCACCCAGGGGCCCCCAGAAGATCTTTAAATGTCAGGTTGGAACTGTTTTCAGATGCAATAAGCAGTGGCAGTCTCACAGATTTTCCTTGTTAGAGTTCAAATATTTCTGGTCATTTTGAGTGGCCCATAGACAACAGAATTTCAGATTATCTATTATTTATTAGATTATCTATTATCTATCTATCTATTAATTATCTATTAGCTATTATAGTGATTCCTCTGAAGTTTACATCAGGTTGTTCATATTTAGCTTGTAGGGCTTCATGAAAAAGTGCAGTTTTAGTTCTCAAATGTTTCCAAGTCAGAAAGGTGGGAGAAAAATGGTAAATGTAAGTTTGGTGACTTGCACCCAGACACTGGAGAAAACTAGAAGAAAAAAGGATCTAGTCCAGTTGATAACAAACAATATTAGAATCTGTGGGGCACCTGGGTGGCTCCATTGGTTAAGCATCTACCTTTGGTTCAAGTCATGATCCCAGAGTCCTGGGATGAGCCTTGTGTGGGCTCCCTGGTCCACTTCTCCCTCCCCCTCTGCCCTTCCCCACACTCATGTTCGCTCTCTTTCTCTCTCTCTCTCTCAAGTACATAAATAAAATCTTTTTTAAAAAAAAGCATCTAACACAAGTGTGTTATTGAAACATATATTTTTCTCTACACAATCACTCTAATTTCTGCAGAAGATAACTAAATCAATACTGACTTATTTGCAAAGTAACCCTAGTTTTAAAAATAAGTTGGCCTGATTATTTACATAAGTGCAACAAGAATAGCAGTTGACCATGTAGGCTCCCTAAAGCCTGTTTTGTTGGAAAGATCCTTAACAAAACTTCAGCAAACTAAATCCAACAATACATTAAAAAATCATTTACTACAACTAAGTGGGGTTTATTCCTGGGGTAGAAGGGTGGTTCAATATTCACAAATCAATCAATGTGATACTGACATCAATAAGAGGAAGGATAAAAACCATACAATTATTTCAACAGATACAGAAGAAGCATTCGATGAAGTATAACATTTATTCATGATAAAAACCCTCAACAAAGTAAGTTTAGAGGGAGCATATGTCAACATAATAAAGGTGATGTATGAAAAACCCACATGCTCAATGGTGAGAAACTGAGAACTTTTCCTCTAAGATCAGGATCCTTGTTTCAAGGATGTCCACTCTCCCCACTTTTATTTAACATAATACTGGAAGTCCTATCCATAGCAATCAGAAAAAAAAAAAGAAAAAGCATCCAAATTGGTAAGGAAGAAGTCAAACTTTCACTATATGCAGATGACGTGATGCTTTACATAGAAAACCTGAAAAGCAACCAAAAAGCTACTGGAACTGATAAACAAATTCAGTAAAGTCATAAGATTCAAAATCAATATACAGAAATCTGTTGTATTTCTATGCATTAGTGGAGTAGCATAAAGAGAATTTAAGAAAATGATCCTATCCATAACTGTACCAAAAATTATAAAATACCTAGGAATAAACTTAACCAAAAAGGTAAAAGACCTGTACTTTGAAAACTATAAAAACACTGATGAAAGAAACTGAAGACAAAAACAAATGGAAAGATATTCCTTGTTCATGGATTGAAAGAATAAATATTGTTAAAATGTCTGCACTACCCAAAGCAATCTGCAGATTTAATGTCAGCCCTATCAAAATACCAATAGCACTTTTCACAGAACTGGAACAAATAATTCTAAGATTTGTATGGAATCACAAAAGACCCCAAATAGCCAAAGCAATCTTGAAAAAGAAGAACAAAACTGGAGGTATCACAACCTAGACTTCAAGATATACTACAAAACTATAGTAGTCTAACAGTATGATGCTGGCACAAAAATAGACACATAGATCAACGGAAGAGAATAGACCACCCAGAAATAAAACCCATAATCATAACAAAGGAGACAATAATATTCAGTGGGAAAAAGACAGTCTCTTCACTAAATGGTGCTGGAAAAACTGGACAGCCACATGCCAGAGAAGAAACTGGACCACTTTCTTGCACCATATACAGAAATAAACTCAATGGTTTACAGACCTACTGTGAGACCTGAAATCATAAACATCCTTAAAAAAAATAGGCAGTTGTTTCTTTGATATCAACTGTAGAAACATTTTTTTAGATATGTCTTCTTTGACAAGGGAAACAAAAGCAAAAATGAACTATTAGCACTACATTAAAATAAAAAGCTTTTGTACAGCAAAGGAAACCATCAACAAAATAAAAAGCCCATCAAGTGGGAGAAGATATTTGCAAAAATAATATATCTGATAAGGGTTAATATCCAAAATATATAGAGAACTCATACAACTGAACACACACACACACACACACAAAATAATCCAATTAGGAGCATCTTGGTGGCTCAGTGGGTTAAAGCCTCTGCCTTCTGCTCAGGTCATGATCTCAGGGTCCTGGGATAGAGCCCTGCATTGGGCTCTCTGCTTGGCAGGGAGCCTGCTTCCCTCTCTCTCTCTCTGCCAGCCTCTCTGCCTACTTGTGATCTCTCTTTTTCTGTCAAATAAATAAAATCTTTTAAAAAATAATAATCCAATTAAACATGAGTAGAAAACATGAATAGATATTTCTCCAAAGATATACAGATGGCCAAAAACACAAGAAAATATTCTCAACATCACTAATCATCAGGGAAATGCAAATCAAAATCTCAGTAATATATCACCTCACACCTGTCAGAATGGCTAAAATCAAAAACACAAGACAATAAATGTTGACAAGGATGTGGAGAAAAAGGAACAATCATGCACTGTTGATGGGAATGCAAACTGGTGTGGCCATTCTGGAAAAGAATTTGGAGGTTGCTCAAAAAATTACAAATGGAATTACCATATGATCTAGTAATTTCACTATTGGGTATTTACCCAAAGAAAATGAAAGCAATAATTTGAAAAGACATAGGCATCCTTATGTCTATTGCAGCATTATTTACAACAGGCAAGATATGGAAGCAACCCAAGTGTCCATCAATAGATGAATGGATAAGGAAGGTGGGGTGTGTGTGTGTGTGTGTGTGTGTACATATACACAATGGAATATTACTCAGTCATAAGAAAGAATGAAATCTTGCCATTTGCAACAATATAAACAGAGCTAGAGAATGCTAAGCAAAATAAGTCAGAGAAAGACAAGTACCATATGATTTCACTCATTTGTGGAATTTAAGAAACAAAATAAATGAACAAAGGGAAATAAAAAGAGGACAAACCAAGAAAACAGACTTAACTATAGAGAACGAACGAACTATAGAGAACAAACTATAGAGAACAAGCAAATACCCTCAGAAGGGACATGAGTCGGGGGATGGGTGAAATAGGTGAAGGGGATTAAGAGTACATTTATAATGAGCACTGAGTAATGTATAGACTTTTTGAACCATTATATTGTACACCTGAAACTAATATAACACATATGTTAATTATACTTGAATTACAAAAAGAAACAAATGAAAACAAACAAACCTGTTTTGCTGGAACTTTACATAAGGAATCTCCAAACTGAACTTTCAACAGCCTCTCAGATCCAGAAGCCAAACCAAACACTTGCCATCAGACTTCCCCTGCAATACCTATAGATTTGGGTTCATTCCTCTCTTCTTCAGCTCCCCAAAATATCCTGAGGTTCCTGTACCTGACAGAAAGTGACTTTTTTTACTCATCTGGTAAGGCTGTTGGGAACTGTGTAAGCAAGGTATCAGAATGATCTTTTCTTTTCTTTCCACTTCTTTTCTTTTCTCCTTTGTTTCTTTTCTTTTCTTTTCTTTTCTTTCAGGATGATATTTTCAAGGGGCTTTATTGGCTCCATAAAGTCAACCTTAGTTCCTTAAAGCTGTCTGGTCATGTCTGAATCAGTGCATTTCAGTCAAAGCTTTACTAATATAACCAATGATTGCAATTATGTCCTGTCATAAGGAGAACAAATTCTTGTTGGACATTGGACTTTGAACACTGGACACTGGACAAATAAATACATTGCTATGAATATATAAGAATACTTAATGAGTTTTTTAATTCTGGAGGGACTGTGTAGGGAGAAAAAGATAAATATTTCATTTGTTTCTAAAGGTATATTTTGTCAAATTGCGGTTAAATCAGTTAACTTAAGAGAAAAGGTTTCCTTAAATCTGGAAAAACAAAACATTTTTAAAGTCAGCAATGTCTCAAATAAAAAGTCATAAAAATTGTAACTATCCCTCTCAGTTCATTCAGTCCCATATTATTGATTCTTTTCTGCTTGAATCCAGTTTGACCACTAATTCAGAAATTCTAAAGTAGTTCAGCTTTATGATCTTAAGGTATCAGAAAACTGCACTTAGGAGTTTTTTTCAGTCTCACTGAAGATGAAACACATCTTCCATAGCATCAGCGTAAAATGATAACTTGCAAATGATAAGACTTAAGAATGGCCATGGTTGAAGATCTGATTCATGCTCATTACAGTGCAACTAATGACAGAATTTGATCATTTCTGTGACACACAGTACTCAAAGATAATAACATACCAAGAAATCAGATTTCTAGGAGTTTCATACAATTTTAGAACATTTATTCTAATAACATCTCTGGACAAATATAATCTGAGTGTTTAGTATCACTTACTTGAAAATGCTTCCCATATAACTTGACATACCAAATAAGCCTAATTAATTTAATTTTTCACAGAAATCTTTGAAATGTTTGAGGGGCCCGCTGGAATATTTCAGTTAGATTGTGGTGAAAAGATTTCATTTTAGAATTTGACTTTTGGAAGTATGCCAAAAAATATCCAAAGACTTGAACATTTAATTAAGTAGGATTAAATGGGTATTTATTTATTTAATAGGATATTTTGATATTTGTTAAATAGGATACTTATTATAATATACATTAATATAAAATAATATAGAACATATCATTACATACGATTAAATGGGATCACAAATCATCATAAAATAATATTTAATTATTTACTTAAACAAAGTTAAAAAGACAAGAAAAGATTTTTAAGGGCAAATTAACAAGGCTATGTAGTTGTGAGCAAACTTTAGCTCCCCCCCCCATGAGAGAGAGAGAGAGAGAGAGAGAGAGAGAGAAAATGCACATGCTCTTGGTTGAGTGTCCCACTCTTGATCTCAGCTCACATCTTGATTTCAGGGTCATGAGAATCTTAAGCAGACCCCACATTCAGTGCACAGCCTGACACGGGTCTCAATCTCACAACCCTGAGATCATGACCTCAGCCTAAATCAAGAGTCAGAGGCTTAACTGACTGAGCCTCAGGCGTCCCTGGCTCTTTTAATATTCAGTCTCAGTTTTCTTATGCAATCAAAAACCTGGCAAACATAGGAATTCTTTTGGAAAAACATAGAATATTTATTTTCTAGGCAGATAATTTTAGAGTAAAGAAAAACTTTTGTTTATAATATCTTTATTAAGAGAAGACCCCAATAGTTAAGAAAACTTTGTCCTTCTAGCAAAGAGAAAACGGTATTTAATATTGCATCAGTATAAATTTATATTAAAACTCACTTACTTAAGTTCATCCAAATCTTAGCCAGCACCAACTACATACAAAACTCACTAAAAATTCTTTTTCCATAAACCTTCTACAACTTTCTTTTTTCCATTCAGATTTTGTCCTAAGTTTTCCCTCTTGAAATAACCAGGCTCACTTGTGAACAAATCTAGTTTCCTTTCTTTCAACAAAAATGTTTTTATTCCTTTGCTTACCCAAACCACACATCTTATTTCCATACATGTAAGGTTGTTTCCTTTATTTTTTCTGATAGTCTTAATTACATTTCTTAGAATCCTTAACGCCTAGAAAACTTAATTTCTAGTAAAAACTAAGCAGGAAGCAGTTGTGAGTTGCCTCCTTCTTTAGATTGGCAAATTTATAAACACATTTCATAATGTCTAAAAACATGTGCTTTTCCATAGCACAATTTTTAAATAAAGCACAAAACATGCTTACTAACAGACACAAATTTATCTTCAGTTTTTCTGTAATAAAAAATTAGAGGGGAGCCTGGGTGGCTCAGTTGGTTGAGCATTCCACTCTTGATCTCAGTTCATGTCTTGATCTCAGGATCATCAGTTCAAACCTGGGGCTGGGCTCCATGCTGGGCATGGAGCCTACTTAAAAAAGAGAAGAGAAGAGAAGAAAAAAGATAAAAAATATTAATGCTTTATTATTTTATCATTTTTGGAAATGATCTAGATTATTTAATGAATTTAACTTAACTCATCATTTATTTTAATTAGCAAAACTTTAAAGTTTCGGGTTGTAAGCCTTTATTTGGAAGTTTACCTACAAACCTTTTTATTTTATTTACATCTAGTTTTTTTTAGAAGATTTTATTTATTTATTTGACAGAGAGAGACAGCGAGAGAGAACACAAGCAGGGGGAGTGGAAGAGGGACATGCGGGACCCTGAGATCAAGACCTGAGCTGAAGGCAAACACTTAAGGACTGAGCCATGCAGGTGCCCCTACATCTATCTAATTTACTTATTTTTAACACTTCTGTTTAGACCACCCACAAAACTTCGTGAGGCATTAAAGTCAACCACTATTCTAAGTTTTTTTCTAATAAATTTTGCAACAAAGATAACATGAATCTATTTGATTTTCAGTAAACACAGGCAGAATGAAAGTTTTATATTTAATGCTGATAACTTTAAAGACATCTATTTCAATCAAACCAACAACTTTACTTTTTTATTTATTTATTTTTTAAGTAGGCTCCATGCCCAATGTGGGGCTTGAAGTCATGACATTGCGATCAAGAGTCACATGATCTACAGACTGAGCCAGCCAGGTACTCTTCAAACCAACAACTTTATCGTTCTAATTTTAGTATATGTGCTGCCGAAGCGAGCACTCAAACCAACAACTTTAAATTAACTTTAATACTGAACATTTTCCCAGATCACATTAGCTCAAAAAATATTTGGGTGAGTTTAGCTTTCTGAGTTTTAAAAAACTTACAATAATCAACCCCTCTCATTTTCCCAGTGAATGGTTTTGGGGAATTCTTTTCCTTTTGCAATCCCCCCGCTGCCATTTTATCCTTCTCTCTGTCTCTCTCTCTCTCTCTGTGGTCAGGGCTCCCTCCCCTCTGGAGCACTTATGATTCTTTTCTCCCCCAAATCATGTCACTGCACCTCCTACCTTCCACAGTGTGGCTTCATTTCTCCCTCTAGTTGTTCAGTTTTTTCTATTGGTCCTCAAATAGATTTCCTGGGTGTTCAAAATGATTGGATAATTATCTAGCTGTGTTTGAGGGACAAGGCAAGCATAAGGTCCTCTTACTACTCTGCCATCTTAACTACTCTGTGTAACTTTCTGAGTTTTAGAATGCCTGATCGTTATAAGCACTTGCCTTCATACTAAACAGAGCTCTTTAACGAATTAATTTTACCAATACCATCCAGAGACAGAGGTAGAGAAAATATCCCACATTTTACAACATAAATGAACACACATATACAGACAAGATGCAAACAAAAATCTTACAGTCTTTGTTTTTCTAATATTTGTGGAAAGGACATTAAAGACCTATTTTTTTAGACCTATTTCTTAAAATACCCTCTTCTCTTTCCTTCCTGATGAAAAATTTCTCCCTAAAATTTGTACCTCAAAGAATAGCACTTAGGTCCCAGAGTGGGGGGAGGTGGGGGAGGGGGCTTATTTTTCCAACAAATCTATTTTCCACTTGGCTGATGAAGAAACTGAGTCATACTGATGAAATGACTTATACAAGAGACTACTGGAAACTCAGAAGGCAAGTTGCAGAGTTGGATTTGAATGTGGGTTATCTGATGCCAAACCCCTTGATCTCCACTAATATACTCTCCTGCCTCTTTTGGGCAATTGATACTGCTATTGGAAAGGGGGAGCTCTGGGATAGTAGAAAGTTATTTTCAGTGTAAACCAGATAGATTTATCCTCTAATTATATATCTTGCATGAGTCTTGATAGTTTTTGTGGTGTACTCTCTATGGAAGGTTCAGGTGGAAAAAAGAAAATTAAAAACCCTGTATCATGCATTCATAGTTGGTATGATTTATAATTGTTATTTGTAGGATTCTTAAATGCTTGCCTACTAAATACTAGACATTACTCTTCATTTTGAATAAGAAACTATCCACCTGGTTTAATTTTTACATTGTGTGCTCCCTAGATCCAACATTATGTCTAAAATCACCTGTTGCAAGAGTACTAGGAATCAATCACTTATCTGGCCTTCAGTATCTTTTTTTTTTTTAATTTATTTATTTGACAGAGACAGACACAGCAAGAGAGGGAACAAAAGCAGGGGGAGCAGGAGAGAAAGAAGCAGGGCTCCTGCTGAGCAGGGTGCCCAATGCAGAGCTCGATCCCAGGACCCTGGGATCATGACCTGAGCTGAAGGCAGATGTTTAATGACTGAGCCACCCAGGCGCCCCTGGCCTTCAGTATCTTAAGGTGAAATAATTAATTCTATCAGGATCACAAAACACTAGGACAAGTTTGAACAAAACATAAAACATGTACATAAATCTATACTTGCTTTGGTTTTGATCATCTCATTTTACTCAAATAAGAAATGTTTTATGACCCTAGCAACAAACTCTCTCTTCTATCCTGATGCTTTCTTGGGGTTGTTCTTGCTGGACCAAGTATTAAAATTGGTAGCAGATAATTCTTCATAAACAAATTTCATTACTTCAATATTCTGAAATTTAATGGACAATATGGTCCATTAAGTTTTTTTAAACTATGACTAATACTTACTCTTATGCTGTTTTTACAGAACTCTATGGTATCTTATTCTGTTTGGATTTGAAAATTTGATCTGTGTTGTCTCCCTCTTGCTGTGAGATGTGAGTATGTCTTGAACATTCTAGGAACTGCTTGAAAATAGACCCTGTATACCAGGGTTTGACATTTGTCTTATAGTATCTTGTAAAATTGTTGGATATGCCAAGAAATGTAAGTGGAAGGGTGAAGGTTGAGATATCAGTTAAGTCATTTTCTTCCATATTATAGATTCAAATTTAGGACATCTATCTATCTGTTAGATCTGGAAACAAAGCCTATTTATTCAACTTGTCTGCCACCAGTAGTCATTGAATTTCCTACTGCTCCGGACTTGTGGTCTAGTCCAACAGAGATAGAGATATAGATAAAGATGCCCCAACAGGGGCAACAGAAATATTGTCAAAGGAAATAATGTCAAAGGAAATAACTGTGGGGCGCCTGGGTGACTCAGTTGTTAAGTGTCTGCCTTTGGTTCAGGTCATGATCTCAGGGTCCTGGGATCGAGCCCCACATTGGGCTCCCTGTTCTGCGGGAGAGCCTGCTTCTCCCTCTCCCACTCCCCCTGCTGGTGTTCCCTCTCTTGCCATGTCTCTCTCTGTCAAATTAATAAATAAAATCTTCAAAAAAAAAAAAAAGGAAATAACTGCAGTGCAGATTGATAACCTTTATTTTGCTGAAGTACCACTTTTAACCCTTTACTATTTTTTTAAAATTTTATTTATTTATTTGTCAGAGAGAGAAAGCACAAGCAGGCAGAGTGGCAGGGAGAGGCAGAGGGAGAAGCAGGCTCCCCGTGGAGCAATGAGCCCGATGCATGTGGGACTCAATCCCAGGACCCTGGGATCATGACCGGAGCCGAAGGCAGCTGCTTAACCAACTGAGCCACCCAGGAATCCCAACCCTTTACTATTTTTATTCTGTTCTCTGCCGAGGGCTTGTGTAATCAATGATATGTTTGTATTTCTCTTTTGCAAAGTATCTCACAGGTGGAAAAATTGTGGCACGATATTATCCATCCACATTTAATCACATTTAAAACCAATTCAGACTAGCTTGTATATCAAGGAAATTCAGTTATTTATATGATTCCATAGCAACCTGACATTAAGGAAAATATTGAACTGAGAAGCTTACGCACACAAATAACCTTGCCTCCACAGTGGGAATCCTACAAAATTCCAGAAACATGAGTTGATAAGTTAGTAACTACAAAAATGTTATCAAACACAAACATACAAGGCATTCTTTTCCAAAGCAAGTCTACAAACATTGGGATTTCCTACCTACGGCTGTTTTCATTGGAGAGAGCTTTAGTAGGGTGAAAAGTTTAAACAGGAGGAAGTAATGCAGAATAGGAGTCTGAAGTCTTAGAATCATAATCTCCTGTTTTTCTTTTCTCACTGTGAGTGACTTATGACTTAGTGACTCATTTGGCCTTTTCGTGCCTCAGTTTACAAACCAAACTTCTAAGGCAGGACTGCTGTCATTTTGAATTATGCCCTTATTTATTTTTGAAACTCACCCCTGGAGAGTAAGTACTAAAAAGCCATATTGACTAGGATGTGGATTTGTTGTTGTCAACAAGTTCTACTTATAAGAAATACTTAGAGGATTTCTCTAAACATCTCTTCTGAGAAAGAAATCTAGAGGATGAGGAGAAAGAAGAAGAAATGGCCAGTTCTCAGGGACTGCTGACATTCAGGGATGTGGCCCTAAAATTTTCTCAGGAGGAGTGGGGATGCCTGAACCACCTTCAGTGGGGATTATATGGGGATGTGATGTTAGAGCTTCACAAACCTCTTTTTCTTGGGTCTCGTGTCAAAGTTAGACATGGTTATCTCTTTGGAGCAAAAGAAGGAGCCTTGTGATGTGAAAAGAAAGGATGTGAAGCACCCAGGGCTTGCTGTCTCTAGGTTGATTCTGGTCACGTTCTTTGGAAAACGATACAGCCCTGATACGTGGAGAGAAATGAGACGTTAGCTTCACACCCAGGTGAAGTGATGACTGCATTTCTGTCAGGAGTTGAGATCAAAGTCACAAACCCCAAGTTTCCAAAAAGTGCTGAAGGAAGAAAACTGCCAGCCAAGAATACTCTACCTGGTATGGTTGTCCTTCAAAATGGCAAGAGACAGTTTCCTGGATAAGCAAGGTCTGAAGGAGTTCAAGACTCGCCTTTTAAGAAATGGTAAAGGGACTTCTTCAAGCTGAAATGAAAGGACACCTAATTAGATTTACACTTTCACATGTTTTCCTGTTACTCACCAGTAAATGTAAATATATAGTGAAATTCACAATAATTGAATGTTGTGCTGGTGGTGGGTGAATCACATACCTCTGGTGTGGAAGTTAAAAGTATTAAAATAACTATAATTAAAATGATTTGCTAAAGGGTACATAAGGTAAAAGTATATAAATTGTGACACCAAACACAAAACATGGTTGGGGAGAGTAAAAATGTAAAGTTCTAGTATGCATTCAGAGTTGTTTTCCCAGCTTAAAACAAATAAAACACCTTATACTGATATTAAAAAAAAAAAGAGAGAGAGAGAGAAATCCTTAGAAAAGAGCAAACTACAGAGACAGGAGGGACTTGGCAGTCTCCTGGGGCTGGGGGTGTGAGTGGAGAGGTACTGCGAAAGAGAACAAGAACTTTCTGAGGGGATGGAAGTGTTCTCAGACAGGGTTCTGACGGCTGCACTGCACACTTGCATTAAAGAGCTGAAAGCCACTGAGCTCTGTACTAACTATGGTATCTAACTTATAGTTCAGTAAGAGCTAATTCCCTGGTGATTCCTACTTCCCTTGGAGTAAAAGCAGAGTCTTCGCGTGGCCCCCAAGACCTGGCATGAGCTGGCCTCTCCCTGCCTCTCTGCTCTTAATTCTTTTCCCTCACTTCACCTACTCCAACCACATGGACCTCCTTGCTGCTCCTTCACCATACTAGGCCCCTCCAGCCTCAGGGCTTTTGCACTGGCTGTTCCCTTAACCTCAAACACTCTTCCCCCATGTATCAATATGGCTCTCTCACACATCCTTGTTCAGATGTCACTTTCTCAGAGAAGGCTTCCTAGACCACCCTTTCTGAATTGCAACTTTCCTACCCATTGGCCTTCACTCCTTATCCTCTTCTACAACTGAGATCTATAGGACTAGTAAGGACTGACCAGGTTAAGAAGGAAGAAAAGGCTATATGAGGAGAGACATAGGAAGGCACATTCCTGGAAATAAAAGAGGTTCAGGGTAGGTGATTCTTCTCTAGTCCAGTGGTTCTCTAGCAGGAATGATTTGTGCCCCCTGGGGACGGACATTTGGCAATGTCTGGAGACATTTTCGGTTGTCACCATTGAGGAAAGGTATGTGCTCTATTGAAGGGCCAAGGAAGCTACCACACATCCTGTAGTATATAAGACGGCCCCCTTCAATGGAGTCTTATCCAACTCCAAATGCCAATGGTACCAAAATTGAGAAATTTTAGTTGAATTTGAAGAGTCCAATCACTCAAGGCCTTGATCTACTAAAGAATCTGTATTTATCCTGAAGGCAAAGAATGAGTTTGAAAGGTTTTAAGCAAAGATGGGTGTATCTAAAAGCTCAGGGCCATTGGGCCAGCCTGACCTCTAGTCTCTCTGACACCCCCCCACACACACCCCGCCCCAATACCACATACACTCAACAGTCAACAGAAACTCAGAGGGGGAAATACCTCCTTTCAGCAAGACCGTGTGGCCCCTGAAGACATTTCTTGAGCTTCCTCCAGGCCAGGCCCAGGTTGGGGTGGTTAAGATTCAGACTGAGCACGTTCCTTCTGTCACACCAATCTCATCCAAGGGGCCTCCCCTGGTGACATTATTTGCCCCTCCTCTGGGCTCCCTCAGTCATTGGCACAGCCTTTTCCCACTACCATAGTCATCTAGGATTGTAACTGTGTTTACACATCAGTCTCCTCTTCCACTCCATTGAAGGCAGAGACAAGGCTGGAGCCATCTTTGTGACCCACCCCAGAGCTGTCCCTTATTGCCAAGCCATCCAGTGACCACTGGAGAAATGAAACCCCAAAGAGAGAAAGAAAGTGCCTGAAGTCTCACAAAGAGTCAGCTTTAGCCTCCCTTCCCTCTTCTTCCCTATAGTGCCTCCCACATGGCAGTGACATCCCGGGGAATGGATCCACAGTACTTCTCTGTCCCTCCATAGATTCCCCAAATGCCTGAAGCATGGCAATCTGAACTGCCCAGTGCATGCCACAGCTTCAACTGAGCTGAGGAGGCAGGGGGTCAGAAATCATCAGCACTGGGCTAGTTCCCCCAGAAGACTAGTTTATGCTAAAAGCATACCCATTCCAGTTTTGACTACCCTGTGTCAGCAATGTCTGGTAACTTCTACACGGGCTAGACCTCCAACGTAACCAGGGTGACCTTCTGTAAGCAGCTTACTTTAGTCTCACTGTTCCTTGACTTCTGCCTGTCAGCCTCCACAGCCCATGTCCTTCACCACGATGATTACCTGACTTCCCCAGAGCCAGAAAACCCCCAGTTAATGATTGTCTACACCTTAGGCACTGCAAGAGAGACTTAAGAATGGTCTTGGAAACTGGAATCTCAGAGTCGAGAACCAAGACACTTGGACACAAGTCTGTGCCCTTCTGGACTGCTGTCTCCCAGACTTAGCAAAGAGTCTGGCGGTCTCAGGCACAAGCGTGCAGGGACAGTATGAGCAGCAAGGGCTGGCTGTCAGTGCTATCTGGCCTCCCAGGACTCAGGAGGAAAATCTCTCTGGGCAAGAGCCCCAGTGCACTGGATTCCTCAAAATGGTGCAGAATACATACCCTGGGAAGTCATGCCCTCTCATCCCCCACCCGCAGTAGGGAAGAACCCCACAGCCCCTCCTGTCTTGGCACCTGACCAGAACTGTCTCCTGCACTGCCAGGGTCTTCTGGATTTTTCAGTATATTACTTTTAATGAATCTGAGACCCTCAATGTACCTTGAAACATCAGAGTGTTATACATTGCCATTCCATTTTTTTCAAATCTCTCAAAATCAGTACAAAGCCCATGTAAGGCTAAATCTCAGGATAGTAACATTAAACATTAACTTCCTTGGTTGGTCACTTTTCCATACTATATACTAAAAACAATCCACATTACAAATAAAGTTGTTTTGGGATGCCTGGGTGGCCTAGTCAGTTAAGCATCTGCCTTCGGCTCAGGTCATGATTCCAGGGTCCTTGTATCGAGCCCCGCCTTGGGCTCCTTGCTCAGTAGAGAGCCTGTTTCTCCCTCTGCCTGCCACTCCCCCTGCTTGTGCTCATTCTCCCTCTTTCTGTCTCTCTCTAATAAATAAATAAAATCTTAAAAAAAAAAAGTTTTATCATTGCTAAATTTGTTCATTAAAAATGAACTCTAAACTTCAAAGTGACTCCCTGAGTAATAGATTTGGCAATAGACAGCTTTTTAAAAGGTCCCTAGCCAGTATCCTGGTCTAAAATATAACTTTCTCTTTGTTATCTACTATTAATAAAGCACCTGAGAAATCATTCTCATTTGAACCCCACACTGCGCCACAAAACATCAGAATAGACATTATTTTTCTCATTTGAAAAACCAAGGAATTGAGACTCTGAAGAAAATGACATGTTCAATCAAGTCACAGAGATGGAGCTAGAAGTGCAATCTAGTCTCTTCACCTTTAGGTGTCAATAAAATAAAATGGGGGGGGCTGCCACCTGGGTGGCTCATTCGCTAAGCATCTGCCTTCGGCTCAGGTCATGATCCCACGGTCCTGGGATCGAGCCCCACATTGGACTCCCTGATCAGCGGGAGGCCTGCTTCTCCCAATCCCTCTCCCTCTCCCCCTGCTTGTGTTCCCTCTTTCGCTGTGTCTCTCTCTGTCAAATAAACACAAACATCTTTAAAAATAATACTAAAATAAAATGGGTAAGATCTTGAGTTCTGCAGTCAGGAGGAAATGGGATAAAACACTGGCTGTGGCATTTACATGCTGGAGGGTACTGGACGAGTTATGTAATCTCTTCATCAGTCATTTTCTTTATCTTTAAAACAGGGATAATGATCATGTCCATGTCAGTATCAGTGGTATAAGAATTAAATAATTACCTAAGTAAAGTTCTTAATATAGTGCCTGGCTTATAATAAGCACTGAATAAATGTTTGCGAATGTAATCAGCTTTGTCTTTTCTACTCTGTAGAGGGAGCCTCAGTAAAGGGGTAAAAGCTTGGCTTTGGTATCAAACAGATGCTACACGATTTGTTTTATCACATGACTTTTACAGGCGTTACTTACTCATAACCCCTTCCAGCCAGTTTTGTCATATGTAAAGCCTTAAGGAATATTCAGAAGATTAAAGACCTTATCTATAGAAGGGGATGTTTCATAAATATTCAGTTTCTTTTATTCCACCTCGAAACTTCTACAAAAAAAATTTATTTACTAAGTATTTATTTCATACTGTGCATTTTGCTCTTATACTTACATAGGTCATCTTACTGAATAATGTATCACCAGCACCTAGTACAGTGCCTGCATCGTCGCAGGCCTCCAACAAGTATGTGTTGAACTATGTATTTCATGTAATGGAAGACAGAATTCTCTGCAGCTCGGGATGGCCAGAGAAGACTTCATGAAGGAGATTGGATTTAAGTGGATCTTGAATAATGTTTGGAAGAATGGTCACCATGTAAGAACAGAGAATGATAGTTGAGTGACTTGCTCGTGAGATGAGGAGCCCATAAAACCTAAATTTCAAATATGGGGAGGAGTGATTATCCTTGCAGAAGTTCTAGAGACAGGCGCCTGGGTGGCTCAGTGGGTTAAAGCCTCTGCCTTCAGCTCAGGTCATGATCTCAGGGTCCTGGGATTGAGGCCCGCATTGGGCTCCCTGCTCAGTGGGGAGCCTGCTTCCTCCTCTCTCTCTGCCTGCCTCTCTGCCTACTTGTGATCTGATCTCTCTCTGTGTCAAATAAATAAATAAAATCTTTTTTAAAAAATAAATAAAATTAAATTTAAAACAAGTTCTAGAGATGATATCTCTCTGTATATATATATCTATATAGATATAGATATATAACATATATATATTTTTAAGATTTATTTAAGAGACCGAAAAAGGGGGAGAGAGAGAATCTTAAGCAGACTCTCCACTGAGCATGGAGGCTGACATAGGGCTCAATCCCAGGACCCTGAGATCATGACCTGAGCTGAAATCAAGAGTCAGACACTTGGGGCACCTGGGTGGCTCAGCTGGTTAAGCATCTGCCTTCTGCTCAGATCATGATCCCAGGGTCCTGGGATTGAGCCCCACATTGGGCTCCTTGCTTAGCGGGGACCCTGCTTCTCCCTCTCCCTCTACCGCTCCCCTTGCTTGTGCTCTCTCTCTCTATCAAATAAATACAATCTTTATTTAACAAAAGAGAGAGAGAGAGTTGGACACTTAACCCATTGAGCCATCCAGGCACCTAAGGGACAATATCCTTCAAAGCTGACAGAGGAGATACTGAACATTCCAAGGCAGGAGTGATACAAATCCTAGCAGGTGCACAGGGAGAAGTGAATGCAACATGGTAGTTTTGGAAACAGAAAAGACAAGTAAAAGTTATCTTTTCCATCTTTCAAAAGTAGTGTCAGGATGATTCATTAGGCTGTGTTCACAATTCTGATTTAATAAAATTTCATGAAATCAGTTTCTCCTCTACAGACTTTCCTTTGATTCTAACTTTTCTATTTGATTAGAGTCATCCCATTACTGTTAATGAACACTCCGCACCTCCATAAAAAGGAGCTCTGGAAGCACTGCTCTCTTGGAACTACGGGTTGCAACATTGTCAGGAGGTAAAAGTTTTGTTTTAATAATAGGAAAAGATGCCAAGGCATTGGTGCTCCCAGCTGAGGTGGGCGAGGAACAGCTGCAGAAAGTTCATTGAGTTTTCTTCAGCAAGGCACCCTTGACTCTGGGTGCAAAGTTACCTTGCTTCTCAGGGAAGGCTGTGCCAGGCAAGAGTTCAAAGTGCTAATGACATGGAAACTATCACCAGAGGTTTTTGAGAGGTATAGGTACAGGTGTCTTGGTTTTGAAATTTCCTTTTGAGGCAACCCCTTACTGTGTTAGAAGGCAATCAGGGACTTCTCTGTCGATTCTCCTGCTTGAAGTACAACGGAATGAGGTTGGAGATTCATGCTCCTTGTTTCCTTTCTGAGTCTCCCGGACACACTCCACTCCATCTATATCTGTATCTGCTCTTCTACAGCTTCAATAAACTCTGCTTTCCCCTAAAAAAAAAAAAAAAAAAAGAACAGAATAAGGTGAATCTGAGAACTTCAGATTATATTTTCACTATTTACTTAAAAGACCTTTACCTATTCATAAGCTTGTTCACTTCTTTATTTTGTTTGTAAAAACACCTCATTCCCATTCCCAGTGACCATCCTCTGCAGCTTGTCACCATGCAGAACTGCTATCCTTAAAGTCTTCAGCTTAGTATCCCACTCTCTGGCCATGTGGTTACATCCTCACTATCTGTCCTATGAAGTCCTGACAACTTGTAATTCCAGGGTCCTTTTCCTTTATCTTCACCTATCAGTTTTTTCAATAACTCACAGCATTCCCCTCCAGCCATGATTCCATGGTTCACATTCTAAGCTTTCCTCTCACCAATCATCTAGATTCCAATTGGTTAACAACACTGCCTCATAAAAAAAAAACAAACATAGAAGGATCCAGTGTTTTCAGCAGTACACCAACAAAGTAAACTTCGACCGAGGGCCTCCCCAACTTCTCCCTTGTTCTTAAAACACCAAATACTTAGTCGTTAGGGAAAACGTAGTCACCAGATAAAAGCCCTCTCTCCACATCTGTCACTCAATCTAAAGATTCACCTGTTTCCAAACTCACTATTCTCTTATTTCTTCTCTTTTAAAAGAATCTCTGCCTGGGCTCTCTGCTTTTCTATCTCAGCCACTCTTTCAAGGACTTTGCCTATTAATGAGCCCGTCTCCCTCCTATATCCTCAAAATCCACATTCTTTCTCCTTTTCTCCTTCCCAGCAGCATTAAGCTTCCTTAAATCTCTCTTCTTCTTCTTTTTTTTAAGATTGTATTTATTTATTTGTCAGAGAGAGAGCACAAGCAGGCAGAGTGGCAGGCAAAGGGAGAAGCAGGCTCCCCGAGGAGCATGGAGCCCAATGCGGGACTCAATTTGAGGACCCTGGGATCATGACCTGAGCAGAAGGCAGCTGCTTAACCAACTGAGCCACCCAGGCATCCCAAATCACTCTTCTCTTAAGAACAACAAAAACGTCCCTCAACCCCACATTGGCCTTCATCTACCATCATCTTCCTTTCACATGAAAGACACCTCTTCAAATGGGTTATCTACTCTCAGTTCACCACTTCCCAACAGTCCCTCACTCTTCATACTTTTCTTTTTTTTTTTTTAGAGGATAGGTGGGCCTTTTTTTTTTTCTTTAAGATTTTAGTTATTTATTTGACAGAGAGAGAGATTACAAGTAGGCAAAAAGGCAGGCAAAGAGAGGAGGAAGCAGGCTTCCCGCTGAGCAGAGAGTCTGATGCGGGACTTGATCCCACGACCCTGAGATCATGACCTGAGCCAAAGGCAGAGGCTTAACCCACTGAGCCACCCAGGTGCCCCTCTTCATACTTTTCTATATGTTTTCTGCCTTTGCAAGTCAGTTATAAGACTTGTTCCCACTAATGATTGCAGTGATTTCTTAGAGTTAAGTCCAATGGATCATTATTAGTCTTTATAACTGTAGTACTTAACATCATTCTTCCATTCCTTTCTCCCAGAATCTTTCTTTCCTTGGCGTCTGTGACACCACGTTCCTCTGCCCTCTTTTGGTTCGTTCTCTATTTTTCCTTGCTAACCCCTTTCACTCATATTTTTTTGCTAGCTTGTCTACTTTTGTCTATTTCTTAAATGTTGATGTCTCAATGGATTTGATTCATTCTCGGCCCTCTTCTATTTGTTACAGTCTTGCCAGACAATGTCATTAAGTTCCATGGTTCAATTTTCTACCCATAGGCTGTTGACTCCCCAATGTATATTTCCATTCTAGTGGCTCTTCTGAGTAACAGATTCATTCTTGCAAGTCCTCTTGGACTTCCAAGGGGTATAAGTCTGCTTTAGTTTGCAAGGCTATTGCAAACTGTTTTGAGGTTGTTAGTGGTGGTGGTAGAAAGGGACTGTGGAGATCATGGCACTGGTGTGGTAATCTGTAATCAAGAACATCTAGAGCTTTTGAGCTAAAGTGTCCTAGTTCAATTGCTGTGATGTGAGTTGAGGACATATTTAAATCCAGCTTTTTCATCTGTAAATGGGTTTATTATTTAGTATATGGGTTTATTATATAGTATCTATCTCATAAGAATGTTGTTAGAATGAAGTGAGTTGTTATAATTCCTGAGACAGTGGCAGGCACATAGATAAGATTATTAAAATAGTGTTTCATAAACATCAGCTATTCCTATTACCATCCACCTAATTGATTAAACCAAATGCCTGCAAGTCATCCTTGACCCTTACCTTTTGCCTTTCTCTGGTTGTTTACTTACTTTCCAAGTTCTACAGTTTCTCCATCCCCTTAGCTTTTTTCCCAGGCCAGTAACCATAATTCTGGATTGTGACAGTATTTTAACTAGTCTCCCTTGCTGCTTGGCTGAATTACTCCCAATCTATTCTGTCACCCCATCTAGAGTGGTTTTCCAAAGAGGAGAATTTCTTCATGTCAGTTCAATGCCTAAATCCATTCGATGGCTCCTCAAAATCTTTATAATGGTTTATAAGTCCCTTCGTGATCTTTCCATGCTCACCTTTATATCCTCATTTTCCTCCCTCACCAATTTTCATTCAGTGTGGTAGCCACACCAACTCATTACTTTAAGGCAGTGCTTTCCAAGAATTTTTTTACTTCACAGCGCACGCAAAATCATAATACATGTTTGAGATGCCATGATAAGTCAACAGGTTTGCTTGTGTTAAAGAACAAAAATTCACCTGAGGAAATTTGAAGGCCTAATTGGCTTTAAGAAGCAATTCATTTATCAGGCATCATTTCATCTAGCAAGTAGAGGGGAGCTCCAAGGAGTTGTAAAATGGAAGGTTTTTGTAGAAAGGAGGTTGGGGCAAGAAAGTTATTAGCCAAAAAAGCAAGGTCACCTTTAAGGGGAAGGATGGGGATCTTACTAGGTGGATTACCTCATCTTTTGGGGAATAGAGAGAGCCCCTGTGACATATTACTTTATTGGTGCTGATCAGAAAATTCCTCAATGATTGATTAAGACTTACATCTCTGGGGGAGCTTGAAACGGCTATTAGGTTAGGTATTAAGCCCTGGTTTGGGGACTTGGACTAAGAATGCTATTTTGGGCCTGGGGTTTTCTTTTTAACAATTGTCCCTAGGGTCAATTGGTCTGGGATTACACCCCCACCAAGAGTTGGGAAATCAAGATTCAAATATATCTGTAACTCTTTGAAATCACGGCAGTGTAACTAGGGCACGTTAGCTTGAAACCTCTAATATACCAGATGTTCTTGACTACCAATTACCACACCAGTACCATGATCTCTACCACCCACCTCTACAGTCACCATAACCTCTACCAAAGCTCCTCTATAATGCAAACCAATCCTTCACATCCTGGTGTATGGATCACATATTCTAGAAGGCTTCTTGTAATTACTCTTCATGTCAGGGTCAGATATTTTTCTTCTCTGTTGCAAATAGAAGCTTATAACTCCCCTTTCATAGCTTACATAAAATATTCTCCTGGAGAACATTCTGCATATATTGATAATACAATAACAGATAAGTGCCTAGGATCTAGCGGGAGCATAGAAAAATCTTCAGAGAGCTTATAAGAACCCAGTGTTAATATAAAGTAAACTGTTAATAGTGCCCCAAAATTCTGACCAATGTTGTCACTTCCTGCACCTAATTAGGTAGATTTTTTTTTTTTTTAGATTTTATTTATTTATTTATTTGACAGAGAGAGACACAGTGAGAGTGAGAACACAAGCAGGGGGAGTGGGAGAGGGAGAAGCAGGCTTCCTGTCGAGCAGGGAGCCCAACGCAGGGCTGATCCCAGGACTCTGAGATCATGATCTGAGCCACCCAGGCACCCCTAATTAGGTAGATTCTTCACTGACATACTTAAACAAACACTTTATAGTGAACCAACTTCTTTTTTAGCTAATGCGATTGCCTACCTTAGGTACCAGTATAAACCACCAAGATAATTGCTTTCCTTTAATAATATGGAAGATGTAGCTTTGGGTACATGTGGCTTTTGGCAGTAACACCAGAGTAAATCTAATTAAATGGTAGATATTTATATACAGGTTTATTTCGGGGGGAAATCTTTAAATGCTCTCCAGCATCAGAATCTCCACGTATAAATGGAAATTCCACTAAATCTTCCAGAAACAATGTGTATTAAGTACATGATTAATTTACCCTTTTGGATTCTTGACTCAAGTCTATTTCCAACTGTGTGAATAATTGAGAATTAACTTGACATTTTAACATCTCTATTCTCGGAAATAACAATGGTTCCTCTAATTCCATAGTGCTTATTAAAGATAAGCTCAGTTTATTTCACATTTAACCTCTTTGGGACTGATTATATATACACAAACATAAATTAATCCCTGTTCTTCCTTTAAGCTAATTTATCTGATTTTGCATTACCTCATTTTTTTTTTAAAGATTTTATTTATTTATTTCACAGAGGGAGAGAGATCACAAGGAGGCAGAGAGGCAGGCAGAGAGAGAGGGGGAAGCAGGCTCCCCGCTGAGCAGGGAGCCCGATGCGGCCTCGATCCCAGGACCCTGAGATCATGACCTGAGCTGAAAGCAGAGGCATTAACCCACTGAGCCACCCAGGCGCCCACATTACCTCATATTTTTAAGCAAAACTTTTACATAAGAAGAACATAACAGATAATGAGAAAAGTGATTAGGAGTTTTGGTGTTTTCTACTAATACAAATCAAAACCATATCATTAACTGACCTACTTTCTACACAAATAATGCAAAGGGAAATTTAAGAAAATTTATTAGGTGAGGCACCTGGGTGACTCAGCTGTTAGGCATCTACCTTCTGCTAGGGTCATGACCCCAGAGTCCTGGGATCAGCCCCACATTGGGCTCTGCTCAGCAGGGAGCCTGCTTCCTCTCTGCCTGCCTCTCTGCCTACTTGTGATCTCTCTCTCTCTGTCAAATAAATAAATAAAATCTTAAAAAAAAAGAAACCTAGTATTATGTTTGTTTGTTATCCTTAAAAAAAGAAGGGATTGACCACATGACATTTTGAGGTTCTCCTCAAATCGTATTCTTGCTGTTCGTCTCCCTTTAGCAGCCTTTTCCATCCACCTCTCCTCTAGTCCACTTTACTTGCCTCCTTTTTGACACTTTCTCCCTTTGTTACTAACACACTCCTAGAACCCAATCATCAAGTAAAAACAATATCCCTTGACTCTATTTCCTTCTCTGGCCACCAGCCCATTTCCCTTTTTCTCCTCAGCCAAACTTATTTAAATGCCAACGTTTCCTTCCCTTGAATATTTCCTCAACTTCTCTTTACTCTTCCATGTTGTAGTCCACCTTCCACTTACCTTTCTGCTGAAACCATGTCTAGTGATGTAACTGATAAGCTTTTATTAGTATCTCAACCCTCCGTGTGCTTTCGGCAGTACTTGGTACTACTCACAACATTTTTCTCCTCTGCTCCTTTAAAGAATTTTTTTAAAAATTTATTTGAGACAGAGGGAGAGAACAAGCATGAGCAGGGGGAGGGGCAGAGGGAGAAGCAGGCTCCCCGCAGAGCACCGAGCCCTACCCAGCGGAGCTTGATTCCAGCACTCTGGGATCATGACCTGAGCTGAAGACATCCGCTTAACTGACTGAGCCACCCAGACGCCCTTCTCCTTCACTCTTTTGCTCATGAAATGGTAAAACCAAGCCAGCACATCTGGGTTCAGACCCGTCCAGGGATGGCGGGATAAACAGCTGCTGGCCAGAGAGCATACTCGAACAGACCGAGGACTGTAGGGTGGTCTGTGGGCGTGCAGCTGAGGCATCGTCTCTTTCTCCAGTTGATCTCAAGTTCCCAAAAAGCTGAGAAAAAAGAAAGGGGAACCTGCCAGAGGGGAAGGAATCGAGAAAACTTGAGCACCTATGTGTGATTCGTGAGGTCATTCTCAGTTCTATTTGTAAGAGGAACCTATGAACCAAGATTCGCTCCTGTGTCTATAGAATGCCCCCCAGCCCGCAGTAGAAGCCAGCCTGCAGTAGAAGCCCCCCGGCAGCCGTCACAAAAGCATAGGAATCATCTAGAAGTTATTCTACCTATGGCTGAAAACATCGATCATCCTATGGGCTCCAGAAGCAGTAATGAAACTCGATCCACGAAGAGGATGGAAAAGATGGCAAGAGTATCAGGACTGCAGCCAATTGTCAGGTATTCACAACTGACCTTTATCCTGTTTAGCCTCTCTTCGAGAGAACTCTTCCCCCCACCCCCAATCTACATGATGTTCCCTATCTAAATGTTGCAATAGTATACAGTTGCTTTCCCTCCAGTGTGATATCATTCATAGATAGCTTGGGCATATAAATATTTTCTTATTTTATTTCATTTTAATTCCTGTACAGTTAACATACAGTGTTATATTACTTTCAGGTGTACAATGTAGTGATTCAGCACTTCCCTACAACACCCAGCTGCTCATCATAAGTGTACTCTTTAATCCCCATCACCTGTCTCCCCCGCTGGTAACCATCAGTCCCCTATAGTTAAGAATCTGTGTCTTGGTTTGTCTCTTTCTCTATCTTTCTTTGCTCATTTGTTTTATTTCTTTTTTAAGTAACACAAATGGTAAACCCACAATGCTGTTGGAAAGGTGGTATAGAGTATTGATATAGAGTCCAATTCTGGACCCATGACACTAGGGTTCAAATCCCAGCTCTACCTTTTATTGTCTGTGCATCCTTGGGCAAGTTATTCAAATTCTCTGTGCTTTAGTTTCCTCATGTATTTAAAATTAGGACCTTAGAAGGGACCTCGGTGGTTCAGTCGGTTGAGCATCTGACTCTTGGTCTCAGGGGCTTGCAGTCTGGGCATGGAGCATGCTGGGCAGGGAGTGTACTTAAAAATAATTAACTAAAATGGGAACCATAGAATTATTGTGTAGAATAAATAAGCCAATGCCTAGAGGACACCAGTAGAGATATTAATTAAAAATTGCTCCTTGTTATGGGAAACTCTCAAGATTTTTTCCAGCATTTTTAACTGTGCAGTTAAGCCTGACTAATTTTGTTGTTTTCTTTGCAATTGGCAAGTTGGTATGTGTGTATTTAAATAAACCCTGATGTTTCCAAATAAATTTATCATTTTTATTGTTGAAAATTATTAAATTCCAATTAAAGTTATTAAGCTTACTCTAAGCAAAGAGAAGCAGCAGAAGGAAACCACTTAGTGATTAAACTAGCATTCCTTGTGTATCTACTCACCCACTCACTAGGAGGCGAGACTGTGCTTCTAGCAACGGACATTTTCCTCTTCTCCACATTTTGGTCTTTGGGGAATTGGATACGTGTAGGTTCCTGCATCTGAGTTTCATTCAAACTGCTCGAGATCTGGCGGTTTTGTTGTTTTACAGTCTTCTCCAATGTGCCAGGTAGGTGAACAGGTTTCTGTTGCCTTGAGGGATTAAAGATAGATAGATAGATAGATAGATAGATAGATAGATAGATAGATAGATAGATAGATAGATAGATAGATTTTGAGCTCTATTATTGAACTAAGCTATTTATGATAGTTAAACACACTTCCCCTTCCCCCTTTCGCACTAGCTTTTCAACCTAAAGTATAAATTTCAAATTTTTATTTGATCTAATGTTACATACTATAGAACATGTCTGTTTATGTACAACTGCTACATTGGGGGTAGTAATCTTTATGGAGATTTAGGTGAATATAAATTACATTTTCAGTGTGTAAATTACTTTTTTTCCCCAGATTTTATTTTAGGGGCGCCTGGGTGGCTCCATAGGTAAAGCATCTGCCTTCGGCTCAGGTCATGATCCCAGGGTCCTGGGATCGTGCCGCACCAGGCTCCTTGCTCAGCGGAAAGCCTGCTTCTCCCTCACCCTCTCCCCTGGCTTGTGTTTCCTCTCTTACCGTGTCTCTCTCTGTCACATAAATAAATAAAATCTTTAAAAAAATAAATGAAGATTTTATTTTTTTGAGAGAGAGAGAGAGCAACCTGAACCGAAGGCAAGCCACGCAACTGACTGAGCCACCCAGGTGTCCCTGTAGATTAGTTTTTGTTTGTTGTTCTGAGTAAAATGATAGAAGTTTATTAAGTGGAGATACAGAAAAAGCTCTCAAGAGTGAGAGGGATCCTGACAGGGTTGCCCTGTAAAGTACTTTTGAAAGAAAATCTCTTCTATTATTCTTCTTCCCTCTTTTCCCTCCCTTATCCCCTCCCTGCTTCTCTCCTCCACACCAGTCACACTGGCCTCCTTTCTATTCCTAGAACATACCAGACATATCCCTTTGATGTCTGGCTAATTCCCTCACCTCTTAAATCTTCAGATGTTTATGGTTAAGTTGACTTGAGATTAAACCGAAGATCACTTTTTCGATCATGCTCCCCCAACATCACACTCTAGATCTCCCTTATCCCTCTCCTTTCTATACTTTTTTCCCCATAGCAAATTACCTTTTAACATACTAAAAAAATTTATGTCTGCGGTTATTGTGCTCAAATCCAAGCTTCACAAGAGCAAGGATCTTGGTCTGTTTTGCTCACTGCTGTGTCCCAAACCATAACAGTGCCTGGCACATAGTAACCACTCAAAATACTTGTGGCATAAATCGGTAGGAAAGAGCAGGCAGCATCCTGTTAGCCTCAGTTCGTGAAATGTCTGTCTGTCTGTATGTTCACAAATGAATTAAAGGAAATTATTGTGCTTTCTTGTAAACTATTAAAGTACGTATACGCATCATTTTTTTTTTTCCTATTCGAAAAGAAGTGTCCTTTCAGATCAGGAAAGCTAAAATCTGTTACAATACTGTTGCCTTTTTAAAAAGTAGATACACAGAGGAACTTTCATGAAATCTATTACATTCTCAGTTATAAAGATAAAATAGATACTTTCAAAAGTAAAAAATTATATTTATAAACCAGGTGAAAGTTTTGTGAGTTTTTTTGGGTTTTTTTTTTTTTTAAGATTTTATTTATTTATTTGACACACAGAGAGAGATTACAAGTAGGCAGAGAGGCAGAGAGAGGAGGAAGCAGGCTCCCTGCTGAGCAGAGAGCCCGATGCGGGCCTCGATCCGAGGACCCTGAGATCATGACCTGAGCTGAAGGCAGAGGCTTTAACCCACTGAGCCACCCAGGCGCCCTTTTTTTTTTTTTTTTTTTTAGAGTGTTAGAAGTGGAGTCTGGTATTTCTTGTGCCACTTAATTTCTTGGCAATTTGCTCCAACCTTGTGTCTCCCTTGTGATCTGTTTTTCGGCTTTCTGGGCCTCTCTCGGCAGAGCTGAAACCCTGTAAATACTCGTTGTCATCCTTCTTGCAGGCAGGGAGTGTTGAGGAATTGGACCACCCGTCTCCAACTCAGCAGCAAGTCACCCTTTCCACCGGTGCTCCTCTCTCCCCTTGCTACCCGTGCTAACCTCATGGGCTACGACATACTTTCTGTGAGCTGGCCCCGCTGGATTTCCCAATTCTGACAGCTTCCCGAGTATTGAAATCACTTTGTGGGCAAGAAACTTCTTTGTTCTTTCCAGTTCTCCCTGGACTGGTGCCTTATGTCTGAATCTGACAAAATAAATACAGTGCATCAGTCTCCCTCACTGAACTTCCAGGTTGAGTCATCTGGTGGATATCCAGCTCTGTCATATAATGAAATTACAGTCTATTCTCCCATAAATGACACTGTAGTCCGTCCTTCTCATGCTTCCCTTTCAGTTGCCTCTGATTTTTCTCTTGCCATGTATTTCAGTATTATTTTCTGTCTATGTTGGTAGACTTCCTACCTGCTGCCTGCCTCTCTGGGATGTGGGCAGAACGACAGTCCTCGGCTCTTCCGAGAATGCTGCATCCCGTTACAGCCATCTATACTAGAGCTGGCCACGTTGCAAGGTATGAGTCATATTGTATTTAAAAAGTCAGAACAGACTAGATAATTTTCTGTCCTTTTCTGTTCTGTCAGTGTTTATTATGTGAATGTGTAAAAATCAGCAGCCAAGCATGGCATGGACTTCTTTGTTGTAATGCATAGAGGCTTCTAGCAGCTGCTAAGCCAAGTGTAAGCCTGAACCTGGGACACAAGTGCCATTGTTCTGATATGAGTGATACATGGAGTCAAAGAGCTTCCATCTGCAAGGTTTCTCTTCTTTGAAAACGCTTCATTCTATTATTCAATATCCGTAGAAACTATAATTGTTGGAAGATTATTATTGTAATAAACGGAAATTTGAACTAGACATATCTAGGAGAAACCAAGAACTTTGGGCAGCACATTGGGAAAAGAGGAAGGAAGTATTCTCTGAAGAACCAAAGTAATAAAAATGTCTCTGTCTTGGGAGCTGATTCTGCTCTCACAATGTCCACAGCAAAAATTCTCTTTAGACCCATTGTTGGCTGGGCTGATCCCACCCCTTGGTCTTCTGGTGTGATCTCTTCTTGCTGTACGTATGTTGCTGTGGCCAGCCCCTGCACGTAAGTACAAGCAGAGTTTCTGGGAGTCATCTGGGAGTGCAGTGAAGACCTCACCTGACCTGTGAGAGGTGTGAATGAGGTGATCCATTGTCATTTCCACCTTTGACGATCTCTGACTTAACGCATGTGCGTGAGTTCATCTAAGGCCCATGATGCGTGCTTTCTTTACAGCTTCTGAATGTGTTTTAGAACACAACACTTTAACATGTATTTTATAACTGCCTTATGAATGGAAAACTATGTTATTTACATTACAATCTCATAGGAGAATTGCCACAAAACACATAACCAAAAACAGAATAGAGGCTATGCAGCGACATTCCCTTTACATGAAAAAGGGAGTGCATGCTAACCACTGTCATTCCTCACCTGGAGAGGCAGCCAGAAGTTGGTAGTTAGGTATTTCTTGCTGATTACTTAAGGCTGGCTGTAGCCAGAACTCTGACCTGAAGGACTGCATCTTGGCCTGTCTTGCTTTGTGTGGCTGTGGAGAAACATTCTATCCCAAAGACTCTTAGAAACCACATAACATGCTGGAAAGCAGGCTGGACCTTCAAGGTAGAGAGCAGATACACTGAGGTCCTGCATTTTGAAGGTAGAAAGGAATCTTATAGGACATTTGCTCAAAATTCCCATTTTTTCAGATATGGATACTGAGATCCAGAGAAGACAAAGAGTGGCCTATGAAAAGTATGTAGCCAGCTAGACACTAGAAGCCTGCT
This sequence comes from Ailurus styani, assembly GCA_002007465.1. Taxonomy (NCBI): domain Eukaryota; kingdom Metazoa; phylum Chordata; class Mammalia; order Carnivora; family Ailuridae; genus Ailurus; species Ailurus styani. The sequence goes on along the minus strand of LNAC01000863.1, from coordinate 89,612 downwards.
TTCTTTCCTGGAAGTTAGAACTTCTCCCACTTTGCCATTTTTCTACCCCCATTCACTAGCTGGCATCACAATTCTGGGAGGCTGACTTCTAGGATCAGCATTCAGGAAATTCAGATTTGTAGCCAGTCTGGATTAGTATAAACTGCATGGGTTCTAGAGTAAAAGTCCAGCACTGCTACTTAACAGCTGCATGAGCTTTGACAAAGAACTTTCTCACTTTGGGTTTAGTTTCATCACATACCAAATATAAACATCAGAGAGTTACTATGTTATCCCAGCACTGAACACTCAGTTTATCTTTTGGTTCCTTTCCTCCCCTTGTTTCCCTCCAAGGGTTCCATGTCTTTGTCACAGCATCTTGAAAGAAGAGAGAGAGAGAGAGAGAGAGGAAGGAAGAGAGAAAAAGAAAATCCACTAAATATTATTAATACATTAGTTTAAATGATTACCCTTGGGTGTAAATCCAAGGAGAATTACTTACAAAAACTATTTAATAATTAATGCCCATTGCCATTTTAGGCCGGTGGGGCTGAAAGAAAGCATTTTTGCTTTATCTTTTACTCGAGATTATAGTATTAGTAACCTTGAGTCTGTTTACAAAAGGCCACTGGAATGGTGCAATTATTCAGATAAGAAATAAGATAAAGACTAAGTTTTTTGTTTTTTTCCTAATTCTCCTAACTAGGGCCTTCCTTTTGGAAGACCCTGTTTCTGTTCTCAGAAAAAAGAGCAAACAGTAAGCAAGTTGAAACTAGTCTTGCCTGCCTCTCACTTGGAAGCACCAAGCACTGGTCTTACTATTTCTGGCTTTGAAAGGAACTTCCAGAATGCAACCTTTACCTTTTCCTGCCCAGTGTCTGCTTTTTACAAGCCCAACCCACTGCCTGTGCCCTTGAGGCCTTCCTCTGTCTTGCTCAATGAACTGACCTTTCTGTTTTCATCTTCTTTTTTGTCCTTCACCCATAAACATGTTAATCTTTCTCTTAATCTAAAAATAAAATAAAATTAGACCTTGCCTTTTCAGTCACACATCTTTTATACATTATCCTTCTCAGGTCCTTCACAGCCAATTAAAACAAATGATTTGTTTTTCCCACTCTGAAGTCCATTATATTCTAATTTCAGCTTCAAACCCTCTACTGAAACTATTCTTGTTAAAGATACTAGAGACATTACTACTGTCCAAGTCAGTGATTCTCCCCAGTCCAAAGATAACTTGGATTCTCTTTATGCATTTGCTACTGTTTTTCCTTAATATTTTTAAAACCTTAAAAAACAGAAATAGACTCTCATTTTGGAAAATTAGAAAGTACAAAGAAGCAGAAAGAAACAAAAGTCACCAACATTCCATTACCTAGGAGAAACTACCAAAAATAGCTGATGCGTATCTTTACACTAATAGGCATGCTCGCTATGAGCGCACACACACACACACACACACACACACACACACAAGAATACACTATTTATTATATTTGATATTCTGTTTGTTCATTAATGAAGTGTGAACTTTGTTCCATGTCAAGAGGCATTTTGTCAATGTTTAGAACTTATTTTTAACTTAACTATTTTTTTTAAGATTTTTATTTATTTATTTGAGAGAAAGAGAGAAAGAGCACACCAGCAGGAGGAGGGGCACAGGGAGAGGGGGAAGCAGATTTCCCCCTGAGCAGGGAGCCCAGTGTGGGACTCCATCAGACAACCCTGGGATCATGACCTGAGCCAAAGGCAGAGGCTTAACCCACTGAGCCACTCAGGTGCCCGTCTAAGGAATATTTCTTACAAATCTTTTCTAACCAGTTGAGAATTATGCAAACAACAGACAAAATAAAGCACATATAGCTATATTAACATCACAGTAGGTAGAATTTTAAGCAAAAACATTACTAGAGATTAAGAACTTCATTTTATAATGATTACAGTGAATTTCCTGGTTTAATTCACCAGAAAAACTTAACAAGTCTTTATTTGCGTGCAAGTAGAATTATAGCCTTTAAACAGATGAAGCAAGCACTGCCAGCTCCCAGGACAGAGACATTTTCATTGCTTCAGTTCACCAAAGAAAAATATTTCCTTCTTTTCCAAATGTGCTACCCAGTTTCGTGGTTTCTCCTAGATATGTTTAGTTTATATTTCCATGTATCACAATAATGATTTCTAACATCTATATTTTCTACTGATATTGAATAATGTAATTAAGAGTTTTCAAGTCCTTTATTATACCAGCAGAGGTAAACTTCAAAAGCAAGTTTCTTAAATAATCTATTGTATATGTGTGTGTGTGTGTGTGTATGATTGCTTTTATATTTGTAGATGTAGAATTTCACCTAAATATGAAATACACACGCATACCCCTCAAATAAAAGGGAAACACACTCCTTTTAAAAACATGTGGTAAGACAGGTTTCCGTTCCTTCTTATAGCTCAAAGACCCATTGCTATCACCCAGAGCAAGAGTTCTTAGTTGTAGAAGTAGGCAGCTTTTTGTAATACAGGAAAGGAAAAAATCTAAAAGAAAAAGAATAGAAAGTATCATTACTAACGTTACACAAATTCTTCAGATAATATAACAGAAGTAATGTTTCCCAGCTAATTTGGGGAAGTTTGTATAATCCTGATACCAAAAGAGCTGGAGACATTACCAAAAAAAAAAAAAAAAAAGAAAAATATGAATTAGTATTTCTTATAGATATGCATACAAAAATCCCTAGGGAGATAAGCAAATCAAATATAACGACATAGAAAAAGCATAATACATTGGTTTAACACAAAAGTTCAACAATGTGATTTAAATATTAAAGAGAAGAGTTATATGATAATTCAGTAGGTCCAGAAAATGCAGTTATCAATTTTAAGCTCCAAATCATGATCAAAAACTCACTGCAAAATAAGAGTGGAAGGAAAAATGCCCAGTCTAATGAAAGGCATCTATAAAAATTTGAGAGTTAATGTCATTCTTACTAGTGAGATACCGAATGTTCTTCTTCAAAGATGGGGAAAAGGCATGAATGTCCACATTCTTTAAAAGATTTACTTTTAAGAACAGTTTCAGGGGTACAGCAGCATTGAGAGGAAAGTAGAAAGTTCCCACACATCCCTGGCTCTCATGTACACAGCTTCCTCCTTAGCAACATAAGGAGGTACATTTGTTACAATCCGTGAATTTATGTGGATATATCGTCATCACCCAAAGTCCAAAATTGACATTAGGGTTCATTCTTGGCATCGTACATTCCATGGATTGTGACAAAAGTATCATGTAGCCACAATTGTAGCATTGTCCAGAAGAGTTACATTACTCTAAAATCCTTGGTGTTCTACCTATTCATCCCTCTCTCCCCACAACCTCTGGCAACCACTGGTCCTTTTACTGTTTATATAGTCTTGCTCTTTCCAGAATGTCATATAGTTGGAATCATAAAGTATGTAGACTTTTCATATTGGCTTCTTTCACTTAATAATATGCACTTACAGTTTTTCCATGTCTTTTCATGGTTTAATAGCTTATTTCTTTTTTGCACTGAATAATATCCAATTGCCTGGAAGTACTACAGTTTATTTACTTATGCCTCTACCAAAGGATATTTTGGTTGCTTCCAAGTTTTGGCAATAATGAATAAAGCTGCCATAAACATTCTTGTGCCGATTTTCATGTAGACAATACTTTTCAATTATTTTGGTAAATACCAAAGAGTGTGATTGCTGGATTATAGTCTTTTTTTAGTATATGTGCTGCTGAAGTGAGCACAAAGCTCCCAAACCGTCTTCCAAAGTGGTTATACCATTTTGAATTTCCACCAGCAATGAATGAGAGTTCCTCTTATTTCACTTTCTCATAAACATTGGGAGTTAATGGTGTCTTGTATTTTGGCCTTTCTAATAGGTATGTCGTGATATCTCATTGTTTTAATTTGCAGTTCCCTAATGACATTTGATGTCGAACATCTTTTTATATGCTTATTTTCCATCTGTATATCTTATTTGGTGAGATGTCTGTTTGGATCTTTTGCCCATTTTTAAATCAGGTTGTTTATTTTCTTTTTGAGTTTTAAATCAGGTTGTTTATTTTCTTTTTGAGTTTCTTTTTGAGTTCTTTGCATATTTTGGATAACAGTCCTTTATCAGATAGGTCTTCTGCAAATATTTTCTTCCAGTCTGTGACTTATCTCCTCATTCTCTCATGGGATGTCCACTTTTACAGCTTCTATTCAGAATTGTAGTAGAGATCTTATCTAACACAATACAGGAAGAAAAAGAAATAAAAGGGGTGGCTTTGGTCAGTCAAACATCTGACTCTTGATTTCAGCTCAGGTTATGGTCTCAGGGTCCTGAGATTGAGCCTGGCCTCCTCGGGCTCCATGCTGGCAGGGCGGGGGGAGTGGATCCTATTGAAGATTCTCTCTCTCCTTCTCCCCCTGTCTCTCCCCCCACTTGATCTCTCTCTCTCTCTCTCTCAAATATATAAACAAATCAAAAAAAAAGACAAAGATAGAAAAGGAAATAATAATGCTGCCTTTCTGCAGATGACATAATTATACTTGTAGAAATTCCTAAGTAATCGATATAAGATCTTCTAGAACTTATAGGTAAGTTTAGCCATGTTATAGTATCAAAGCCACTTTGCAAAAATAAATTGCATTTTCATTTCCCCAAATTTGAATATAAGATTTAAAGCATTTATAATAATACCCAAAACATAAAATACTTAGGAATAAATTTAATAGGATTTGTGTTAAAACTCTACCTTTAAAAATATTAAATATTATAAGAGAAATGAAAGAAGACCTTGAATATGTGGAGAAACATTTTATATTTGTGAATTATAAGACTCAGCATTATTAAATGTTCAATTGTCCCAAAATTGGGCTATTGATTCTTTGTGATCATAATCTTAGCAGACTTTTTAAAAGTAAAAGTTGACAAGATAATTATAAAATCTGTATAGAAATTTAAAGAACCTAAAAGGAGCAAATGATTTTTTAAATAAAATTTTTTCCCCAATAAATCATCCTAGAACCAGTTGACATCCATATGAAAAACAAGAAGATCCTGACCTCTACCTCAAGTCATAGATAAGTTCTAATTTGAGAAGACATCTAAATGCAAAAGCCAAAACTATAAGTTTCTAGAAGAAAATATAGGAGACTATATTTGCAAGTTTGTGCTGGGCAAATGTTTATTAGAAATGGCACAGAACGAGGGAGGCCTGGGTAGCTCAGTTGGTTAAGAGTCTGCCTTCAGCTCATGTCATGTTCCCTGAGTCCTGGGATCAAGTCCTGCATTGGGCTGCTTGATCCTCGGGGAGTCTGCTTCTCCTTCTGCCTCTCCCCCCTACTAGTTCCTAGTTCTCTATCTTGAAAGAAAGAAAGAAAGAAAGAAAGAAAGAAAGAAAGAAAGAAAGAAAGAAAGAAAGAAAGAAAGGAGAAATAAAGGTAAACTTAAAAAATTATAAATTGAATGTTAAAATTTAAAATTGCTCATCAAGAGACATTACTAAGAAAATGAATACACAGCATAGATGGAGAAAAACACTTGTAACACATAAATTTGAGACTATGAGTAGTATTCAGAATATAGAAACAATTCCTACATTTCAATAATAAAAAGATAATCAGCCCAGTATAAAAAAAGATAAAAGATTTGAACAGATACTTCACAAAAAAAGATATATGCATGGCCAACAGGCTTATGAAACTGCTCAGTGTTGTTGTTTTTTTAAGATTTTATTTGTGTATGTATGTATGTATTTATTTGATAGAGAGAGCATGAGTGGGAGGGGCAGAAGGAGAGGGAGGGAATCTCAAGCAGACTGCACTAAGCACAGAGCCTGACGTGGGGCTTGATCTCACAACAATGAGATCACAACCTGAGCGGAAACCAAGAGTTGGATGCTTAACCGACTGCACCACCCAGGCACCCCTCAATGTTCTTAATCATCAGAAGAATGCAAATTAAAACTACCACGCCAAATAACCACATAGCCACTAGAAAGGCTGAAGTAGAAGCATAATGAAGTATTGATGAAGTTGTAATGCAAAAAGAACTCTCATACATTGTTGATGGGTGTGTAAAATGCTACATCTATTTTGATCAACTTGTAATATTTGAAAGATTTCAATGTATTTCTACCCTGTGACCCAACAAGTCCATTTTTAGGTCTTTATTGAAGAGAAATGAAAATATATATAAAAAATAACTTTTGGAAGAACATTCACAAGTAGCTTTATTTATAATAGACTGAACATGGAAATAGTCTGGTGGAAGACTAGATAAAAAAATATACAATGGAACAACATTCAGCTATAAAATGGGTAAATTACAGGTGCATACAATAGCACTGTACAGAGTGAGAGGATCCTAACATAAAGAAGTACATACTTACATGAAGTCGTAGAACAAGAAAACCTAATTTATGATGGTGATGAAAATCAGAACAGAGCTAATTCTGGGTGGGATGAGACTAGAAAAAAGCATAATGGAATTTTCTGGGGCCATAAAAATGGACTATGTTTTAATAGGGTATCAGAATATATATCCATTTGTCAAAACTGATGATACTGTACCTTTAAGGTCTATCTATTTCACTGCAGTAAAATAGACTTCAGGAAAATTCCTTTAAATGGCACAAAGCAAATACTGATGGGAAATTAAAATTCATAATACAAGATACTTAATTTTCTGTAGATACTCTACCAGGGAGGCAGACTGTGATAAAGTCCTCCCCATGCCCCTCCCCACCGCAAACACTTTAGGATCTTGTTTTCCTCTTGTCTCGTTCAGAAGATCTGTGTAGAGCAGAGAATGACTGAGACACATGCTGGAGGTCGAGATAGGGTCTACCTTAGTGAGTCAGTGGAAATGTGGGGACCTCCTTCTTTGTGCATGTTCTTTCTGATTCTAATAGTCTACCATTATAGGTTAACCTTGACTCTGACTCAGTACACTTCTATTTTATTACAAAATATGATTTCTCAATATGATCCAGGGATTGGTCACTCAGTCTGCTAAGATACATTTCTTCCTGGTCCATAGATTACCATTCTTTTCTGGGCACAGTGGTCTTTGACGTGACATTTTTTTCTCCCAGAAATCTTAAGGTCATAAGACTGATGTATAATTTGTGGTGCAGGTTTTTGCTACAATTCATCTTGTCAATTTCTCTTTGATTCCATGGTATACAAGGAGAAATGACTGACAAGCTTTTAGTTTCCTAGGTTATAATAAAAATTCTCCTTTGTATCCAATTGTGTTTTGTAAGCTATTGTTTACTCATGGGGTGAGCTTGACGAAATAGTACTAATCAGTAACCAGTAGTACTGTGAAAACTATGCCAGAGGCCAGTGGTGTATAGGAATTCTGGGATGTGCAGTCTAAAACATTTTTTTTCATTTTACGCAGATATAGTCTATAAGAGAAAATGAAGAATTTGCAAGTTTCTTGTAATCATTTCTGAGTCTATGCATTGATGAGACATTTTTTTCCACATGGATATAGTAACAAAGTGCTGACAACAATTTCCTGAAATCACTTCCTGTCTTCAGTGTGCTCCTTAATATTGTTTAGGTTTTGGGTATATGAGCAAATATTTGGTGACCTGAATTGTTTTGGTTACACGTGAACAACCAGAAAAGTGATGTGGGTTCTAATGCCTACTCATTCAACATCCTGTGTAAATGAAATGTTTGAGGGGGTTCTTGTCTCCTGGCAATTCTTGTACTCGTGAGTCTTTGAAGAGAGAGAAATACGTCAATGAATAAACTCAGGTGTAGCCAAACTGCAATCATGACCTCTATGAGCGATCTGGCTGTGTAGATTGGAATTGCCCGAAGCTTAATCTCTTGGGATTTATGTGCTTGAGCATTCTGGAACACATTTTCCATTCAAAACTAAATGCAATTATTATTCTTTAATAGTTATGTATCTGGGCAGCCCAAGCCTGATGGAACTGACCTCCAGTGTGTTGTCAGGGAAGGTTGGGTGAAAGACAAGTAATTCACAGATTTACCATCATCTCGCCTGTGAAAACTTCTCTGTTCCACTCCTTTCCCCCAGTCCGTGCCCCCCCCTACATTTTGTGCTTATTATTAGATTTGCACTTATTGATACATTATATTTATTTTTTGAAACAGTTCATCAAGATATGATTCACATATCATAAAAGTCATTCCTTTAATGTGTACACATGGATGGTTTTTAATACATTTCCAGAGATGGGCAACCCTTCTTACAATCTACTTTCAGAACATTTTAAATACCCCTGAAAGAAACCCCATATCCATTAGTAATTAGTCTCCATTTCCCCCCCTCACCCCAGTCTTTAGAACCACTCTGCTAATGTTGGTCTCTATGGATTTGCCTACTCTGGACATTTGTTATAAATGGAACCAAACAATATGTGGTCTTTTTGGTTGGCTTCTTTCACATAACATAGTATTTTTGAGATTTATCCATGTTGTAGCATGTGTCAGCACTGCATTCATTTTTATGCTCAAATGATATTCCATTGTATTGATATACTATGTTTTGTTTATCCATTTATCAGTTGATGGGTTCTTTTAGCTTTTGCCTATAATGGATATCTGTGTGCCAGTCTTTGTGTGAACATATGCTCACCTATGCTTTTATTTCTCTTGGCTGGACACCTAGGAGTCAAATCGCTGAGTAATAGGATAACTGCTTTTAACATTTTGAGGAGCTGTCAAAGTGGAACTGTTCTCTAAAGTCCCTGCATCATTTAAGGTTTCTACCAGCCGTATACGAGAGGTGTGGATTTCTCCACTTCCTTGTCAACTCTTGTTATCGTCTGTTACTTCTATTAGAGTCATTGTATTGTGTGTGAAGTGGTCTGTCATTGTCATTTTGATTTGCGTTTTCCTAATGACCAAAGATTCTGAGTATCTTTCCATGAACCTACTGTCCATTTGTCTATCTTCTCTGGAGACATGTCTATTCAAACCCTTTGCCTATTTTTAAATTGTGTTATTTGACTTTTTGTTATTGGATTGAAATTTACACACTCCCACAAAACCATACCATGGAGGAAAAATAAATCCACCCCCCCAAAAAGGATGCCCTCTTAGGAAAGGGGGACAAATTCCAAATAGCAAACGTAACTGTAAACATGCTCTGTGTTATTCACTTCCTATTCTCTACACCATTGCATCAAACACCATTCTCTCAGGATCTCTCTTCCTGAGAAATGATAAAACTCTACAATAAATTGGTTTAATGACTTTATGTATTGGACATCTGAAGATAGTGATCTTTCAGTCATCAAACCATTCACCTATCCATCAATTCAGTCATTTACACATTCGTTCATTCCATAATACATCGAGAAGTCAGAACTTACTAATCACTGGGCTGAGTGCTTAAGAAAAGGGCCAGTGAAAACAGGTCCCAGCCTCATGAAGTTCATTGTGTGGGAGGTAGATGGTGATCATCTTAGTAGACAAATCAAGAATAGTGATAAGTGGGGAGTGCCTGGTGGCTCAGTCAGTTAAGTGTCCACCTCTTGATTTTGGCTCAGGTCATAATCTCAGGGTCATGAGATCAAGCCCTGCAACAAGGCCTTATGCTGGTCCTGGAGCCTGCGGAAGATTCTCTCTCTCTCTCTCCCTCTGCCCCTCCCGTCCTACTCTAAAAAAAAAAAAAGTGATAAGTGCCATGAAAGATGTAGGGATTGGATCCAATTTGTCAAGTCAGAGTAGTATTTCCTGAGGAAGAGATATTTGGATAATTTGAAGGAAAAGCAAAAGTCATTAAGTGAAAGTGTATGTGAGAGGCGTTTCAGCAGACAGAACAGTAAGTGGAATGGTCCTGCCGTGAGGAGAAAGGTACATTCAGAATTGGAAAGAAGCCAGGAAGCTTGCATAAAGAGTGAGGAAGAAAGAGCAGCAGGCAAGAAGGCTGGGGCTGAGGTGATCTGGGGCTGGAGCAGTCAGAGCACCATAGGACATGTTAAGGAGCCTCTTCTTAAGAGCACTGTGTGGCCTTTGAAGGGTTTAAGAAGAAAGAGAACATGATGAGACTTATATTTTAGTGCAGAGAGCAAGGGTTGTACAGGAAAACCAGATTAAGAGGTTACTGTGAGAGACCTTGTTATTTGATTTTTTTTTTAAAGATTTTATTTATTTATTTGACAGGGAGAAAGAGAGAGAGTGAGCACAAGCAGGGGGAACGGCAAAGGGAAAGGGAGAAGCAGGCTCCCCCCTGAGCAGGGAGGCCAATGTGGGGCTCGATCCTAGGACCCTGGGATCATGACCTGAGCCCAAGGCAGACGTCTAACCAAGTGAGCCACCCAGGCATCCCAGAGTCCTTGTTATTTGATCCACTGAGCCACCCAGGCACCCTCAGAGTCCTTGTTATTTGAATTAGGAGTGGGCACAATGGGGAGAAGGAGAAAGAGAGGTGCCTAGATTCAAAGGCACTTTAAAGGTGATATCAATGGACCTGGTGATGGGCCTCTATTCTTAGCAAGGTATAAGATGTCAAGGATCACATGTATATGCTATTCACAGAAAGAGATGATACCAGGAGAGGACTAGGTATGAGACAAAAGCTATGGTTTTAAGTGTTGGTCATATTGAGTTTGAGGTCTCTCTAAAACATCTAGGTGGAGATGACAGACTGAGAGATGGACACATATGTCTAGAGCCTGGAATTATAGGTAACTTGAAAAGGTAACGAGGGGAAAGACTTTTAGCCTACTACATCTCATAAAGAGAAAAAAATCTATTTATTGCAATGAGTATCTTATCAATGTTAAAGTCAAGATTAACTATAATCATTTACATATAGTGAGTTTCCTGGACTTTCCTATAAAAATGCAAGAATAACATAACATCCTGAATGAGTATCCACCTCCTTCACGAAGCCTGGTCAGACCTGTCCCTCTGCTCAGTCCTTTCTGGCACTGCAGCAAACAATCCTCTCAGCTTCTGTTCCAAGCCTGCTAATCCTTTCCTTTTCTGATCATAACACCTTTCTAAGATGCACTTCAGAGTTTTAGTTATTCACGAGTTTATACTTGGGTCGGATATGTTTCCATGTTTTTGTGTTTTTCTACACTTTTTCCTTATAAACTTTTTATAGAGTAAAAAAGGTTATTGTTATTTACTAAAGAAATTGCATCATCACAAATAGATAACAAACCTCTGAGTAAAAAATTAGAGTTCTTTAAGCAAAGTAAAACAAGGCATGCATCTCAAAAACCTTAATGGTCCCATTACTATCAATATGCTCGTGCTAAGTCTGCCCACTCACTAGGCTGTTTGTTTTCTGGTTTCCAAAACATCAGTAAGTATTTACTTATCTTATTCATCTTTGTTAGGTTGTAAATCCCTTGGGAAGAGGAATAGTCCCCTTCAAGCAATTCTTTATCAGCCCAGAGCTCTTGTGGGAGTTTGAACAGGAAAGCATAAATCATTTTAAATAATGACATTTAGATTTACTAATGGAACTCTTGACAGTGTTCGGCAGTAGGAAATTTTACAGTTAGTCTCAGGAGCCAAAATTTTAATTCAAGTAAGAGGTATAAGCATGGTGGTCTGGGGAACTTTGATGTTTGCTATTTTGGAAGGAGCCTTTTATTTTATTACTGCACACTCTACCTCAATTTCTATGGGCTTTTTTTGTTTTTGTTTTTGTTGTCACTGTTAAAAGAACTTACAGGTGCTATGGGAATGAAGTCGTGAATGATCTGGTCTGGATCACACAAATCAGCTGGGACAGAACTAGAAGTACATGTTGGGTGTCCTCACTCTTAATCCAAAGCTCTTTGCACAGCACCAGGTGGCTGGGTTCAATCCTGAAGAAGAACATGGTGTAAGGATTGGGGGCTACACGGGCGTGTAGTAGTTGTCATCTCCGTGAAGTGCATCAGGCGACCCCACTTAGTACCCTCTCCTACCCCCTGCCCTGGGGTCTCCCGGCTCCCAGACCCTTTTCCCAAGCGATAATGAAACTTCACTATTAGTATTTCATTTCTTTCTATTAAAGCTTATATGTCTTGCTGCAAATACTTCTAGGAATGGTAATTAATAAAACATAATCCCTCAGATACCTTAGTGAGACTCTGTGAATCAAATAATTTCCTAATAGACATATTTGACCACTAGATGGTAAAAAGGGGTCTATTGGGGTGGTGAGGGAGCCCAGTCGGAGAAGGCACTGGGGATGAGGTAAAAAGAGAAAAGTAAAAAGAGGCTCCCGGTGACTGGAGACAAGCTTTATGGCAGATGTAAGCTTCTTATCAACCAGACTTCCCCTTTCTCATACAGAGCACTCCTCACTGGGCCCCTGGGTGGCTCAGTTGTTAAACATCTGCCTTTGGCTCAGCCCCTGAATCCAGGGTCCTGGGGTTGAGCCCCGTGTCAGGCTCCCTGCTCAGTAAAGAGTCTGCTTCTCCATCTCCCTCTGCCTGCCACTCTGCCTGCTTGTGTGCCCTCTCTCTCTCTGTCTCTCTGTCAAGTAAATAAATAAATCTTTTAAAAAAAGAGAGAGAGAGCACTCCTCTCGAGTGTTTTCATCATTTTTTCACTTACAGAGCCCAGTATTCCAGAACCTCCATTTTAAGATCAGTGTTACTGATAACTCAATTGATAAAACAAATGCAGATACACTCTGTACAAACATTTCTCAATATGACCTTGTAGATAATTCAGGGAGAAACATGTTTTCCATTTTAAAAATACAGGACATTTTGAACAGATTGTTTATTACAAGGGGAAATCACAGTCAGAGAACCCGAGTTCTTACTCTTTGTTCTGTTTCTGTAACTGATTTGATAATGGTCAAAATGTCTTTTAAGCTAGTGAGATTTTGTACAGTTGCACTATGATTTAGCTCTGCTTCCATGACATGACAAACATGTTCAATTGTTAGAGAAGGGTGAATTAGAATAGAAAGTGGAACAAACTAAAAATATTAATCTGGAGTCATTAATTATATTACTTTTAAATATCTAAAATAATGCCAAATGATACCAGTAATTACTGAGCTGGAAAATTCAGGAGTTGCCTAATTCCTTTTAAACTCTCAAAGTTTACCTTAGCCATTGGGTAAATAATACATTTTTGTTTATTCATAGTGTTATATGGTTAATAACACTGTAATTTATAGTATTATGAAGTTACTGCCCTTTTAAAATGACCCTTATTGATTGTTTCTGGATTGCTCAATTCTTTTTTTCCTTACGTGTCTTCTTTTTCCCTTTCCTTCTCTTCACTCCCTCCTGTCTTCCTTTCCTGAACTGATTTACAATCCCCATATAAATCATTTGTCTATTCACAGATTCTTATTCAGGTTGTCTACTAACATTTTCCCTTCTCATACTTAGAAGATATCATATGTGAAAGATATTAAAATAAAGGTGATTTTTTCTTTTTGTATTTCTGCTTTTCCTTTTATAAAAAAATCACAAATATTTTTATTTGGTGTGTCCTCATGTTATGATGCAAGCAAGGATATTATCACCTAATGAGCTTATCATCCTTTAGCATAACCCATACATTTATATGTATTTTATAAATAATAGGTGATTGATGAAGGATATATATATTTTTTAATTACAGGACTATTGTGATTGCAGTGTTATGTAATATCACATGGTACGTAGAGCATAACAACGTACATCATCACGCTAGACAGACCTGCCAACTTTGTCCCATATCAAAGCATGACAAAGGCTGTTTCGCTGCAATTGCTACCACCGTTCTCAAGTTATTGCTTTGAGGACAATTAGACTGGAGGAAAAGTGTAGAAATGCATTGTGCACATGAGATGCCATTGTTGTGTTGCCCTAATCCTCATTCAGAGCCCACAGGCTCTCCTTCACTTGGTTTTAGGATTGCAGACATCCACATTCCTGATTCACAGCGGTGCCTCCAAACTGATCTGTCTGAAAATGTTATCACACTAATATCGTGTTCAGTTAAACCATATTTTTTTTAAAGATTGTATTTATTTATTTATTTATTTATTTATTTATTTATTTATTTGACACAGAGAGAGAGCGCATGCACAGGAACAGAGGCTAGGGGCAGGAGGAGAGGGGGAAACAGACTCCCCACTGAGCAGGGAGCCCCATGCTGACTGATCCCCGGGTCCTGAGATCATGACCTGAGCTGAAGGCAGACACGTAACCACCTGAGCGCCCCAGGTGCCCCTAAACCATATTTTTTAAAACAGTATCTCTCATGTTTTTCTTGCTCCCACAAGACAAGATTTTATTACTCAGTGACTTTTAACTTGTATTTTACTTTTTTGGCGGATGGTATTTTGATGGGGGATACCTAGGAGCATAGCTTTAATGTGGCGGACTTGCAACAAGATGTTATGTCTTACCTTCCTCTACCTCACAAACCCTTTCCTCCTTAACTCTGGCTGCAAGCAGACACTGTTTCAGGGGAGGATTAGAAAGGGACAGCAAAGAATGAACTCCTAAGATCACAGTTGCATTAACTTTGGTCTTTTAGAGATTTGGAAAGATATTTGATTTTTTAATTAGTTGCTGGAATACAACAGACCTTGAAAATTATTGCATTAACTTTATTTAATTATTATCTTAAATTATTTTCATAAGATGTGAGGTGATTTTATTAAATGCTACAAAAATTATAAAAATTTAAATATAGTGTATAAAGATGTAAGTACGTATGTTATATATATTACATATATATGTGATAAATATATATCAGATACTTGCATCTGAGATAACCAAAGCAAAATTTGGGATAAAAAAATACCAATGTGGCGCACCTGGGTGGCTCAGTAGGTTAAGCCTCTGCCTTTGGCTCGCTCAGGTCATGATCTCAGGGTCCTAGGATGGAGCCCTGCTTCAGGCTCCCTGCTTAGGAGGGAGCTTGCTTCCTCATCTCTCTCTGCCTGCCTCTGCCTACTTGTGATCTCTCTCTCTCTCTCTCTGTCAAATAAATAAAATCTTAAAAAAATACCAGTGTTATATTTTAATATAAAAATTAATACACTATAAAACATTAATATTATTTATTGCAACTTATTCTTTGGTCGCCTTTCTGGAGTTTGACCAAGCCCACTGTTGAACAATAGCATAAAACACAAAAGACTAAGTGAGAAAAATTTTAGTTAATTTATAATTAATTTCCAAAGTTAAAGTTAGTGAAAAACGTTTCAGTGATCAGTGACCAACGAAGTTGGAACCACACTGTCAATCAATACGCTTTCTTCTTTTTACTGTGCTACTCATAGCATAAAATATTTGGATGGAGGAGAAGTTATTATAGGCAAAACATGGAGAAAATCAGAAGTGCCTAAATCAAATAACTTCATGGTCTTGATTTCAAAGTGCCAAAAGGCACTGATGATGTCTTTTCTTTTGATTCTTTACTTGGCCTCGTAGACCAAAAGAAAACTTGTGATGTGTTCTAAACTTGCTTTTTAACGCAATATTTGGCAAAAGATCAGGAGAGACTCCCATGTCTGCATTGAAACCGAGGGAATTTATCTGCCTTTTTAAGATAACAAAATATTAAGAACACTGAAAAAAGATAGCAAGCACAAATATTTTTCACCATGGTTTCTTTTATAATTTACTCAAGATAAAATTAAGAATAATGATCAAATATCACCCCCACTGATTCCTTAGCTCTCTGTCTGCGAGGCAGCTTTCTTTGCTGGAAAGGTTTTCTTTTCCAACCAGTTGTCACCAGTTACAACTCCTTTCTCATTTGGGGTTTTGCCAGGCAGGCTTCTGCTTTTCTCTAACAGAAACATTACAACAACTAGTGGTAACGTGTAACGCTCCTGATCTTCCATATGAAAGTAGAATTGAGATAAGCAAATGGCCAGGGCCATTGCTATTCATCTGCTAGATGGAATTTTCTTTTTTTTTTTTTTTTAAAGATTTTATTTATTTATTTGACACAGAGAGAGATCACAAGTAGGCAGACAGGCAGGCAGAGAGACAGGAGGAAGCAGGCTCCCCGCTGAGCAGGGAGCCCAATGCGGGCCTCGATCCCAGGACCCTGAGATCATGACCTGAGCCGAAGGCAGAGGCTTTAACCCACTGAGCCACCCAGGCGCCCTAGATGGAATTTTCTAATGGTCTTCAGGAATATCTCCCAGTTGAGAAATGTGGAGATTAGAAATTCCTAAACCCCAGTGCTGAGGAATATCTCTTCCGTTGGGTTTTAGCCTCTGCTCACATTGCCTCGAGGTGCCCTGGCTGAGAGGTTTTCAAAGTAACATTTCTATCTTTCTGTAGTGCCTCTCTTCACCCTTAGGGAGCAGCTGCTATTCTGAGTGCCTGACATGCACCTGTTGGTTTGGGGCAACATTCTTCCGATGAGCAGGATCCTACTGTAAAAGGCAGGTGTCCTGTATTGGCCATTTACTCATATTGGCTACAACCTGGTCCAGCTCCTAACAAGTTTTCATGTGGAAAGCCGTAATATTCTATAAATCAGCAAGTATGACTATTCAGGGACACACAGATCAGGGATGGGAGTGTTTTGAAATGAGAGCGCATTTTGGATTTCTGGAGTCTGGAGATCTCAGCGCAGAGGACAGATATCAGGGGTGGATAGAGAAGAGAAATGCACTGGCCCAGGCAAAACTTCTGTGTAATCTTGGGCTTTTTTCAACCTAGCTCTTTTGCCTACAATTACTTTCAAAGAACAGGTCGTCTGTGTATTAAACTGGTTACTCTTAGAAGTTAAGGGTGGTGTGAATGACTGCTTGTCTTTACTTATTTTCGGGGCTATGTTTGAATGATGGGAGTAGAAAATGTGGTCCCAATGGGCCTCAGAAGGAAGAATGATGTGGTTGAGCAAGAGGGGATAATGATGAAGGAGATGTTGGAGATCCTTAAAACCAACACCCGAGCTTCAAATTTGACAATTTTGCTTGTTTTGCCCTCTGCTATTATTTCCTGGAGAAAAAATCAGTTTCTGTCTGGTTCTTCTGTGACAATATGGATTCAACCACAGCATGAACTCTAAGTAGCAGAGCTCGCTGATATCTTGGTGCATTACAAAATGTACCAGAAACTAACAAGCCACTTTTTTTTTTTTTTTTTGCAAAAGAGTCTATAAATCAAAGTGCTTGTGAAAGCACACCCAAGACCCCACTCAGAACAATGCTGCTGCACGCATCGCAATTATTCTGAGTGATCGAGGCTTTAATATTCAGTATGTGTGTCAGAGGCCTGGGTCTCCATAACAGGATATTGCAATTTGGTAATTCCCTCGGGGAAAGGGAAATAATCATGTTGTTACTCTTTAACCATGGACAAGCTTTGAAATGATTGAATAGGGTATTCAGAAACCTAATGAACTATGCTGTTTCGAGGCAGGACACGGTTATTACGCATTTTCTGAAGGGCATACAAGGTTATTCATACTACTGCCTCTTGATTACCTACTCCCCTTAGCCCCCAAATATTGTTTTTAACCAGTGTCCACATCATGCACACATAACAGGGGAAATTTTTAGTGCAATATAAATGCTTTGGAGTAACTATGTTCTAGCACTGTGGACATCAATGGCTTACTCTTGGAGCCTTCTCTGACAACACATAATGAATCAACTCATTATTGAAATGTCACCAAGCATCTAATATTTAGACTTCACTGTCTTTCAGATCTTGTTCTCTATGTTAAATAGGTAGAAAATATAGATTACTTATGTAGGCTATATGCATATAGGTGAATCCTCGGATGCAGAGTTAGGTTAAACAAACAGAAACCCCCACTTTTTTCCACATTTAGATTCCTTTAGAACCATTGACCTTTATTCAAAAGTTTTTGAACGGTCCTAATCTGTCACCTAGATCCAGATTGCCTGACCCACTTGAGGAGTGAAATCACCAAGCTGATAAGAACTACTTCCACAGTCATATATGGGTCAGACCTCTGTCTTTTGTTTATTCGTTTTTAAGGATTTTATTTATTTATTTGTCAGAGAGAGAAAGCGCACAAGCAGGAGGAGTGGTAAGCAGAGGGAGAAGCAGGCTCCCTGCTGAGCAAGGAGCCTGATGCAGGACTCAATCCCAGGACCCTGGGATAGATGCTTAACCAACTGAGCCACCCGGGCATCCTGGGTCAGACCTATGTTTATCTATTAATGCAGAAAACATTATGTAACTAGTTTACTTTCTACAATCTCTTAAACACACGAGTTGCTAACATCAGTTGAGTTGCAATCATTGGTGAGTCAGTACTAGGTGAGAACAAGTAGCTAGATCCTAGGTATGACAGTGCAGGATGCTAAGCCCAGCTTCCTAGTTTCCATCAGTATACAAACAGAATGAGAAGAATGTAGACTTGCCCTCTCTTATTTTCCCTCAAAGAGTGTCTGCTTGTTTGTTTTCCTCCACAGCAGCAATCTTCCACTAATCAGTGGTTTCGCTGTTCAGGTTTTTATTACCGGGTCAATGGTCTGGAAGCAGGTGATTCTCCTTCGGATGTATAATCAGAAGGTCAATAGTAGCCTAAGGCTACAGCACAAACCCTGTCATTCCCTCACTTCATCCCATCACCTAGGCATTTTATCATCTCATACTATCAAGGAAGGATGAGTACAGTACAATATGATACTTTGAGAGAGAGCACATTTGCATAACTTTTATTACAGTATATTCTTATAATTGTGCTATTTTATTATTATTTATGAACAATTGCTCATTTCTTACAGTGCCTAGTTTATAAATTAAACTTTATCATAGGCATATATGTATAAGAAAAACACAGTCTATAGAGGGTTCGGTACTAGCCACAGTTTCAGGCATCCACTGGGAGTCTTGGAACATATCCGTCATGAATAAGTGGGGACTACTATAATTTTTTTCAGGTTTTAAAAAAACAAATTGCAGGGACTCCTGTGTGGTTCAGTCAGTTACGTGTCTGCCTTCAGCTCAGGTCAGGATCCCTGGGTCCTGGGATCAAGCCCCCTATTGGGCTCCCTGCTTAGGGGGGGCATCTGCTTCTCCCTCAGCCTGCTCCTCCCTCTGCTTGTGCTCTCTCTCTCTGAAAAATAAAGTCTTTTAAAAAAATAAAAATAATAAAAATAATTAAATCGCAAACTATTTCTCTTATATTTGCCTTCAGCTAAGCATTTTTTTAAAAGATTTTATTTATTTTTTTGAGAGAGGGAGAGAGAGAGAGCACAAGCAGGGGGAGCAGTAGGCAGAGGGAGAGGGAGAAGCAGGCTCCCCACTGAGCAGGAAGCCCAATGCAGGACTCCATCCCCGGACCCTGGGATCACAACCTGAGACAAAGGTAGACAGTTAACCAACTGAGCCACCCAGGCGCCCCCACGGCTAAGCATTTTATATTTGTTCTTAATTTCTTTTACAATTAAAATGAAAAAAAATATATATATATAAGTATGTATGTGTGTGTGTGTATATATATATATATATATATATATATATATATATATATATATACACACACACACATACATACTTGGTCTGCATCACAGCTCATAGCTCCCCAAACTCTTAGAATTTCCTGAGCAAAAAGAGCAGTGGAAGTACCTTTTGTCATAATATTTGGTCTCTTGTCATCAGTTGCTTTGGAATCATAAAGGTAAAATGAGTGTCTTGTTATTCATAACAAGTCCTTTCCACCAAAACAGTGTCTATGTTAATGAAAGTGACGTGCAAAGCACCTAAGGTTGGAGGCTAGTTGCCAAGAGAACCCACTGGAAATAGAGGTTTGGAACTTGTAGTCCTACTCTCTCATTTCTGGGAGGTGAGGGAGGCTGGATGTTGCATCAATGGCCAATGAGTTAATTAGTCATGCCTACCATAATGAAGCCTCCCTTAAGAACCCAATAGGATGAGGTTGGGGTGGGGGGTTTCCATGTTGGGGTACCAGAATGCTTCCACATGCCGCCAGGCTGGGCCCCCAAGCTCCGTGAGAGCAGAGGCTCCTTTGTTGTAGAACTCAACTTATATATCTCTTTATCTGGCTGTTGACTTGTATCCTTTAATATCCTTTGAAATAAATCAGCAATCTGGTGAGTAAATGGGTTTTCCTTAGTTCTGTAAGCAATTCTAGCAAATGAATCAAACCCCGGTTGTTGGAACCTTCAATTTGTAGCCTATAGGTCAGAAGCACAGGTAACAACTTGGTGTGGGGGGTGATCTTGTGGGCCTGGGTTCTTTGCGAGTAGAATCTGATTCTATCTCCAGGTAGATAGTGCCAGAATGGAGTTGAATTCTTGGACATCCTGCTAGTGTCCAAGAATTGCTTGTTGTTGTGGGGACGCCTCCATAAACACATCATAATTGGGTCCATCAACCTAATTTATTTATGTGGCAATGTATTCATTTTCTACAGATGCCTAGGAAAGTAGTTCTGAAAATCAAAACATTAAAAAAATGGAAGGAAATAAAGTAACAGTTGAAGCCGTCATGGATGAATTTCATTTGAATGCTTTGTTCATTGAAAGATTTCTTCTGCATCTGCAATTTACCATAAGAGCAAGAAGTCTGGTGGCCTGACACCCCCTGCTGACCTGTGAGAGAATGCTGTGTCCTTACCTTTCAACATTTACTGACAGGACACATTTCCAGGCCTTTTCCCATCGGTCATGATGATGTTTAATGACACATTATATTCCATCATCCCAGATTACAGTGAAAATTAGTAATTTTGGGTAATCTTGGAAACTGGTTTGAGATGGGGCACCTGGGTGACTCAATCGGTTAAGCCTCTGCCTTCAGCTCAGGTCATGATCTCAGGGTCCTGGGATGGAGTCCAGCATCAGGCTCCTTGCTCAGCGGGGAGCCTACTTCTCCCTCTCCTTTCTCTCTCTCTCAAATGAATAAATACAGTCTTTAAAAAAAAAAAAAAGAAATTGGTCTGAGAGCCTTAAACATTCTCATCCTTTACTTTTAGATTTTATGACACCAAAACTGTCCTGTAAATCAACTAGTTCTAGCCATGAACACGCTATCTTGGAATTATACCATATTGCTAGCTCCGGATAATCCTAAATTATTAGGTCAATTTTTATAGATACAAAAACTAAGTTTAGAAAACAAGACAGATAAGATGATATAATGCTAAGTCTAGAGAAACTAGTGTTTCATTTGTTGGGTTTTGGTACATTGCTTAGACCATCTAGATTAGTGTGATTGGTACACACAGATGTCTCCATAGAGTCTAAAAGTTTTTTCTATATTCCAGTGCCTATAACTTGGTACTAAAGGCCCACTTACTAGCCACTTCCACAGAGGGAACATCTAACCTGACAGCCCTTCTAAATAACTCTTGGCTTAGATTTGAGCCAACTCTAGATTTTCTTTTAATGAACACAGACCTGAGGTCATTTTGTGTACTTTAAAATTCTTACTTTAATTCTCTAAAGCCCCCAAAGGTTATTGGTTTATATTATGCAGCAACACTTAAAAAAATATCAAAGCTGGAATTGGAATTTGATTCTAAGTTTGTATAAACTTCTTGAAGATAGAACCTAGATCCTCCTAAAATTGCTATACCACTAAGTAGGCATAATTTCCTCTAAGACTTTTGGTCAATTCCTTGCCAATTGGAGGAATTAGTGTTAAGAATTAGGGAAGTTAGAGTGCCTGGGTGGCTCAGTGGCTAAGTGTCTACCTTTGCCTCAGGTCATGATCTTAGTTAGGTCCTGGGATTGAACTGCATGTCAGACTCCCTGCTCAGAGGGGAGTCTGTTTCTCCCTCTCCCTCACAAGCAAATAAATAAAATCTTAAAAAAAAAAAAGGAGTTGGGGGCATCTTATTCTATTTACAGTCCCATAAAAATGTTGACTTTTTCATAGTTTACCACTGCATATCATTATCACTTAAAATACATACAGCTGACCTTTGCACAACACAGTTTTCAACTGTGCAGGCCCACTTAATATGTGGATTTTTTCAGTAAATACAGTACAGTACTATAAGTGTATTTTCTCTTTCCTATGATTTTCTTAGTAACATTTTTTCTCCTCTGGCTTACTTTCTTGTAAGAATACAGTATGCAATCCACGTAACTTACAAAATTGGTGTTAATTGACTATGTTATCAGTAAGGCTTCCAGTCAGCAGTAGGCTATTAGAGATTAAGTTTTTGGGGAGTCAAAAGTGATACAAGGCTTGAGTTAAAAAGTTCCCCAACCAACCTGTTTCACTCAGCAGGAGTCCCTCCAAAACAGTGCCTGGTGTGCCTCATTCTGCAACAGTGGACAGTAGCACTCCAAAGTTACTCTTGCCCTACGGAAGGGCAGATAACCATACACATCAGTCAGACTGCAGCCCCAGCAGTGGGTTGGGGGCAGATATCTGATCTGACCACTGGCTCCACCTATCATGTAAAAGCTCATGGGGGCAGCACAGAGAGAGAGCCCTGTAGTTCAGGGTCACTGCAACCCAAAAGACAGACAGGGAACAAACATCTGCTCTGACTGCCAGCCCTGCCCATGAAAGCCTCTTAGGAGACAGTGCAGGGTGAGCGCCCTACAGTTTGGTGTAACAATAGTTCCAGCAAACAGGCTGATGGCAGGCATCTGGTCTGAACCAACTATAAGTACAAGGTGACCCCAGACTGGCCCCTTAACAGCACAGGGACCAACCCTGCCCACAAGAGGCCAAGACGGCCATTGTAGCTGACTGGACTAAAGGCATGTGTGGCTCAGCCACAGCAGTAGGGGGCACACAATACACATAGGGGACACCACTGAAGTTCCAGGTTCTAGTAAACAGGGGACATTGCACCACAAGGTACTACAGGATCTCTTTCATAAGTCCACTACTTTCGAGATCAAGAGACTTAGCTGACTTTCCTGATACAGAGAAACAGGGAGTTAGACAAAATGAGGAGACAGAGCAATATGTCCCAGATAAAAGAGCATGACAAAATCACAGCAAGAGCTAAATGAAACATATATAAGCAATATGCCTGATAGAGAATTCAAAGTAATTGTCATAAAGATATACTTGAGATAAGAATGGAGGATCTCAGTAAGACCTTCAGTAAAGAGATATCTTTACTATCTCAGTATCTATCAGATATCTATCTCAGTAAAGAGATAGAAAATATAAAAAAGAACCAATCAGAGATGAAGAACTCAATAAAAAAATTAAAAAATTAAACATACTCAAGAAGGAGGGACGCCTGGGTGGCTCAGTTGGTTAAGCCTCTGCCTTTAGCTCCAGTCATGATCCCAGGGCAGGGAGCCTCCTTCTCCCTCACCCTCTGCCCCCCCCACCCACCGCCAGCTCATGCTCTTTTTCTTTCTCTCTCTCTCTCTCTCAAATAAGCAAATAAAAGCTAAAAAGAAAGAAAGAAAGAAAGAAAGAGAAAGAAAGAAAGAAAGAAAGAAAGAAAGAAAGAAAGAAAGAAAGAAAGAAAGAAACCAACTGAGGGTTTCTTTCCATTTGCATTTATCATGCAAACAGATGCCAAAAGATAGAGTAGCAATATTTATATCCAACAAACTAGACTTTTTTGTTATTGTATTATTTTTGTCCTGCATCAGTATTAGGGTAGTACTGGCCTCATGAAATGATTTTGAATATGTTCTCTCTATTCTATTATTTGTAAGATTTTGATAAAGGTGGTCACTATTATTATTATTTTTTTAATGTTTGATAGAATTCACCAATGAAACCCTATGGTCTTGGGCTTTTCTGTGCTGGAAGAGTTTTGATTCCTAATTTAACTTTCATTCTTGTCATCAGTCTAAGAAGGTTTCTTATTTCTTGGATTCAAGATTCATGATTCAATCTTGGTAACTTGTGCATTTTTAGAAATTTTCTGGTTTTTTTCTAAGTTATCTGATTTGTTAGTGTATAATTGTTTACAATAATCTGTTATCACACTATGTATTTCGTGGTTATCTCTTGTGTTGTTTTCTCTCCTGTTTCTCATTTTGGTCTTTGAGTCTTCTCTCATTTTTTTCTCAGTTAATGTAGTTAAAGCACCACCAATTTCGTTTATTTTTTTGGAAAAGCTGGTCATTACTTTCAATGTTATGTTATTGCTTATTCTGGGCTCTATTTTATTTATTTGTATTTTTCTTTGTTATTTCCTTCCTCTACTAAATTTCAGCTGTTTCTTCTTTTTCTAGTTCCTTGTGGTGTAAAGCTAAGTTGTTTATTTGAAACTTTTTTCATAATATAAACATTTATAGCATAAATTTCACTCTAACATCTGCTTTCGCTACATCCCTTAGGTTTTGGAATGTTGTGTTTTTCTTTTGTTTTGAAGCATATTTTGATTTGCCATTTGATTTCTCATTTGGCCCATTGCTTGTGCAATAATATGTTATTTAGTATTTGTATATTAAGTATTTAATATTTACATTGTAGATACTTCCAGCTTTGTTTATTGTTGATTTTTAATTTTGTACCATTGTGGGTTGGAAAATATATTTGTTATTATTTCAGTCCTCTTAAACTTATAAGGTGTGTGTGTGTGTGTGTGTGTGTGTGTGTGTGTGTGTGTGGCTGTGTGTGTATAAAATCTTTTTATAATATATATATTACCTTTTTGTGACTTAACCAGAGGATTCTTCTGGGTGTACTTGAAGAAAATGTGTATTCTATTTTTCTTGGATGGAGTGTTTTTTACATATCTTTTAGAACCATGTATTCTGAAGAATGCTTCAAGTAAAACATGTTCTTGTTGAAAAAAATAACTGAGCATATTCATTTAACATAAAACATATCAGAGGGGAGGTGGGGGGAATGGGTGGAATAGGTGAAGGGGATTAAGAATACACTTACCATGATAAGCACTGAGTGATGTATAGAATTGTTGAATCACTACATTGTACACCTGAAATGAATGAAACACTGTATGTTAACTACACTGGAATTAAAATTTAAAAACCTAATAAAAAATAAAGAAGAGTTAATACTTATTCTTTTCAAACTTCCCAAAAAAGAGAAGAAGAAAGAAAACTTCCAAACTCATTCTACAAGACCAGCATTGTTCTGATGCCACAACCAGTTGAAGACACTACAAAAACAGAGAACTAGGGTGCCTGGGTGGCTCAGTGGGTTAAAGCCTCTGCGTTCGGCTCAGGTCATGATCTCAGGGTCCTGGGATCAAGGCCCAGGTGGCTCAGTGGGTTAAAACCTCTGCCTTCGGCACAGGTCATGATCTCAGGGTCCTGGAATCGAGGCCTGCATCGGGCTTTCTGCTCAGCAGGGAGCCTGCTTCCTCTTCTCTCTCTGCCTGCCTCTCTGCCTACTTGTGATCTCGCTCTCTGTCAAGTAAATAAATAAAAAAAGAATTAAAAACAAACAAACAAACAGAGAACTATAGGTCAATATCCCTGATGAACATAGATGCAAAAATCCTCAACAAAATATTAGGAAACCAAATCCAACAGTACATTAAAAAAAATTATTCACCATGACCAAGCGGGATTTATTACAGGGATGCAAGTGTGGTACAGTATTTGCTAATCAATCAGTGTGATACATCACATAAAAAAAAGCTACACCAGATTTTCAGCTATGTAGAGGGGTCAGCACCCCAACCCCTTCATGGTTTAAGGGTCAACTGTTCTTTCTCTCTTTATTTCTTTCTTTCTTCCCTCCTTCCTTCCTTCCTTCCTTCCTTCCTTCCTCCCTCCCTCCCTCCCTCCCTTTCTTTCTTTCTTTCTTAGGTTTTATTTATTTATTTAAGAAAGAGAGAGAGGGAAGGAGAGGGAGAGGGAGAAGCAGACTCCCCACTGAGCAGAGAGGCTGACATGGGACTTGACCTCAAGACCCTGAGATCATGACCTGAACAAAAGGCAGATGCTTAAGCAACTCAGCCATCCAGGTGCCCTCAACTGTACTTTAGATCTCAGGTTACTTAGAGCATCTATTCAATGTGTTCTGTTGAAAAGTATCACAACGTTATAGTCTACCTCTTCTTCCACTCTGGCACATTTATAGATCTCATTAAAGTAAAAAAGATGTTAAATTCAGATTTTATCTTATTTATTTATTTTTGTATTATGTTTGGTTAGCCACTGTATAGTACATCATTACATCAGGAGGTCAACAAGACAATATACTCATAATAGTACTAAGGTATTATTTTTATATTATTATGTAACCATTATGTAAAATATTATGTAATAATATTTTATATTATTTATGTATAATATTATTATAGTATGACTATAAGTCATTGTACTCTTCACTATTAGTACTGGCACTTGTGCTATTGTCATTGAATATTTTATCACCATGCAATCTCAGTTAAAAAAAAAAGTCAGTGTCACTTAAGAATGGCCTCTATGAAATATTAAAACTTAGTAATTTTATTAAATTTCAACTCTTAGGCACCTGGATGGCTCAGTTAGTTAAGTGTCTGCCTTTGGCTCAGGTCATGATCCCAAAGTCCTGGGTTTGAGTCCCACATAAGTCTCCCTGCCCAGTGGGGAGTCTGTTTCTCCCTTTTCCTTTGCCCCTCCCCTCTGCTCATGCTCTCTCTCTCAAATAAATAAATAACGTCTTTAAAAAAATAAGTAAATCTCAACTCTTGAGAATATATATTTTTTATTATATTGCATGATGCAGAGAAGAATACATAAAACATTTCTACACCCTGAAGTATGACAGTGTTGAGAAAAATCACATGTGCAATTATTTGAGTTGTGAGTTTAACTACCCAATTTTCTATAAAATACATTTTTAATTGAAAGACCAAATTACAGTCAAATTTTGGTTATTTAGACTTTAATATTAGACATGCATTTTCTCCAAAATGAATAGAGTGATCCTGTCACTTCAGGGGAACTAATCAAGTGTTTGTTGCCAATAGTAGCATTTGAAGTTTCACATGAAAATTAGAATTTTGGAGAACATATCCAGCACCCCAAGCTTGAGAGCTTCTGAATACTTAAAGACTTTTCTAATGAGGTTGGTAGTAATAGTAACAAATGTGATATTTTATTTCTGTAATGAAATATATCGGCATTTTAAGGAGCTGATAATCTCAATGAACTTATATTTTCCAAATGACAAACATTCCAAAATTCTGCATGTCTAAAAGATCTGGGTAAGACAGACCAGTGGATTTATTTGAAGACAGAAGAGTAAGTTTATTGATATTTGGTTTCAGCTTTCACATTTTAGCTCACCTTTAAGAAATTACCACTTGTTATCAATACCATGTGTGGTATCAACACTAATTTTTAAGAAGCCTATTAAAATATCCCTCTTTTCCAGTAGCATATCTGTGTGTGGTTGGATTTTCTTCATAGGCTTTAACTGAAATGGTGTATTTCAACAGACTTACCTTAGAAGCGGTATGAGAATCCAGCTACTTCTCTTCAGCCAGACATTAAAGAAATCTGCAAAAGTGTCCAGTAATGTCACTTTTCTCCCTAAAATTTTTTGGTTGAGAAATGCTATTTTTCTTTTAAATATATGTTTACATTAATTTATAATGAATTTACTATTGTTATTTAATTTTTTAAAATGATTTTATCTATTTATTTTTAAAGAGAAAGTGCCTGAGTAAAAGAGGCAGAAGGAGAAGGAGAGAGAATCCCAAGCAGACTGCGTCCTGACATGAGGCTCAATCTCACAACCTTGAGATCACCACCTAAGCCAAAACCAAGAGTTGGACATTTAACCAACTGCGCCACTGAGGAGCCTCTATTATTGTTACTTAAAAATGAATATATAGATACTTGTTCCAAACATTTCCGTTTTGATTTCAAATGCAGTAGATATCAGTAGCTATAAGCCATATAATCAAAAACTTTTTTGGGTCCTCAATAATTTTTAAGAATGTTAAGGGTTCCTAAGATCAAGAAGTTTAAGAACCACTGATGTAGAATAAATGTCTATTGGGTAGCTCTTTCACCATATAATCTTTTCAGTATAGGGCTCCAGAAGACAGAATGAGGACTATAATTCTGTACATAAAATAAACTGGAATGAAGCAATAATATGGTAATCAGACATGATTCTAGAAATTGCCTGAAGATAAGGAGAAAGGAACACTTTGTTTTGACTAAAGGTATATGATAATTAATGAATAAAATGTTTCTGAGAAGTTATTTATGAATTGATTTCAACTGGAAAGTTGTCAGGCAGCTGTTTACTCTTCTTGTCAATACAAGGGTAGTTATAATCTTACAAATGCCCAAGATAATATTCTTATTAGATGTTGACTTGGAGATGTCTATAGAGGGATAATGGATTTCAGTAAGTTTGTTTGTTTTTGTTTTTTAGGATTTTATTTGTCAGAGTGAGAGAGAGCAAGAGCTCAAGCAGGGGGAGCAGCAGGCAGAGGGAGAAGCAGGCTCCGTGCTTGCAAGGACCCTGATGCAGAACTCGGACCCAGGACCCTGGGATTATGACTGAGTTGAAGGCAAATGCTTGACTGATTGAGCCACCCAGGCATCCCTGGTTTCAGTAAGTTTGAACTTTTTTAAAACTGTGTTTGAGAACATGCCCATTCCTGCTAGTTTATCATTTCTTAGATTTCTTCACTCTACAAGACAAAGTGGCTTCACTATATTCTTTCTGTGTTCTTATTAGAGCCTTTACCTGGGCTTGAAGACTCAGTGAGGTCTTTGGCTCTTTTTTTTCTACTTTATCTCTAATCAACTGCCAAATTGTACTGTCTCTTCTTTTCAGATTTGTTTCACATTTGTTCCTTTCTTCTCCATCCCACTGCCCTCTTCTAGTCCAGGTGATCATCACCAAAACCTGGATTGTTAGAGCATTGTCTTAGCTGATCTCGCTGTCGCTAAGTGCATTAAATATCTGACTGAAGCAGTGATCTATTTGATTTTCCACTTTTGAGCCTACAACCCTCCAGGGGCTCATGATTGCCTAATAAACTAGTCCCCCAGCCCAGCATTCAGGGGCATGCAATACTATGATTTGTCCCCAGACTTTGTATTCAGAACATCCTTCATTACAGTGCATCAGGTGAGGAAAATTTCCCAATGTCCTGAATAAGACGTGCCTGTTATTGAAACTGGAGCTTTACTTCTGTGACCTACAGACAGGAATGTCCCTTTCCTTTTCCAGTTAAGGCCCCATTGTCCAGAGCCCAAGTCCCAACTTGTCCTTGAAATATTCTTCCCTTTCTTATAGAATTTAGAAATAAAAATACTAATAATACAATTAGAATGCTTCCTCTGTGCCTAAAATCCTAATGCTATGTGATATGGGTGACTCGAAGCAGAGAAAATTGTACTATTATTTCATCATTGAGGGGCAGTGTGGAAGCAATAATCTTTAGAGTTAGAAGACTAACTCTGGTTACGGTTAAGAAAATTTGGACGAATCAGGGCGCCTGGGTGGCTCAGTGGGTTAAAGCCGCTGCCTTCGGCTCAGGTCATGATCCCAGGGTCCTGGGATCGAGGCCCACATCCGGCTCTCTGCTCAGGGGAGCCTGCTTCCTCCTCTCTCTCTGCCTGCCTCTCTGCCTACTTGTGATCTCTCTCTCTCTCTGTGTCAAATGAATAAATAAAATCTTTAAAAAAAAATTTGGACAAATCATATCAACTTTTTGTACTTGGTTTTCTCATGTGTTAAATGGGGATGATAATGATATCTATCTATCTTACAGGGTCATTATAGGATCAAATAAGAGAATGTCAAAAATGGCAAAGCTCTGTAAGGTTTATTATGACTATTACTGTTACTACCACTACTACTCTGATTATAATTACTATTGCTATTTTAATGTGTGTATGTATTTTCCTTATTTTTAAAAAGACTTTATTTATTTATTCGAGAGAGAAAGAGAAAGAAAGAGTGGAGAGAGGGACAGAGGAGGAGGGAGAGGGACAAACAGACTCCAGGCTGAGTAGAGAACCCCACTCGGGGCTCGATCCCATGACCATAAGATCACAACCTGAGCCAAAACCAAGTCAGAGGCTTAACTGACTGAGCCATCCAGGTGTCCCTCAGGTGTGTATGTATTCCCATGCCCTTAATTAGGATATAAGGTTTTGAAAGGAAAGTGTTGAGTTATTCTACTTTTTAATTCCCCCTTGTTAACAAAAGATCTGAATACAAGAATGAATGTTTACAAAGAGAGAAGTTAGAAGGGTTGTGGTAACCCACAAATAAATTTTTGTTTTTCTAAGAAAAAAAATATGGAGGGGAAGATTAGCAATGCAAAGCTTAATTCTACTTTCATTGAGGGATTGTCTCATAGTGACGAGAATAGTCTTACTACTGAAAAATTTCAAACCACAAGAATTTTTAGAAGATTCCAAAACAAATAATTTATAGTTCCACAAGGGAGAATGAGGTTAAAATTCTGTAGGGAAGGAATGAACCAAAAGAGTGGAGACTTAAGTATGAATCAACACGAAAAATAAAACTGTAATAGAAAATAAGGTTGGCTAAATTCTGGGAAGGTGGCTTACCTCTTACACAAAATAACTTATTACAGAAATTAAAGCTTAAGTCATCTATATAGTTAAAATTCTGATGTTCAATCAGCTGAAGGGTTGGCAGCCTATATGATAAAACTATGGTGCTACAAGGAAACCAATGTAAAATTAATAAATTTTCAGTGCTTCCAGAATTACAAGAAATGCTATTTAACTTCTAATAACCACATGCTGACTTGCGTTACCACATACTATAACTAAAACTAAATCCTGAACAAATGAGAATATTCCAGGTTAGGAATAGCTGGTAAGAAAAGGATTGTAGCACCATACCTGTGCATGTATGAGTGAATAGCCTCATAAACAAGGGATCAATGAGTATGATGCAATTAGGGAGGAACGTAAGGGCTGACATCGTGTCTGTCTTCTGCTCACTGTTTTTCTCCAACCTTTTTTTTTTTTTTTTTAAGATCTTATTTATTTGACAGGGAGATAGCACAAATAGGCAGAGCAGCAGGCAGAGGGAGAGGGAGAAGCAGGCTCTCTGCCAAGCAGGGAGCCCGATGTGGTACTCGATCCCAGGACCCTGGGATCATGACCTGAGCTGAAGGCAGCCACTTAACAGACCAAGCCATCCAGGCACCCGCTTTTCTCCAACCTTTATACCTGGATGTACTTGACCCCTGTGTGCAATGCTCAGCTTCATACTCTGGAACCAAATCAAGGGAAACATAATGAACCCTAGTGAATAGTTTGCAGGCTCGGCCTCAAATAAAAGATGTTACTAATCCCTCTCTAACTTTGAGCCTTCCCTAGTTCTCACCTTCTGCCTCTTATATGATCAAAGAAAGTCCTTCCTTTGCTTCCTTTGTTCCTAAGCCCTGGTTAATTTGGCATCTATTCAGTAACACACTACTTTTCACCACTTCCTTTTGTCACAAATGTCACTTGCTTTTTCTAAGTCAAGTCCTTTTTGCCTCCTACACGATATAGGCAAATAAATTTTCTCTCTTTTTTTAAAGATTTTATTTATTTAATATATAGAGAGAGAGAGCAAGGGAGCACAGGTGGGGGTTGGGCAGAGGGAGAAGCAGGCTCCCCGTGGAGCAGGGATTCCAAACCGGAGCTCCATACCTGGACCCCAGGACCATGACCTGGGAGGAAGGCAGACGCCTAACCAACTGAGCCACCCAGGTGCCCTAAATTTTCAAACTATAAACCAGATACATTGAAGAAGCACCTTGGGTATGATAAGTTCAATTTTCTTCCCATTGAGGAAAGAATGGACTTTCCATTGTGACAAGTAAAAGAAAGTTAAGAGTAAAAGAAGTTAACAAGTTAAAGAAGCTTATGTATTGGTACTGAAGCACACACCCCATAGACGTGGGCTGTCTGCACTAAACCCATTCAGCAAGTGCGGTCAAAATTTATGATGATTTCATGGAAGCCAAAGCAGTAGAGCCAGCATTTCAGGACTATGTTCTGAGCTGTTGGTGGAGTGAAAAATCTGAACGATGTATCACAACAACCTTTGGAAACATGATTTCTTTATTTTGGTCATCGGTGAAGTTTTCTTGAACTTCTACTTTATGCTAAACAATGTGCTAGCTTTTAGGGGTTCAGAGATGAAGGCGACTGGTTTCTCAAGGAGCTCACTGTCGTGGTAGATGAGGAGAGAGGTTGTGATACATTAAAAAAAAAAAAAGGTTGAGGTGAGAAGATTTGGGATTTGGTAACATTGAGCCACTCTGAAGAGTCTCACCACAACAAGTAAAATTGTGTCATGTCAGTAATAATTAGTATACAATTTTATTTGGAATTCCTTACTTTTTATCTCCTGAGGAGAAATCAAGAAACTGTGAGGGAGGCACAGTTTTTTTTAAAAAAGAGAGATAAATGATAACTAGTTTAAAACACTTGGAGTGTAGCAAGGGAAAAACAAATAAGAATGTCCAGTGATAAAAAATTAAAATCAACTCTAAAAATTACAATATGGTACAGGTTGAATAAACTAATAAAGTACATGATTATAGGGAGATCTCATTTGAAGATGATTGGAGAAGACTTTGAAAGTAGTTCTTTTTTTTTTTAGAGGAATTTTTTTTTTAAGATTCTATTTATTTATTTGACAGAGAGATCACAAGTAGGCAGAGAGGCAGGCAGAGAGAGAGGGGGAAGCAGGCTCCCTGCTGAGCAGAGAGCCGGATGCGGGACTGGATCCCAGGACACTGAGATCATGACCTGAGCTGAAGGCAGAAGNACCCCCCCGGCGCCCCAGTTTTTTTTTTTTTTTTTTTTTTTTTAAAGATTTACTTATTTGTTTCAGAGAGAGAAACAGAGTGAGCCGAGAGAGAGGGAGAGAATCTCAAGTAGACTCTGTGCTGAGTGCAGAGCCCAACACAGTGTTCAATCCCAGGACCCTAAGACCATGACTTAAGCTAAAATTAAGAGTTGGGTGCTTAACTGACAGCCACTCAGGCACCCCCTTTAAGAGTAGTTTTTAACAAGGACCTGAAGGTAATGATAGAAATTCTTACCCCATGGTTAACTAGGTAATGACTTGTCCCAAGGCCCAAACATTAGTAAATTTGGTTGAAGGAGGACAATTAAATGTTGTTGGCCAAAGCAGAGGGTTCAAATAGCTAATTAATAAAATATGAGTTAAGGATTGGGCTAGGAAAGATAATGGGTGACCTTGAATTATAGACTTATGTGGACACATGTGGATTCATGT
This sequence comes from Ailurus styani, assembly GCA_002007465.1. Classification (NCBI taxonomy): domain Eukaryota; kingdom Metazoa; phylum Chordata; class Mammalia; order Carnivora; family Ailuridae; genus Ailurus; species Ailurus styani. The sequence continues at coordinate 56,557 of LNAC01000863.1, read as the reverse complement.
GGATCTATAAGATCGTAAGAGTTTAGAACTAGGAATCTGCTGAAAGTAAAGGAATCTAGTAGTTCTGAGAGTCTGGGGAGCAGGAATTTGATCAACTGGCAGAGCAGAGATATTCATTCATTCATTCACTCATTTACTCATTCATTAATCTAATGTTTATTGCCAACTTACTATGTTCCAAGAAATGTTCTAAGCACTTGGGTAAGCCCTAAAGCCTTATGAAACTTACATCCTTGGGGAAGAAGTCAGAAATAAACAGATAAACAAATAAACAAATGAAAATATTGCCCGATAATTGCAATACAGAAATTAAAGGGCATCATATGGACGAGAAACTGATTGTTCTTTTGTATTTGGGGGTGGGGAAGGGACGGAGATAGGGGAGGGCTCTTTGAAGACGTGACATTTAAACAAAGACCTGAAGTCAAGAAGGAGTCACACGCATATTCCCAGGGATGTGGGGCTGGGATGAGCAGAGTCTGATGGAGCAATTCCCAGCAGACAGACTAAATCCAAAACCCTGGGAGGCCAATGTGGTCAAGAAGGAGTAGACAAGAAACAATTGGCTTAAGTAAGCAAACTGGGTAAGGGACGATGAGGATCCTATGAGGAAGGATCTCAGGAACTTAAACCACAGTTCTGAGGTATACAGAAGTTAGGAGCTAGCTCAAAGAGAAGGGGTCCAAGGGCTGGGTGTGGGCACGCGTGTGATTCAGTCATGGATAAACTGAGCAATGTTAGAATTCAGTACAGTTGGGGTGCCTTGGTGGATCAGTCAGTTAAGTGTCTGACTCTTGATTTTAGCTCAGGTCATGATCTCAGGGTCCTAGGATTGGGCCCAGCATGGGGCTCTGTGCTCAGCGCGGCATCTGCTTCTCCCTCTCCCGTTGCTCCTCCCCATCCAACTCACGTTCTCTCTCTTTTTCACTTTCAAATAAATAAATAAAATCTTAAAAAAAAAAAAGAAGAAAGAATTCAGGACGGTTTGCTATAAGTAAGGAAACAGAAATTAGCTTGGATCAGAGGTGGTATTTTCTGGTGTAGGACTTTATAATAACAATAACCACAATAATTGTTCTAATGATCTACCACCTACCTGTGACAGTCTTGTGTCCTCTTTGCCTTCATAACTTTTGCTCTTCTTTGCTTGTTGGTTGAAATCATGTGTCCCTTCCTCCTTGACCCAACTCCCAAGTCTTGGCAGAGTTGAGGAATCCTTACTCAGGGATCCCTGAATATACTATTGCTATTCCCATATAGTCACATTTCTTTATGTTTATATTTTTATTTCTGCTACTATGTGAGGATTTTTCAGGGTAAGCGATTATATCTTATTCTTCTTTATATCCCAAGTTGCTAACAGAGTGTCTGGCCCTAGAATGTGTTCAATATACATTTTTTTACTGAATAAATGAATGAAAGAATGAGTAGGTGATAGCTTATTCAAATCCTTTATGAAATGAGGCAGGGCAAATACATAAAATAAGCGTGAAGTATAGGAGTATGTCTGATAATATGCCAGATTCTTTACTTAAACCATGTCTGTTAATTCTCCCAACAAGTCAATGTGGTGGGGAATGAAATCATCTATCCTTTAGAGACAAATAAACTGCAGTTCAGAATCCATAAAGATCAGCAACAAGGTGGTAAACCGGTGATGGGCAAGGCTGGGAAATGATGCTGGGTTCTTTCCGTTTTTCCATAGGATCACAGCATGGATGGTGTTGAACTCACAGATATGTGTGCAAGAAGGAAAATTTCCTGCCAGGAGGCACACAGTTTCTGATTGCTGTGAACTTCTTTGACTTAATAGGGTGATGGAGAACCATTTAAGTTTCTGAGTGATAGGATAAAATGTATTACGCTACAATGGACATGATCTTTGGGATAATTATTGTCACTGCTCTGGCTACTCTGTACAGGCTGAATTACAGAGAGGAAAGTTAGGGGCTGATCATTGTCCACCAGCTGTAGAGTTGTGAAGAATTACAGTTGTGTGTGTCCCTAGAACCAGAAAAGAAAGAAAAAGTAATTTAGGAGATACTGAGTAGGGAAAAAATGGCAGAGCTAAAAAAGTGTTATGAGATGTGAGATAACAAGGAGAGAGTTCTTTCAATTACTACTAAGATTTCAAGTCAACTAGATCTTAAAGGCATCCAGGCATTTGGGATGGCACCTAATTTAAGGCATATGCTAAATGCATTTAAAATTCATTACATTTTTTAGATACCCTAAAGGTCCACTAAAAATATCATGGAGTGGGTGAATGCAAATCAGTGTGCAATTCATGTCTCAGTTCCTCATCTAGAAATTAGGAAGAGTTTTCTTAGATGATTTTCAGGGTCAATGTCCTTTCTAAATTTACAAGGTTCTTGAATCCGAGCAGTTTCTTTCCTTTATATGCCTCTCCCTTTCCTTCCCTCTTCTTATTTCAAAATGATAGCCCTGAAACTGATCATTATCTAGATGAACAAATATGTTTGAAGCAAGTATATAATTAGAAATCTGTCCCAGGTTTTGTACACACAAAGCGCATTTTTTGGTTTGCCAGTCCTGGAAATGTTTGTGACGGGTTCTTGGCGTTTGGTAAGCATTGCTCAGCACAACCACCTGCTTTCTTTCTTTTCTTTTTTAATTGCTTGGGATGGGGCTGTTTTCTATCATGGATTTTTCCATTTGATAAAACTTTTCTTCTGTTTACCTTACTTTCAGCCATTTCACTGTAGCACACCCCCAGAAATGGCTAAGAAACCCTGCTGTCATCAGTCTTCTAGTTAAAGTATGTTGCAGAATCTTAAACATTCATTCTAGAATCTCAATCTGGGCAGTAGCAGCATACCAGTTTGTGTTAATCATGCCCTAGAATTCACTTTACCTTATTTAAAAAAATAAAAAATAAAAAAATCAACCAGAATTTGAGAAGCATGATTTGGTAGCACAAAGGAGAAACATGATAGGAAAAACACATTATTATCATATATTAAATCCAAAGCAGTGGGGCCTTGGAAATTGGAATATTGATTTGTAAACTGTCTTTTGAAATAATTAAGATGTGTTGTGGAAACTAATAGCCAGAATAAAAAAGGAACAAGAGAAAAGAACTTAGAAGGCAAAGCAGAGAGAATTCATTAATTTGAAAATATTTATCAAGTAACAGTTATTAAGATATGGAGGCATCATGTTAGACATTGGTCAGATAGCAGAACACAAAACAGACAGTCCCTGCCCTTTCAGAGCTTACAGCGTAGAGTGCAAAACTATGGGGAGTGAAGGTATTGCATAAATGGTTAGAAGTTTTAAAATGGAGAACTGCAAGTGAAACGGAAGGAAAAGGAACTTGACTTTGGGCAGAGGAAGGGGGGATAGAGTTGACCTGGTAAGATCTTTAGGAAAAAGTAATCTTTAAGTTGAAAATTGAAGGTTAGGTAGGTATTAGTTAGCAAGGCAGAAATATTGGAAAAGCAATGGGATGGGGTAAGTATGAAGATAATTAGACAGTCAGGAGCTGAGATATTCCTGGAATTGAAAGAAGTCCATTTCTTCTTTCAGGAACAGATGAGACTTAATCAAGATATTTTGAGACCCAATCAAAGAGAATGGGTAACATCCCAAAGGAAGCAGGGAGCCACTGAAGGGAAGTAACAAAAGATTTGTGTACTGAAATGATCATGATCACGTTAACTGCTATTGGAAGGGAAAGAGTGAGAGTGAGAAATGTGTATGTGTATACATGTAGGCTCACAGAATATAATACCTGCTTGCCCTAAATCTAGATGGTAAAGACATGCTTTTTGGGAGAGAGCATTAACTGGAGAAAGGAGAAGTTTAGGATAATGGTTTATCACATTTTTAGGCAGCCTGGTGAATTTTTCTCTTTCTTTCTTTATTCTTTCTTTCTTTCTTTCTTTCTTTCTTTCTTTCTTTCTTTCTTTCTCTTTTTCTTTCTTTCTTTCTTTCTTTCTTTCTTTTTTTAAAGATTTTATTTATTTATTTGACACAGAGAGAGAAAGATCACAAGTAGGCAGAGAGGAAGGCAGAGAGAGGAGGAAGCAGGCTCCCTGATGAGCAGAGAGCCAGATGATGCAATGTGGGGCTCCATCCCAGGACCCTGAGATCATGACCTGAGTCGAAGGTAGAGGCTTTAACCCACTGAGCCACTCAGGCGCTCCCTGGTGAAGTTTTCTTAATGATAACCCTTGCTATGAGATTATAAACCTTTGTAAAGCTGGAAGGGCTTCAAGAACAAGGGTCCCTAACCTTTCTGAAAAAATCATGGTTCCCAAACGTGAATATCAGGGATCAGAAAATCATTTCACTCTCTCCTTAAAACAAAAATAATACAAAATCCCAACAAAAAACATAACCTAAATAAAAATTTGGAATGAGGGCACCTGTGTGGCTCAGTGGGTTAAAGCCTCTGCTTTCGGCTCAGGTCATGATCTCAGCGTCCTGGGATGGAGGCCCGCATCGGGAGCCTGCTTCCTCCTCTCCCTGTCTCTCTGCCTGCCTCTCTGCCTACTTGTAATCTCTCTCTCTGTGTCAAGTAAATAAATAAAATCTTTAAAAAAAAATTTGGAATGACATTTTAACATCATAATTTCAGAAGAATATAATTTCACAATAAATGGTAAACTTTCTATCCCCCCGTAAGGACAGTAAAATTTTTGTGCATACGGTTTTCCTTATTTTTCTATTTGTCCACAAAGCTATAACATTTTGTCACATCCACAATGTGTCCCAGACACTGAATTTTGTAAACCTTAGCTCCACCTATCCAGAGACAGGATAAAAACTGGTACTGCCTTTACCCTTGAACTAATTATATCCAAGGTCATTCAAGAGTTGAAATACACTTTAATCCCACAGCTGTGCCTTTTAGGATAGACTAGAAGGAGGCTTAACCTCTCTTATTGACAAAGCATGATTAGTTGCTTATTTATTGAAGGAGGACGACTGTTTCTCAGAATATTCCTTCTGCTTGATGGCTACTAGCTTTGTAAATATACCCCTGGAAGAAACAACACAATTCTGATGAGTCATCATGCTTTCATATAAAGATGGTAAAAATTAACCACAGAATAGGAATAGAAACTGAAAACCTATTTTAAGACTTCCCTGATTTGAGGTAATTTTTTAAGGAAGATACACATGAAATAAATTCACTGCATATATGTTAATTCAAATAGAAAATATCTAGAAAGGGATGCCTGGGTGGCTTATTTGGTTAAGTGGCTGCCTTTGGCTCAGGTCATGATCGCAGGGTCCTGGGATGGAGCCCCACATCAGGCTCCCTGCTCAGCGGGGAGTCCACTTCTCTCCCTCCCTCTGCTCCTCTCCCCACTTGTACTCTCTTGCTCTCTCACTCTCTCAAATAAATAAAATCTTTAAAAAAGGAAAATATTTAGAAAATAAAGATCCAATGAGCATCTCTGAAAATGTTTCATATCATAGACATTATGTTTTTAGTTTTACAATTAGGAGGGTGAAGTAATAGGGTGATGAGAAACGCTGATGAGTAATGACTACTTTTTCATTTTATTCCTAAGTATAATAGGTCTTAGGGTGGAATAGAGCTTTAGTAAGAGGAAAATGTAATCTCCATCTCTATATAAAGCAGATATGAGAAAGTTTGTGAGTTTAGTCTTAACCTGAACAGGAATAACACTAGCACGCCTACTAGCATACCAAGAAGAGTTTTCCCAAAATAAACAAATGGGAATACATCCAATTAAAAGCTACACAACATAAGAAATCATTAACAAAATGAAGAGACCACTTATGGAATGAGAAATTTATTTGCAAATCACATATCTGCTAAGGGCTTAATATCCCAAATATATAAAGAATTCCTATAACTCAATAGCAAAAAAAAAATCTATTTAAAAAATAGACCAAGGACCTTAATAGACGAAGAAGGTATGCAAATGACCAATAGGTAGATGAAAAGTGCTGAGCATTACTAATCATTAAAGAAATGTAAGTCAAAACCACAATGAGATGTCACCTCACATCTGCTAGAATGGCTACGATCAAAAAGACAAGCAATAACAAATATTAGTGAGAATGTGGAGAAAAGAGAGCTCTTGTGTGTGGTTAGTGGGATTATAAAGTGGTCCAGTCACTATGGAAGACAGTATGGAAGTTCCTGAAAAGAATTAAAAATAGAGCTACCATATGATCCACTAAATTCTAATTCTGGGTATTTATCTGAAGGAAACAGAAATACCATGTCAAACAGATATCTGCACTTCCATGTCTGTAGCAACATGATTCACAATAGTCAAGACATAGAAACAACCTAAATTGTCTGTCAATAGATAAGTGGATAAACGAGTTGTGAGTTATATATATGTATATACATATATAATGGAATTTGGTCCAGTTATAAAGAAGGAAACCCTGCCATTTGTGACAACGTGGATGGAACTTGAGAGCATAATGCTAAGTGAAGTAAGTCAGAGAAAGACAAATAATGTATGTTCTCACTTATATGTGGAAAAAAAAAAACCCAAACCCCCAAATTCATGAAGAGATCAAATTTGTGCTTACTAGAGGCAGGGGGTAAAGGGTGGGGGGAATTAGATGAAAGGGGTCAAAAGGTACAAAATTCCAGCTTTAAGATAAATAAGTACTGGGGATGGAATGTACAATGTGATGACTCTACTTAACACTAGAAAATTTAAATCTTTTGAAAAATGAAATAAAATTAGGGACTTTTGTGCCTTCTGCATAGTATGTAATACGTATTACTATGTAGTAATGAATAAGTAATACATGGAGATACACACTAAGTATTTAAGAATACTTATTAAGATTTAATCTTCAGATTGCCATTAACTTCAAGAATTAATACATGAAAAAGAAAACCAGTTTTAAAGATTTTATTTATTTATTTTTGCAAGAGAGAGAGTGAGTACGAGCAGGGGGAGGGACAGAATGAGAAGCAGACTCCTTGCTGAGCAGGAAGCTCAGTGCGGGACTTGATCCCAGGACCCTGAGCTAACAGGCAGACGTTTAACTGACTGAGCCACCCGGGCACCCACAAGTCCCTAATTTTAAATGGAGTTCCTGAATTATCAATATTTTTTTCATGCATTTAGCAACTTTTTAAGAAACTGAAGTATAGTTGTCACACAACGTTGCATTAGTTTCAGGTGTACAACATAGTGATATGAAACTCTGTAAGTTATGCTTTGCTCACCATGACTGTAGCTACCACCTGTCACTATACAACACTATTACATCATTCCCAGTGCTGTACCTTTTATCCCATGACTTAGTCATTCATTACTGGAAGCCCATACCTCTCATTCCTTTTCACCCATTTTGCCCATTTCTCCACCACTCTCCCCACTGGCAATACCAGTTTGTTCTCTATATTCACGGGTCTGTTTCTGGGTTTTGTTGTTGTTTATTTATTTACTTCGTTTTTCAGATTCTACATATAAATGAAATCATACAGTATTTGTCTTTTTCTGACTACTCTCACTTAGCATAATGCCCTCTAGGTCCATCTGTGTTGTCACAAATGGCAAGATCCCATTCATTTTTGTGGGTGAGTAATATTCCGTTGTATAGATTTATCACATCTTCTTTATCCATTCATCTATTGATGGATACTTGGGTTGTTTCCATATCTGATCTATTATAAATAATGCTTCAATAAACATAGGGATATATATACCTTTTTGAGTTAGTGTTTTAATTTTCTTTGGGTAAATTCCAAGTAATGGAATTACTAGATTATATGAATCATCAATCTTATACAAATTATCTTCTACCGTAAAACAGGGTACCCATTCCCTGAAAGTCTTTCCACCTGCTCTTGATCTCAGCATTGGGGGTTACCAATACTCTAAACACACAAATCACCTGGATCCTTTCTACCTTGTCTCCATGTTTGCTTCGTCTCCTAATCCACTATAAGAATCTGGGCTTTGAAGGGGCCCCTGGGTGGCTCAGTCAGTTGAGTCTCTGACTTTTGATTTTGACTTGGGCCATGATCTCAGGATTGTGGGATTGAGCCCTGCAGGGGGCTCTGCAGTCAGCATGGAGTCTGCTTGATCCTTTCCCTTTGCTCCTCACCCCCCCCTCTCTTAAATAAATTAAATCTTAAAAGATAAAAAGAAGAATTTGAGTTTTCCAAGTGTAGTTGGGAGGGGAGGTGGAGTGAAGTAAGGAGTTGAGGTTAGTAATCGCCTCCATTCTTTGTACTGGCTGCTTTAGTAGTCCTACAACTTAAAAAATTCTTTGTCAATGGAACACAAAGTCATGATTTGGAATGGAGAAAGGAAAAAATACCCACAGCCAGGAGAACTAAACATAATAAGATAACATGCGTATGTTTAACAATGAGCTTGTTACCCATCTAATAGGAACTTTTTTTTTTTTTAAAGATTATTTATTTATTAATTTATTTCACAGAGGGAGAGAGATCACAAGGAGGCAGAGAGGCAGGCAGAGAGAGAGGGGGAAGCAGGCTCCCTGCTGAGCAGAGAGCCCGATGCGGGCCTCGATCCCAGGACCCTGAGATCATGACCTGAGCCGAAAGCAGAGGCTTTAACCCACTGAGCCACCCAGGCGCCCTAATAGGAACTTTTTAAAAAACAATAATTTAGCAGGAAAGAAAACAAAGCATGGGTATATAGAAGTATATAGGACTCCAAACTTTCTCATTTCCTATTTACTTGGGAGCTTTTTCTTTGACTTCTCAGGCTCAATTAATCTGTGAACAGGCAATGGGAAATGGCTATAAAAAGACATGCATATTTTCAGGTTAAAGGTTTGGTTTAAATTCTGACCTTGATGTTCAATCTTGCATAAATCACCCACTCTCCGAGAGTCCATGGTGTTCTATTCTTGCATTGGAATGATAATAAGGTAGGCTGGGGCAATGCTGTTAAGATCCCAGTTCATCCCAGAGGTCATCTGCAGCTCCCATATGCTGGGAAGACTTTCTTCCTTAAGCACTCATGTCTGCCTCTCTGAGGACTTAGAAACCAAAGACACGTTTTGTCATCCAGAATCTCTTTGTTTACTAAATTGTTTTTCACAACTTTCAGGTGGCAAAACTGATTACAACTAAGAATAAACTGACTTGTTCAGATGTAAGTTCGTGAGGTAAGCAGCAACTTGAAGATTAACTCTCAAATCTCAATGTGACATTATTCAATATGTACTATGTATAAAACATTAAATCTCTAATTTTGAGTTGAGCCTTTGAACCATCAGTCTTGTACAAATGACCTTTCCCTACCATGTGGTGTGGTCTGGTTTATTCATGCAGTTGACTTTTGTCAAATTTTTTCAACCCTCTACTTCCATCCTTTCTATCCTGATAGGGCTCCTCTTCGTCAGGCAGTAGTACACCACATCTTCTTGACACAGTAATCACTTTGGCTTCTCCCTCTCCGCGTCACCATCTCTACTCTTCAGTCTATCCTGCTGTATTTCAGAATACTAGTTTAACAGTGCCATTCCCCTGCTAACATCCAATAAAAACCAACATCCATCTGTGACAAAGAATCTAGCTACCAAAATTGAAACAAAACAGGGCAACTAACCACTACCTTCTTTGATGCCTGGGCAGTTTCTTATTCACTGCACAAAAATGTCTAAATTTCTCTATTACTAAAGAATTTTTAAAGCCTGACCCCCAATGTACATTTCTAACTTTACCTCCTACTGCTCTCCCCACAAACTCTCATCTAGAATTGCCTTGTACTTCCTACCAACCATGAATGCTGATCTTTACCTTTTCTACTTAAATTAACAACGATCCATCAAATTGCAATTCTAGTTTCATGGCCCAATTTGGATTTTCAGATTTAATTTAGTGCTCCCTTGTCTCTATTTCCTCCCTCTAGCGCTTCTTGTTCAAGACATTTTTAATGGTTTTCAGTCATATGTATCTTTCATATTTCATACATCAATACAGTTTTCTGAGCTTGTACATTTCTCCTACACCCAGTTTCATGGTTGTTTGGCTTACTTTCATCTTTCAAATCTCAATTGACATGTATCATTAGGGAGGCCTTTCTTGGACATGTTGAATTTTTTTAAGTCATTATCCTTTTTATTTTGTTCTTTGCCTCTCCTGTCTACTAGGATATAAGCTCCATGAAAATATGAGCCTTGTTTATCCAGTTTGTTTTCTCCCTAGTCCCTAACAATATGCTAGGCACGTGGTAAATAGGCACGACTGCAGGGGAATGACTATGTAAGCCCTTGGTAAAGCTGGTTTATGTTTTCAGGTCTTCCCAGGAGTCAACCTTATCAAAAAAGCAAGAGATAAGCTTCTTACTTCCAAGGGATGAGTGGCTTGGCCAGTGGGTTTATCAATAGTAACCTGTGCTTACTGAATTTAATTTTTACCTCCCCGAGTAAATTATGGATTTTTAAAAGGATCTTCCAGTATAGATATTTAAAAATCATTGTAAATGGGTGATCAAGTGAATAAATCCTATTACTGGGTGAATGGATGCTATTTATGAAGTATATATTATATGCAAGAGAATGCCATGTAAGGGTTGGTAGAACATTCCAAAACAAATGACCATATATATAACTTAAACCATGAATTTATTACAAATATCAAATGGGTGTTAAGGAAAATAGAAATATCTAGAGAACCAAATGAAAGGGAAATTGTTTTTCTAGAACTATTATTTAGAGTAAAATAGTCATACCCTTTTCTTTCTTCCTATTTTAGTGATAAAATATTATTTGATATTGCATTGCTTTTTTTCATGGTAGCAAATTATAAACAAGGATGGACATACAATTGGTTAGGATACTGGTCATTTTTTTTTAATTCAATTTTTGGACCAGTCTGCTATTTTCAGGACAGGAAAAATATCTCAGTAGGATATTAATTAAGAGATATTTGGGGCACCTGGGTGGCTCATTTGGTTAAGTGTCTACCTTCAGCTCAGGTCATGATCCCAGGACCCTGGGACTGAGTCCCACATCAGGCTCCTTGATCAGCAGGGAGCCTGCTTCTCCCTCTGCCTGCTGCTCCCCCAGCTTGTGCGCTCACTCTTTCTCTCTGTCAAATAAATAAATAAATAAATAAATCTTTTTTCTTTAAAGAAATATTTGATTTTTTTTGTGTCTGCAATGTTTTCCTAAATGGTCCTATCTATATAAATAAAATAGTTGGATCATTTTCTAATTTGGAATGCATTTGATTATGATGAGTGTTTTGTTCTTTCATAGCAGTTTTTGGAATTTTGTTATAGTTGTGAATTATCCTAAATTTCACTCTACCCTCAAAAACAGATTTGGGACAAACTGAGATTAAAGGCTAGGTTACATGTAATGAAATTAAATTCTAGTATGTGACTATCTTTGTTAATTGGGTGAAGATTAAGAGTTACTTGCTTTTCTTTGCTGTGTTTTCAGAGAACAATGACATGTATATTGGGAATGAAGAAAGACAGATTTTCCAAAGAGAAATTGTTTGGTCTGATGACATATTTGGACAATCATATAGCCAAAGTGCTTATGAAGGTGTTTAGTCACTGGTTTTATAGACCTAAATACAGGAATGCTGTTACTATCTTGGTCCTCTTATGAAAACATACCGACGTCTATCAGAGCTCAGTTGCTTGAACTCTGGACATTCACTTAGCAGTAATTCTTCCTACTCAGGATTACCTTCAAAGCAAGGACACAGGCTCAGATTCTATCATGGTCATCAGCACATCTAAATTCTAAGAGTACAAATATTTTAAAAATTCTGTCAGGTGCCGGCAAGTCGGTTTCTGAGCTGTGTATTTGGGCTGGTGCCCATTCTGACAGAATTGCTAAAACTAGACATGCACTTGCTTTACCAAATTTAGAGGGATCTTGGAGAATGGAAAGCAACTTGCCAAATTATTTCCACCAGTAGGTAAAATGAATTAGGACAACTCAGCTTTGTCAAAAGTTCCTGAACATGGTTTATCTATAGTCAAAATTTTCTGTGTATTAAGTCATATTAATTGTTGACTGTATGACCCATCCCATTTGTATAATATAAGTTTGCAATTTTGTGATATAATCTGAAGGGATCCTGATCTGATTTTCTTTCTTCATCTAAAAAGAAAAATAAATATATTTAAGGCATAGGAATATAAGTCGATAGGCAGTGGAGAAAACTGCATGGTTTGAGTCTGACAGTAAAATGATCTGACTTATAGGGAAGTTTTTCTGGGAATGAAGTCTAGGATGCTTTTTTTTTTTTTAAAAGATTTTATTTATTTGGGAAGAGAGACAGAGAGAGAGTATGAGTGGGGAGGAGAGAGAGAAGCCAGCTCCCCATGAGCAGGGAGCCCAGGCTGGGGCTCAATCCCAGGACTCTGGGATCATGACCTGAGCTGAAGACAGACCCTTAACTGACTGAGCCACCCAGCCACTCCAACTCTAGGATGAGTTTAAGAGGGGAAAGGAAATGCAAGAGTGAATCCCATATCATAGTATATGTAAGTAATAGCAATGCAAGGGTATAAATTAATATTTTCACAGAAAAATGAAAAGGTAGATAAAAATTTTATATGTAGATGAAAAATTTTGAATATAGAAATCCAAAGATGAACGAAGGAGTGACGGTGAGAAGGATAGGCAGGATGGATGATGAGGAAGAGAATGGTGGAAGGTTCTAGCCTCGGCACTTAGAGGTTTCATTTTCTACCAATAGCTCCACCACCACTGTCAGAGATTTGATTGGCTTGGGACAAAGCTGAAAAGATGGTCAACAACACTTGCTATGAGATTGTATGATATACTGGAAAAATTGTGGAGTTTGGTGTTGGACAGACTTGGATTGAAGTCCTGGCTTCACGACTAATTTTCTGTGCTTATATAATATTAGGATTCTAAATAAAGATAGTAATGCCTAATTTCATGATTGTAGTGATTAATGATACTGCAAATGTAGTAATAATACAAACTACCTGGCTCCTTATAGGCTTTATTTAAAGAATAACAGTGATGTTACCAGTGCCTTATTTCTTACATTCCTCTTACTATATTTAAAAAAAATTAAGAAGGAAAACATTTTCAAGAAGTAGTAATAATCTGCCTAACATGTTCAATTAGAAAGCAGTAATTAAGAGAAAACTATTGTTTTCTCCTTTCAGGTCAAAATATTGATGTAAATGTATGGCTGTAGTAAATGTACATGAAGAGGCAGGTGATTACTAGTAGATATTTAACTATCAAAATATAGTTCTTACTGTTCATAAATACTCTCTAGATCTGTGCTTTCATTGTAACATTTAATGTTTAAATGCATTATAAATATACCTTTTAAAAAAGATTTTATTATTTATTTATTTATTTATTTGATGAGAGAGAATGTGCATGAGAAGAGGAGAGGAGCAGAGGGAGAGAGAATCTCAAGCAGATTCCCCTTGGAGCACGGAGCCCTAGGCCCAGCTCAGTTTCCCAGCTCTGAGTGATGACCTGAGTCTAAACCAAAAATCCAATGTTCAACCGACTGAGCCACCCAGGTGCCCCTCATTATAAATATATCTTAATTAGAGTCCATTCCACCCCTAATCTCTGATTAGCTTCATATTACCAGTAATTTTACCAGTGTGGGGGAGGAGAGTAGAAAAACTAATCTTTCTCTTCTTTAGTAATGATGAAAATAGCAGCTGCAAGTAGAATATTACCTGGATGTCAGGTTTAAGGTATCTCTGAACTCACTATCATAGATAACAAATGCAATAAACATCCTTTGAGCTCCTAGTGTAATTTGGACTTGGGGAGTAGGGGAGAGGGCTGATGAAAATGAAGAAGGCTTGTTTCCTGTCATCATAGAGCATAAAATAGTTTTTCTTTTACAGCCAAGTATAATACAAGTTGATTAGTGCTCAAATGAATGTTCTTTCTCAAGTGGAAAGATTATTTATGCTGGAAAGGGTAGTGGGAAGAAAAATTTTCCAGACAAAGTAGTAATTGAGTTAAGCCTTTCAGGATGAAGATTATTTCAGTGGAATTTAAGGGAAAGGTGTGCAAGGAGAATTAGTTTCTGTGTTGAAAGAAGGGTGAGGGTTAATCAGTGGGATGCCAAAAAAAAAAAAATCACAAGCAAAAATTACTTTGATTTTCTTAGATTTGGGGATCTTACTAACTTGATTTTTATTAATATTTAAAGAGAGGAATGTCTGGGGGCACCTGGGTGGCTCCATCAGTTAAGCATCCAACTCTTGATTTCAGCTCAGGTCATGACCTCAGGGGTCGTGGGATGGAGCCCCGCATCAGGCTCCACACTCGGTGCAGAGTGTGCTTCAGATTCCTTCCCTCTCACTCTGCTCTTTCCCCACTCACATGCACTAGCTCTCTCTAAATCAATCAATCAACAAAATATTTAAAAAAAGAGAGAACTCATATGAATGATATTCATGTACAGATAAATAGTAAGGATACCAACTTAGTATTTTACTACAAATATAGTGGCAATATGGACCAGAATACTCAAGCATAGCCGTGCACAAGAGGGACGTATTTATTATCAGCAAATCAATTACTGGTGGGCATTTAGAATCTTCTCTGGGTCTGTCTGCAATCTGGATTAGATTTTCCTATTCAACTCTCTTAGGGTTCTAACAGAATAGCAGTTAGCATACCAGCTAATCATTGTCATTGACTATATGGATTTTACTACAAAGAGTATTTCATTCCTCATGCCCAAACTCACAGGAGGCAAATCACTGTTAGAGTATAGGATAAGTGAAGTAGAAGTTGTAAAAAGAGAATGGAAAGCAACTTCATATAAAGGAAGAAAAATCAATCATAAAAACATCAAGTTCTTTTTTATTTTAAGATTTTATTTATTTGAGAGAGAGCGTGAAAAGTGGGGGAAGGGCAGAAGGCAAGGGAAAAGCAGACTCCCCGCTGAACAGGGAACCTGACAAGGGGCTCCATCCCAGAATCCTGGGATCATAGCCTGAGCCAAAGGCAGACACTTAACAGACTGAGCCACCCAGGCACCTCAACATCAAGTTCTTCTTTTCCATTTTTTGAGCCATGCATTTTGACAAGTAGGTACTTTTTGTTAATTTTTTTTAAAAGATTTTATTTATTTATATGACAGAGACTGAGAGAGGGAACACAAGCAGGGGGAATGGGAGAGGGAGAAGCAGACTCCCCACTAAGTAGGGAGCCCGATATGGGGCTTGATTCCAGGACCCTGGGATCTTGAGCTGAGCCAAAGGCAGACACTTAACAACTGAGCCACCCAGGCACCCCTACTTCCTTGTTAATTAATTCAGCTAGTTTTAGGACTGTTCCTTTTGCTTACTTATCCAGTGATAATTATTATTAGGGCTTATTTATTCTCAGTCTAAAATGTTAAGATGTTGGTTAGTAACAAACGGTATGAAACTCATTGACTAGTAATAATGCAAAAGGAGCGACTGAGTTTAAAGAGGCTGCTCCCATACCGCTCAGTTTCAGAGGGATTTCACTTGTAGTCTTCCTAAAGGACCTTCATTGATCACAAGCCCAGGGAAGAGGGGTCTTTGGTCGTAAAGTATGAGGCAAGCTATGAATGTAGTGTCTCCCTTACCTAAGGTGGAGACAGAGGTCCCTGGAGCTAATACTGGATATCATTTTGGAGAAAATAGGACAAAGAGTAGAGATAGTAAATCTGAATTTGTGCCATCCATTTAGGGGTCTATGCGAATAGTGAAATCATAGGTAGGGAGCCAAACTGGAGGAGGGCATGGAGGCCACAGAATGGGACAGTGGGAGGCTGTCTAAGTCGGGAGACCCCATAGAGAGGGAAATACATACTTGCAGAACCTTTTATTCACTACAGGTATGGAGATAAGTCAGTCTCATTTAGTAAGTTTGGAAAAAGGTGAACATCTCCCCGTATGTTTTAACCCTAGCCATAGCATAGACTGAATTTTTCTTTAAAAGCCTTTAATCAAAACATTTTTCTATTTTTAACATTGACATATTAGAAATCCCCCCTCTCCAAATGTTGAAAGCTATGATTTTTCATTATCAAACTGATTCGAACACTATGAAGTTAATGAAAAGAGAGTCTTTCTTGCCAGAGTCTTAGGACGAACATGCCCGCAAAATATATCTTTCACTGGTCGTATCTGGGGAAGGGGCCAAAAATAGCAGTGTGCTCTTTGCTTCTCTATTGCACACACCCCAACTTTCAAGAAATTTGGGGTCTTCTTTGAAAACCAAAAGGTCTGGATCCCATGAGACACTGCAGGCCTTTTTTAGGAAGGAGAGATTTATAATATGCCAGGTTGAATTTATGGGGAAAAAAGTAAAAGGAGTTGATTCTTGGGCGACAGAAAGCAGATAACCCATTAGACTTAATGATGGAATCTGCAGAAAATATATTCTTTGACAGTGATAACAGAGCTAGCTAGAGAGTAGGCTCAGTATCTGATTAAAGGCAAAACTCTAAGATCCTATGTTTGAAAACAAGCTATCCTAAATGAGTATGCCAATCTTTAAAGACACTGATCCATTCTTGTGGCCTCTGGATAGATTTAGATGATACACCTTCTTTATTACAGTGATACGGGGTATTTGAATTTGTATTGCCAATTTGTAATTCGACATGATTTGATCTTTCCTTCTCTATCTCAGAATATGCATTACGGTCTTTGGTATGCCTTTAATCTTAAATTTACAAACACTGGGTTATCAGGTGTTCTGAGTTTGGGGAGGAAATATTTGAATAGATTAGATTTTTAAAAGGGCTCTTATATCATTCATCTTCAAAATGTACACATTTTCTATTTTGGGTTTGTTATAAACTTTGCTTTTTTAAAGAATGCAAAAATGCTCTAGCTTATTCATCTTTTCAGTTTTGTTCTTGTTTTGGGAGGGGGGAAGAGGAAGCAGTGACTGCTTCAGGACAAGACGTTCTCCCACACACGGACACACCCAGGAGCATCCCTGTGATTTACACGAGTTAATATACAGATCATTTTATGCACGTTTTGTGACTTCATACTGATAAGTCAACATTTACGTTTAAGATACCCGCTCCTTTCACACATTGCTTTCCCTCGCTTCCTCTTTCATTCCACCTTAAAAACAGCGGCGAAGTCTAAAGGAAACCAGCCCACATTTGAGCCCCGCCTACCAAGGGTTAGACTTGAACTTCTCTGTAGTCCCAGCTGAAGAAAGGATCCTGACTGAAAGCTAGAGGCAAAAAGGAACCAGAAGAATCTCATGTGACTCTGGGAACAGTAAGCGGTATATTTACTCTTGTCCCCCGCCCCACCCCCCTCTCCGCATCGTCCTGAGCTGTTGTAAGTTTGTATCTTCCTTGGCAGGGGGAGAGGACCGAGGCACACCTGGGACTCGCTGCTTTTCCAAGTCTGCGTCTCCTCTGCCTTCTGGAAGCGAGACACAGGTCAGGGAATCTCATTTCTTTCTAACAAATCCCAGCTTGCTTTCCGGGCTCTGACGGTGCAGGGGAGTGGGACGCTCAGGCGTGTCCCTAACTTAGAGCCCCGAAAGCAAGCGAGAGCGTTGTAGTGAGGTGGCTCCCATGAGAGCTCCACGTGATGCCACCCCGTGGTGACCCAACCCAGACTTGAGCGGCGTGCTGTTTGGAGCCCCAGTGCCTTGTCGGCAGTAGAGTTTGTGGGCTCCGTGACGTTTTGATTAAAAAAAAAAAAAGTAGTTAACGATTACTTATGCAAAGCATTCCTGGGTGTTTCATACGCTGCGGTGTTGGGCGTAAAGAAAGACAATGGTGAAAAGGGAATTGTACACTGCCTGGTGTGCTGATTCGCCCTGCCCTCAGTTATTTCACGTGCTGGGAGGACAGAGCTTCGAAATGGATGCTGAGAAAGATGCATCTTTGCAAATAATAAAGTTAACTTTTGAGTCTGAATGCTATTTTGGGCACTTCGTTTTAGAAAAAGAAGTTTAAAAGGGCATTTGGATTTGAAATAAGAGTGGCTTAACATATCTGAAGCTCCTATAACTTATATTCATGGTAGCGTTAAAAAGAATGATTTTCATCTCAAAAACTAGAACAAGAAATGCTCTTCACAATGATTGATGATGTAAACATGTATTTCAGCTAAGGGGGTGAAGAGTATACTAGAAGCATCTCATTTGGATAGGTATCAATTCTCATTTATGACATTTGCATATACAACCTTTGAGTTCAAATAGAATTTGTGTTGTGTTTCGTTTCTGTTTGCTGTAGAAATTTGGAATTGTAGCCCAAGAGATATTTTGCAGGGAATAGTAGTGAAATAAACCCTGTTAAGAATTTTTAAATTTTATTCCAGAGGTCCCTAGACCTTGACAATCAAGTTTGATGTTGGGATAAGAAACAAGTATTTGCTTCTTTCACTGAGCCAGATGTTGGGATAAGAAACAAGTATTTGCTTCTGTCATTGAGCCAGATGTTGGGATAAGAAACAGTATTTGCTTCTGTCATTTAGCTGAGGAACAGTTAAATTTTAAATTAAGCAACAATTGTGAAATGCACAGAGAAGTGTGTATTCTGCATTTGTTCAAAGCAGCTTTACAAACTTCCTGAAAGGGCAGCACATTTTAGAGACAAGAAACTAAGAAACCTATTTAATAATTTTCCCTTTTCTACTTAAACATAAATGCAAAATACCCCAGTAGTTGACTTACAGTGTTAAAAAGATGCATACTTTGGAAGTATTTTGCAATTGTGTTTAATTAAGAGAAGGAAAATTATTAAATAGATTTCCTAGGACCTGATAAAGTTCATTTGGTAAAGAGAAGTTGGCCTGTGTTTTTAACCCATCAATATCTTTCATTGTGTCACTACTTAGAAAGCAAAATCATGAAACTAAACCATTTGTATATTAAAGCATACGTTCCAGGAATAAAAAAGAGGAAGACAGAGTTAGCTGTGGTTCCCTTTCCTCTCTTGAGCCTTTTATTTACCTTCAGTTTGCCTCCCTCCTCTTGCTTGCAGACTTCATAGCTTTAGTTATTCTCAACTTTTTTTTTTAAATCACAGACCCTTCTACAAATCTTATGAAAGCTATAGACCCCTTCTCAGAATAATACACGTATGCTGCTCTAATGGCCACAAATTTGGAAACACCATTAGGAAGATGACACACCCTCTGAAACAATTCATGTCATATGAACATGTAGCATTTTTTACAACTTTTGAGTTTTCTGCTAATATCAAATAATTAACAAATCATGTTGCTTATAAGAACTGTTGAACGGTGTATACTGCAGTGCCCATACTGTCATTTATTTGTTAGTGTTCTGGAACTCTAAGCAATTTGGCGTAACGGAAAAAACTACTTGCCTGAAAGCCAAGTGACCTAGATTCTTGACTCAACCCCTATAATAACTAACTGCACAATATTAAGCTTGCCTTTTCCTATAATATCTGATATTTTTTATTGCTGAATGCAGTAAGTAAAACAAATAGGAAAATAAGATACAAGTTATATTTTATTGGATTATGGGATGTCTGTATTTACTGCCTTTATTCCAAAATTCCTAACAATATTTCCAAGCAGGATTGTTTTATAATATTCTTGCTTATTACAAAGATAATTCCTGGGGCACCTGGATGGCTCAGTCAGTTAGGTGCCTGCCTTTGACTCAGGTCATGATCCCAAGGTCCTGGGATTGAGCCCCACATTGGGCTCCCTGCTTAGCAGAAAACCTGTTTCTCCCTCTGCCTCTGCAGCTCCCCCTGCTTGTGTGCATTCTCTCTCTCTTTCTTTCTCTCTCTGTCTGTCAAATAAATAAACAAAATCTTTAATTAAAAAAAAAAAAAAGGATGGGCACGTAGGTGGCTCAGTTGGTTAAGCAACTACCTTGGGCTCAGGTCATGATCCTGGGGTCCCAGGATCTAGTTCCTCATCGGGCTCCCAGCTCCACGGGGAGTCTGCTTCTTCCTCTGACCTTCTCTCCTCTCATGCTCTCTCTCATTCTCTCTCTCTCTCTCTCTCTCTCTCTCAAATAAATAAATAAAATATTTTTTAAAAATTTAAGAAAAAGGTAATTCCTGTTCGCTGTTTAAGTTTCCTTAGATATAGAAGATTGCAAAGGAAGAAAGGAAAAAGTGACCTATAATCCCTTCAAGGGATAACTCTTCTTAAAATGTCATTCATTCATTTATTCAGTCAACAAATATTTATTGAGTAACTGTTATGCATCAGTACAGAGACAGACACGAATTCATGTATATACATCTGTTTATACTTCTAGGCATTTTTCTATACATACATTCACATGTGGATTTTACAAAATTGTGATTATATTTGTTAAAAGGTAGACTGAGGCCTATCAAAAATTTTAAGAGTTTATTTGAATAAAACTCTTTTGGAATGGGACAGTGCCAAACAGAAGTGGATAGAAGCTCTTCCCTGGCAGGATCTCCAAGAGGAGATTTTTGTAAAGGAAGAGTGGAGTCAACCTAATGAAATTATTGATTGTCTATACTTTAAAGGCTAGTTGGCTGTTTGTGATTGGCTGTCCTTACGTTTCAATTTTGTAGGTTCAGTTTTTAGACCAGTTTAGATTTTGGTTTGCTTATGTAGACCACCAAGGCATTCGCGTCACCTTATCTAATGGCCTCCTTGTTTCATTAGTTCAACACACTACTCTTTGCCGTTGTATACCATGCTTACTCCTCAGTCATGAAATTTTCATGATTTCTTTATACTCATGTATAATTTTTTATTCTTTCATATCTGAAACAAATATTATTGAGCCCCTACTATGTGTCAGGTGCTGTACAAGTAATATCAGCCCAACCATGAGTGAGAGTGGGTCTCACCAGGATGTAATTTTTAGTCTGTGGAAGTGTTCTATTGGCTGATTGTAAATTGTTGGATATTTAGGTGGATTAGTTTTTATATTAAGTAATGTTTCAGGTAAGACCCTGTATATAAATGTTTGTATACATCTTTGAACTTCCTTTGGATATACTCCTAAAAGTGTATGCCCAGGTTTTAACAAAAGCTCCACTACTTGTAAGTTGTGAGATCATAAGCCAGTTGTTTCTCAAAACATTCTTTTCTCAACTGTAAAATAAGAGTAATAATAATAATAATAATAATTGAGTATTTGGAAGATTCTCAGAAATATTTAACAACTTGTCATGGAATTATTTTTGCCATTTTGCTCTTGAAAAAAATTGTATCAGTTTATAAGCCGTATAGGAGAGTAGAGTCCCCATCCCCCCCATCTCCCACCCCCCCAACACTGTGTAATCACTACAACAGAGCAAACAACAGTAGATCCAAAAACTTAGTCAATTGTTGTATAAGATGGAATCTTGTTTAAATTTACATTTTTTTCAGAAATAAGATGGGGCAATTTTATAGTGGCCACTTGTGTGTCTGTGTTCATGAATTTCCTCTTTCAATGTGATTTTTAAATATTTTATTTTTCAGTTTTAATTTCTAATATGGTATGTATCAATAGACATAATCCCCATAATCCAAGTCCCTTTAAGGTCCTCAATAATTTTGAAGTGTTTTGAGGCTTAATATCAAAGGCTAAATCTTAAACCAGAGGTAGAAATTCTGTAAATACTGCTTTTCTCAATTTTGGAGGATTGTTCTTATTTTACCTGAAACCTGTTCTTTAAACCTAGGTGGGATGCATAGAAAAATTAAAGCAAGTCATTTTTGTTCTCATAGACTGTCATAGTCTGCAAAATCAGAGAAATTGAAGAGGGTTCAAAGAGGCAAAAACCCTTGTAGAAGGTCCCACAGCTCTAGGGACATCCAGACTCGTGACATGTAGAGGAGACGAAGATAAGGACTAAGGGTTACATGATTCCTTATAAAGCTTTTGTAAGAAAAGTACTGTCTACTCTTGTCAAGAACCGACTCAGAGAAAATGAATTT
The DNA here is from genome assembly GCA_002007465.1 of Ailurus styani. Lineage (NCBI taxonomy): Eukaryota > Metazoa > Chordata > Mammalia > Carnivora > Ailuridae > Ailurus > Ailurus styani. The sequence continues at coordinate 34,706 of LNAC01000863.1, read as the reverse complement.
AATTATCAGCATCTCTTCATCTCCTTCTCCTTGAGGATCGGGTCAGTGATGGTTGAGGGAACCCAAAGGTTGGTTGGTTCTGGAATCCTTTCCAAAGAAGAGAGGAAATAGAGCAGATCCTGTTCTGATCTTTTGATACTTTCACCTGCCTGAGAAAAAAAAGAGATGTGCCAACATTTGGCTACTTTTACTTTGTGAGTCTGATTTGATCCTCTCGGACTCTTAGTTCACCCTTACAATGTTCTTTGGAAATACAGTTTATCTCCCCTTTGTACAAATATAACATAAGCTGAAATAATTCAGGGCTCACCCTAAGCAGATGTGGGAGGCTGCACTACCAGTCTAATTACTTATTTAATGAATTTAAATGACTTGAGAGAAACTCAGCAAGCTGGTATGTGATCCTTATCCAGAGCTTGACAGCCAGTGGGGTAGAGAGGAGTTTTCTTGTGTACTTTCTTCTCAGCGCCTGCAGTAGTAAAGACCTGATGCCCCATCCTTAATCTTTGTCCCCATTTTCTTGACTTCTGGAGTGTGCAGGGAAATTTAGGCATTTTAGGTAATAGGAGATTTTGAATTAGAAGACAAATACCCATCATATGGGTAATTTCATAATCTTATAATACATAAAACTCACATGGATATAGTACTTATCTTGCTTAGGTTTTGATTTTACTATTTAACTTACAATTTGTTTTTTGATTACTCAGTTGGAAAACATATCAGTGGCCAAGACTACCTTTCTTTCTCTCTTTCCTTTCTTCCTTCTTTCTTCTTTTTTTTAAGATTTCATTTATTTATTTATTTACTTACTTACTTACTTACTTACTTACTTATTTATTTATTTGAGGGGGCAGGGAGAGAGAGAAAGCATGAGCAGGGGGAGGGGCAGAAGGAGAAATAGGCTCCCCACTGAGGATGGAGCCCCATTCAGGGCTTGATCCCAGGACCCTGGGATCATGACCTGAGCTGAAGACTGGTGCCTAACCGACTGAGCCACCCAGGTGCCCCCGAAAACCTTTCATTTTCAGAGTGTTTTGTGGGTTATAAAGAGGTTGCTTGAGAACTTCATTCCCACAATAACCATGGAAATTAGCAGAGCAGGTATTTACATTTTACAGATGTGAAAAGAGAGATATTAAAAAGTGAAATGGTTTAATGCCCAAGTCTTACAATTTCCATTTTCATGCATTTTGTATGCTTCAGGTGATTAATTGATTGAGTTATATTTTCAATTTTGATGCATGCTATTAAGGCTGTCAGCTTGAGCAAAATAAGTCAATCAGAGAAAGACAATTATCCTATGATCTCTCTGATATGAGGAACTTGAGGGTCAGGGTGGGGGGTTGTGGGGGGTAGGGAGGGAAAAATAATGAAACGAGATGGGGTGGGGAAGGAGACAAACCATAAGAGACTCCTAATCTCACAAAACAAACTGAGGGTTACCGGGGGGTGGGAGGGTAGGGATAGGGTGGATGGGTTATGGACATTGGGGAGGGTTTGTGCGTTGGTGAATGCTGTGAAGGGTGTAAGCCTGATGATTCACAGACCTGTACCCCTGGGGCAAATAATAATAATAATAATAATAATAATAATAATAATAATAAAAACAAAAATAAAATCTCAGAGTAACACAACCAAAAAAAAAAAAGAGACTGTCAGCTTATTCTAATTTTTATTAACATCAGAAAAATTGTAGAGGAAGAACCAGAAAATACACATCCCAATTCTACAGTTACTCAATTGTTCTGCTCTTATAACTGGGCTACTGATTAACATAATAGAGGAAGTTGCACAAACATTTAAAAAACAATTGGAAAAGTAGTGTGATTTTGAATGCTTGTCTTGGAACTATGAGGCATTTTATATGAATATATGTCACTTTAAGAAAATAAAGAATAGGAAGTTTTAGCCAAAAATATAAAATAGACACATCATGAGTTACGTAAATACTAATTTTACCAAGCGTTTTACTTTGATTTGGTAATGGAACGTTCTCTTAGAATATTCTAAGTATAACCCACAAGAGCCTATTGCTCTTTTTCATTCTTATTAATACTGGAAGTTGGCCTAAAGTGGTTACTCTCACCTTGGATTTTATCATTTATAGAAAAAACAAATCATTATTATTTTACCTTTCCAAACAATCCAGGAGCTTATGGTAAATCGTGTACTCCTTTTCAGGGGTGAAAGCCAACCTTAGTTACAAAATGGTTTATTGTGCATATGCATAACTTCATAGTAACTAACACAGAGTGAGGCAAGTTTGACTGCTGGATGCCCCTGGGCCGCTGGAAACATGGGTCAGCAAAGAGCTTCTGCATTTCAGTCAGTAAATTGACACACTTCCATTTTGCGCCACACTTAAATGCCCACAGCTTTACCAAGGGGAGCTGGTTGAGCGCAGTACTAAGACAGTCGACTGGGGTGTTAGACCCTTTATGAAAGGAGGTATTCTTGCTGATTTCTAGGTCCGTCATTATAGAAGAGGTCATTCCTGCCTGGGATAGATTCATAGTATCTTTAGTTTTCTTTGGGTTCTCATTTTCAATTTATTGAAACAAAAGAGTAATCCGTTTTGTAGACTTCTTACATGTATTTGGTTCAAGTATTGAGAAAAGTAATTTAAAGTAATTCTGTAAGAATTTCTAGAAAAGCAATTTGGGGAAAAATGCCTAAAGGTACATATATTATGAGGACCTGCTGTATAGACACCTGCATCTGTAATTAAGATTTTTTTAAATTATTCTTTTTTTTTTAATTTGACCCAGGGGTACAGGTCTGTGAATCATCAGGCTTACACCCTTCACAGTACTCACCATGGCACAAACCCTCCCCAATGTCCATACCCATCCACCCTATCCCTACCCCCCCACCCCCCAGTAACCCTCAGTTTGTTTTGTGAGATTGAGTCTCTTATGGTTTGTCTCCTTCCCAGTGTAATTGAGATTTCTTAATATCCTTCATTCCCTTGTTATATATACCACAAACTTCAAACAGGTGTTGAATTCCTTTCCATTCAACTGTCATGAAGAAAATACAGACAAATTTAAAGTTGATCAAGGTCACGAACTTAGATTTTAAAGAGATAACACTAGAGTATTTCCATAGTTCATGACGCAGTCTTCTAAATCACTACTTTCAATATATAACGGGAATTCACGTTCAGGTAATGACTTCAAAGTATTGTTAGATCCTTGATCCTTAGAAGAAAATGCTAATAACATATTTTAGGAAGATTCCACGTAGCAAAAATTCTAATTTGAAGAGGTTTCTGGGTTAGTTAAAAATTTAATTGAACTCTCTTAAGATGATGACTTATAATCTACTACTTGGTACTTTTTTTAAAAAAGTTTTTAATTAATTAATTAATTAATTAATTAATTTAGAGAGAGAGAGAGAGTGTGTGTGTGTGTGTGTGTGTGTGTGTGTGTGTGTGTGTGTGTGTAGGGGGAGGGGCAGAGAGCACTCCCAAGCCCTTCTGTGCAGAGCAAGGTGCACGGCTCAATCCGATGACCCTGAGCTCGTGACCTAAACTGAAATCAAGAGCCTTAATTGACTGAGCCACCCAGGTGCCCCTACTTGGTACCTTTTTTTTTTTTGAGGTGGTGACCACCAAGAATTTATATTTATAATACATAAAAGTTCACAGTAGTTACATGGGATTTTTTCCTTATCCCACCAGTAACGATGCCTCTGCTATCAACGAAAAGCAATAAAAGAATCCATTTTGTGAGACTCGTTCAGTGTTTGCAAACATTCTTACTGTTTAAACTATGTTTTAGATTGACAGATTGATTTGGTTGAGTAATACCTTGTGAACTATTGTCAGTGAAAAGAACACTCCTATAAATTACTATTTTCCATGAAGAAAAAATAATGTCCAGTTTTTTATTAATATAGGATACAGTGTGCCTAGGAAAAAAGTAGGAAAAATGTCTCCTTTTAATACTTAGAAAAAGAACAGGTATTATAGGAAGCAATTTAGAAAATCTGTGCTCTTTCACTTAAGAATTTTAACTGTTGGCTTAAAAAAAAAATCCAGATGCTAATATCAACCAGGAATTGTTGATCACTGGGCTGGGTGCATATTTATTCCTTCACCAATTCAGGAAGTTTTCATTCATACGACTGGCTAGGCACTGTGCAACCTTTGGGGCATACCAGGGTGAGTAAAACACAGATGGTTCATTCCCTCCTGGAGGAGAGAGGCAATAATTAAGCAGACAATAAACAGATAATAAAGGAAGCAACCCAGTTCCAACAGTTGGGAATAACCTGAGGAGGGGAAGGATGGAAAGGGTGAAATGTGAGTGGAGCTGGGGAGGGGGATGAGAAGCCATGTGAGGGAGGTGAATGGTGTGACCAGGGTGTGGCTCAAACTGGGGGCTCCAATCAGAGCATTTGTACCTGAGCCTGTGAAAAAGCAACCAAGGGAGCTGGATGGTTTAAAACCAGGGATTTCATGGGCCCAGAGGAAGGAAGTGGTTCCAGGCAAACAGGAGGGAGAGAAGTGACTTCATTTGAAAACTTGGAGGTCATCAGTGATCTTGATTAAGAGCAATTTCAGGGGCACCTCGGTGGCTCAGTGGGTTAAAGCCTCTGCCTTCAGCTCAGGTCATGATCTCAGGGTTGTGGGATCGAGCCCCATATCGGGCTCTCTGCTCAGCAGGGAGTCTGCTTCCTCCTCTCTCTCTACCTGCCTCTCTGCCTACTTGTGATCTCTCTCTGTCAAATAAAGAAATAAATAAATCTTTAAAAAAAAAAACAATTTCAGTGGAGGGCAGGGGGCAGAGTGTGAAGGAAATGGAAGCGAGGTGGCAGGTGGATGGGAGGTGAGGACTCTGGGGACGTGGATACAGTGTGAGCAGCGGACCCTCTAGAGACATCTATCAGTGAGCTCAGCAGAAGCGTGGAGGCATGGAGGGAAAGGAATATGGAGCAGAGGGACTCCGCCAAGCTCGCCAGGCAGGTCATCCAGGAGAAAGTTGTGGGCAGAAAAAGAAGGCATGACTATCGTGTACTTGCAGAAGAGAGGGATTTTTTGTCCAGAGAGTCACAGGCGGGGTCAGGTCTCTGACAGGAGGAGAAATTCTGCCTCCTTTGTGACAGGAGAACCCAAAAGTACAGGGAGTTTGTTGATCTGGTGGTGAGAAGATAAACTTCTCTCTGGGGCTGTTTTCTTAGTGAAGGGAGATGAGGTCACCCACTCAGAGAGTGGGAGGGCGATGGTGAGAGGTGAGCGGGAGAAGAAAGCCATTTTCTAGAACAGGAATGCAAGTTCACAGAGAAACGGAGGAAGATGCTGTGTCCCGTCCGGGGCCTCTCCGAGTGTTGAGAAAGTGAACCAAAAATAAAGCCAGTCTGCCAGGTTAATGTGGTTGTTCTCCAACTAAACGCTAGGAGCAAACTCAGAGAAGCTAGAATGGCTGAGTTCTTCTAGAGTGGGAGTTTTGAAAGCAAGTAAGCAAGCCAGCAAGCAAATCTGGAAATGCTTAAGATGACCAACCAATACCCTGGGCAAAAACAAACAAAAGCAAAGCACCTAAAACAAAATTGCAGAGAAATTCAGGAGCGTCTAGAATGCAAATCCTTTTATCTAAAGTAGTTATTAACTAACAGGGTGTGGTTACAAGTTGGCTTGACTGCCAGAATGTAGTAAGAAGGAATTCAACTTCTTGCTTTCACTCCCCTTGAATTCTTACTTACTGTACCAGTTGCTGGAACCTGCTTCAGGAGCCATCACACTGGGTTTGTTTTTCTTCTTGTCTTGGTTGCTAGAACTGTTGTTGTCATTTTAAATTTGGATTAACAGTGCGCCTGCATTTATGGGGTGCCTAGCTAAGTCCTATATCTGCCTCATATCACCTCCTCTCCACTTTCTCAGCGTTTGCTTACTTCTCCAGGCTCCTGGAAGCCATCAGTGCTTCCTTAAGATAATGCTTGATAGAATTTGAACCATTATAGCTCTATAGTATAAAGATGGCAAAAACATATAATAGTAGTAATTGACCATCAGAAAAGAAGGTTTTTCTATCAGCCTTGTTATTGGGATGTTCTTTCTTCAATCTGACATAAACCCTTCATTTAGCATCTAAAAGTCATTTCCTTTTTCAATCCTTAGAGCTTTGGAGAACAGCTGGCTCCTATAATCAAAATGTTTTTTTCGGGAATGAAAACAATTGAAATACTGACTCTTAACCTTTCTTCAAAGGTTAAAAGAAAATCTTGGGTTTTTTATTCATTATTTTTCATAAATTCTCTTTTTTAAAAATTATTTATTTGAGAGGGAGAGAGCACAAGCAAGGGAGATGAGGGACAGAGGGAGAGGGAGAAGCAGGCTCCCCGCTGAGCAGGGATTCCCAATGGGGGACTTGATCCCAGGACCTTGGGATCCTGACCTGAGCCAAAGGCAGATGCTTAAATGACTGAGCCAATGAGGTGCCTTATAAATCCTCGTAACATTAAGAGGGCAGGCACTTCATGAATGGAAGCAATGAAGTCTGTGTGGGTCAAGTTGGTCAGTATGGTGAGGAGGGGAAGGAAGCTCCTTGTGGCTGAATGTACTTTTTTTTTTTTTTTTTAAGATTTTATTCATTTATTTCACAGAGGGAGAGAGATCACAAGGAGGCAGAGAGGCAGGCAGACAGAGAGAGGGGGAAGCAGGCTCCCCGCCGATCAGGGAGCCCGATGCGGGCCTCGATCCCAGGACCCTGAGATCATGACCTGAGCCGAAAGCAGAGGCCTTAACCCACTGAGCCACCCAGGCGCCCGGCTGAATGTACTTCTGTTTGCTCCTAGCTCTGACCTTTCCCAGATGCACTGCAGGGCACTCAAAGTTTCTTCTCTGTCCTCCTTTCCTCCTACCTCAGTGAGATATGCCAGGAATGGGAAAGTCATTCTGTACTTTATTCCTGGTTCTACCCATATCTGTTAGGCTATGGTTTAGATACAGTTATCTAACTTCTTCCTGTCCAAAATGAAGGGACATCTGCAAACTGAAGGGGACAGTCTAGCACTGTTTTTGTTCATGTCATATTTTTACAAACCCACTGGGACATTTATGTCACCAGCAGAAGAGCAAACAGAGGCATTCTTATAGATTTTTGTTAATGTCCTTTACTGTTCTCCAGCTTGTTGATCAAAGGTTGAGAAAATGTAAATTTCATATTTTGAAGCAAATGACAGTGTTTCTAATTTATTCCAACCTGTGTTTATTACATGTAACATCTAAATATTCATGTTGGAATTACACGTTCTTTATGGTGCTAGCAGAGGTAGACAGTACAAGAAAGAACTTAGGTTTGTATCATTTTACCCTTTATGGTACTGTTAGTTCTTCTGTCCTCAAAAATTTTATATTGAACTTTAAAACTAAATAGGTGCACTCCACAGAGGTAGAAGGAGAAAGTATGCCACCAGGCTCTAAAGCATATGTAAATATCATATAAGGTGTCTACTACATCGCACAGACTCCATATAATTGGTTTTCTTTGTAATCCAGTGTTTTTATTTCCTGAATTTCATAATGTCATACTGTATCAAGGGGTCCCTCAGCTCTCCCAGCTGGCCAGAGTAGTCAAGAGCCCAGAAACTTTAAGAACTTCTGCGATAGTCTTTTCAAATGCACATTTACACAGCTCTTAATCCTGCAAAAGACTGGGTTTCCTATTTATTTCCAAAGTGAGTTGCCATTCACTGTATCTGGAAGCACTTTTTTTTTTTAATTTAAAAGAATTTGTCATTTCTTTCTTTCTTTTTTCTTTTTTTCATTTTTTCAGTGATTCAAGATTCATTGTTTATGCACCACACCCAGTGCTCCATGCAATATGTGCCCTCCTTAATACCCACCACCAGGCTCACCCAGCCTCTCACCCTGGAAGCACTTTTCTAAAGCTTTTTACAACCCGAGAAAAGAAGAGTGAATTTTAGCTCCTGTTACATGTATCACAATTTAGGACATGCAGAATGCTGATCTCTAGGTTAGTGGTTTTACCTTCCTGGTAATGCCTGGGATGGGTGCTAGTACAGAGCCTCTGATCTTCCACAATCCTGCTATATTTATTTGTCATCTATCTCCACTTTATCTTTTTCTTATTTTTTTAAAGATTTATTTATTTATTTATTTGACAGAGAGAGAGATCACAAGCAGGCAGAGAGGCAGGCAGAGAGAGAGGGGGAAGCAGGCTCCCCGCTGAGCAGAGAGCCCAATACCGATGCCGGGCTCAATCCCAGGACCCTGAGATCATGACCTGAGCCGAAGGCAGAGGCTTTAACCCACTGAGCCACCCAGGCGCCCCTATCTTCACTTTAAAATCATAGTCAACATCCCTATTTTAAACTGCAAAGTCAACCTCACTAGCTTCCTGAAATGGTTACCATGTTAGTTGAAAAGCGAAACAAACCCAAAATGTTGATAACTTCATTCAGTAATAAAATAGTTCTCGTGAAATAGTTAAGTCAGTATGACAGTTTTCCTGGGGGTTTTCCCTGGATGGCTTCCTTTAGAAGAAAAGATATGACTTTCCCTCCTGTGGCAATCTTGAGTACGTCATGAAAAAAAGGGCAGCAATTAAGGAGGGAGTGGAACCCTCAACAAAACACAGATACTCCCTAGGGGAGCACTTTTGCAAACTGTCTGGTCTGGAGAAAGAAAGCTGTAGAAGTAAATATGCTTCTCAAAACATTCTCTTTTTTTGTAGCATTTTGTGTCACATTGTTAGGTATATTTAAAAAGTGGTAAGGGTGCCTGGGTGGCTCAGTCGGTTAAGTGTCTGCCTTTAGCTCAGGTCATGATCCCAGGGTCTGGGGATTGAGCCCCATGTCAGACTCCCTGTTCAGAGGGGAGTCTGCTTCTCCCTCTCCCTTTACCCCTCCCCCCTGCTCATGCTCTGTCTCACACTCTCCTCACTCTCCGAAGTAAATAAAATCTTAAAAAAAAAAAAAAAGCAGTAACACCAAGTGCATCATTGTTATCCATTTCTCTTAAGGAAAAGATAGAACATTATTTTGCATTTTCTGAAAATGAACATAATGTACTTAACACTTATCAATGTGGTATTATTCCATAACTGCCTATGTGGGAAGAGGAATTTTTAAAACAGTGCATCTAGTATTGGCAAGTAATCATCTTATAACTATAACTCAAACCTAGAAAAGTATAGAAGATGAAAATGACTCTTTTAAAGTTTTATTTGACCAAACATAAATTCAGTTTTTCATTTCTCTCTAATTTCTATCTTGAGTCTACTCTGCATCACCAAATAGTAACTTTGCAACTTCAAATTTTGGTCAAGCTAAAATTTTTATATATATGTATCCTTTTTATTTTGGCTGTATTTCCTTTTTCACCTGAGTATGTAAGGGGCAGGGGAGAGGAAGAAGTGTGGTAGGGTTAGAGAAAGAGTACCTGATTGAAAGTGAAGGGCTGTGTTCAGCTCTTTCTCCTACTGGGTGAACTTGACTAGTGTAGGAGAGGAAAAATTTCTTTCTACACTTCAGAGTTCTCCCAGCTGGTCTAAGGATTAAATTGCATGAGGCAGGTTAAGAGAAGTAAAAAACCCAACGTTTAACTATGTGTGCATAGAAGCAACACCGAAAGAAATGACCAAGATGGAGTTTTTATACTTTTTAGATAGACAGTAAGTCTGTGGGGGAGCTGACAGGACAAAGAAGCTTCTGTTTAGGTGCTTCAATTAGTAAGGAATCCTAAACTAATTTAGGCTGGGGTACGAAATTAGTAAAAGTAACAAGGATTGTTCATATAGCCTTTTCAGCTTTGAATTCCCTATTTTTGGCCATAAAGATGTCTTTTTACCTTCTGGTACAGGGAGGGTACCTTTCACCTGGGAGACTTATTTCCTGCTTTCTGGAGACAAAGGTGGGGATGGGAGGGTGGGATGTGGGGGTCAGAGTGTTCTTTTTGCATTAGCTGTTTCTTAGTAACTTTTATTTAAAATAATCGGCGTGCCAAAGTGGCACATTTTGGAGCAATCTGCTCTTGGCTCCTACACTAGGCTTGTTTACATCTTTAGGCCTCAGCTTATATATTTGTACAAGGAGGTTCTGCATGTGTGGTGGTTGTGAATATTTCTTCCAATTTTGTGAACTTAAAATATGGTGAGAATGGTGGCTTGGTTTGGGCCACCAAGAGGTGAAATGATGGAAAATAAGAGCAAACCAGATAGTCAAGGAAAGAAAAGTCGAAAACTGGCTCAGGCGTGAGGAGACATTCTTGCTTTGTTTGTAATGCAGCGTGTGAAACTGGGCCAGCCAGTTTTCTAGCCCTTAAAATAGACAGGTTCACCTGGATTGGTACTTCCCAATTGTGAAGAGGTAGAACAAACTGTTATGTATTGTGTTTCGTTTATAGAGTGTGTGTGTATGCACGCCCATGCATGCTCTTTTTAAATAACCAGATGAGAGAGGTTGGCCCATCTAAAAGATGCTGTGGTCTTTCTTTCCTCTTTATCACATCCACAACTCTAGTTGTGCATTTCCTATCGCATCTGACCTCTCTGGCTGGTTGTGTCCCTTCCTCTTTTTTTCCACATTTTTCCATTAACAACTGTATGCTTCTTTATTTAACAGCTATGTTTACGTTATTGCTGTGTTTTATTTTTTTAAAGATTGTATTTATTTATTTGTCAGTGAGAGAGAGAGAGCATAAGCAGGGGGAGCAGCAGGCAGAGGGAGAAGCAGGCTCCCCGCTGAGCAAGGAGCCCAACAAAGGACTTGATCCCAGGGCCCTGGGATTATGACCTGAGCCAAAGGCAGATGCTTAACCAACTGAGCCACCCACACACCCCACTATTATTGGTGTATTTTAGACGGAATTGTGCTCCCCCTCCATTGATATGTTGAAGCTCTAACTTCCATATCTCAGAATGTGTCTGTATTCTGAGATAGGGCCATTAAAGAGGCAATAAAGCTAAAATGATGCCCTTAGAATGGCTCTCAATCCAATCTGACTGGATTCCTTATAAGAAGAAGCAATTTGGACACGTGGAGACACCAGCAATGTGTGGGCACAGAGGAAAGACTGTGAGGACACAGGGAGTAGGTGGCCACCTGTAAGCCAATGAGAGAGGCCTCAGAAAAAAAGCAAACCTGCCAACACATCCATCTTAGACTTCCAGCCTCTAGAACTGTGAGAAAATAAGTTTCTGTTTGTTTAAGCCACCTACTCTGTGGCATTTTATTACAGTAGCCTGAACAAACTAATATCGAGTGGTCCTTCCACCATGCCATCTCCCTGCTAAGATTCTCTCATAGGCTGTTGCTTACAGTATAACGTCTCCGAAGCTCTACCTGTCCTTCGGAGTCTTTTATGGAGCGGCGGAATGGTATAGAAAGAAGGAATTTGATAGGAGGCAGAGGGTCAGGCTTCTAGGGCCAGCTCAGCCCCTGTGAATCCAGATGACCTGGGAAAGTTTCTTAGCCTTAGTCTTAGAAGACCGTGTTCTCCTGAAGAGCGTGGTAAGGGAGACTGTCTGCCTTCATTTAAGTTGTCAATTAGGCAATCACTTAACCTTTCTAAAGGTTACTTTTTTTTTTAATCTCTAAAGTGGTGATAATTATCCCTCTCTTGTTATGAAGATGAAATGAAGTGGTGTATATAAATCACTTAGCACGGTACCTGGCCCCTAGGAAATGTTTACTGAATGTGAACTTTTAAAATTAAGTAAGCAAATTAGCAATTGCTAAGATATCTTCCAGTTTGTCATTCTAGGGTCTGTCAATAGGCTTTGCTTCCCCCTTGATTATTTCTCAACACAAGGCCTCATCTGTGGTTTCCTCCTCCCCCCACCCCCCTCTCCATACCCCATACAAATTCCCAAGTTTGTTCATTCATCATTTCAGTTCACAGTAATTGAGTGATCATTTGGGCCAAATAGGAATACAGGGAGAAGGAGAGAGAACTTGCCTCATGTTGCACACAGTGAGGGGAGGCATACACTGTGTGTAATGGAAATGTAATGTAAAACAGTGCGGTGAGAGATGTCAAGAAGAAATACAGGGCTCCTAACCTGGTAGATAAAGAGATGGTTTACTTCAGAGAGTAAGTTTACGGCAGAACCTGGAAGACAGGCAGAGACTATTCTGTAGAGAAGGTGAGGACAGGGGAGCAGCACCAGGAAAGCCTGAGGGCGAACAGAGCGTTTCCAACATGGGTGCGGCTCACTGTTCATGTCCTTTTCCTCGAGGAAGGGTTTCTATTTCCCCTTTCTGTCCACGGAAGCTTGATCACAAGTTCAAATGTCAGCTTAGTTAGTCACCTGTTCTATCAAGTTGAAACCACCTGACTCTTCTCCGACACTCTAGCAGATATTCCATATCTACTTGTCTGTGTAAACAATGAACTTTCAATAATAGAAATATGAGAGAGAAGGAAGCAGTGTCAGAGACGTAGGAATAAAAACAGCAGAAAAAGTCTATTCAACAGGAATAGCATGGACATTAGCCACAGAGACTGGCTGTCTCTCTGTGGGACATAGAAAGCAAGTTCTTTACCATTGGGTTCCTGGCTTAGGAAACGGATGTAGTTAATTAATCTGCATCTTTGTATCTGGTGGCATGCTTTTAGATTTCCTTGGGAATAGGGAAGTTCTCTTAACAGGTTGTCCATACTAAACTGAGAATATCTGTCAAGACACATTTGTAATACAAAGGAGCTCATTTACCTATCTTAATTCCTGTTCCGTGCCTGTTAATAAAGCAAACTCTTTGCTTAGCCCAAGTTTTAAAAAATTCCAGCAAAATAATGCAAGAATTTAAAACTTCAGTCATGCCATTGTGACTATATGTAAGTACAAGGATGAAGATGGTGGAAACGATAGTACTCTGCTCTTTTTGCCTTTGGAACCTCTTTCTATCTCCAGCATAATGGACAAAGCTTTGAGTTTGGAAGCAGACAAATAAGTGGCCCAGTATTTTGTTATTTTTAAAATTTTAACACATCAGAAACAGGAGTATTTCTTAATCTCTATTAAAACTCATTGTTGAGGAGTGCCTGGATGGCTCAGTTGTTTAAGTGGCTGCCTTTAGCTCGGGTCACGATCCCAGGGTCCTGGGATAGANTGTCGGGGGGGGGGGGGGGGGGGGGGGGCGGGGGCGCTGCCTGCTTCTCCCTCTCCCTCTGCTCTTTCTCTCTCTGTCAAATAAATAAAATCTTTAAGAAATTTTTAAAAATACAATAAAAAATAAAACTCATTGTAGAGTTTGAAAAAGTATATAGTCATTTTAAGACATGCTTAACAAATTTGGCTACTTGAATTTCTAAGAAATTTCCAGAGCCAAATAAATCTCAGGAAATTGGAGCAATTTGGGGGAAAAGCAGTGGTTTCATAAGCAACAGCAATAATATCAAAATGATAATTTTGTGTAGTTATGACCCGCTGAGTACTGTGCTAATGATTGACATACGCTCTTTCATTTCATCATCCGACTGCCTCTGCGAGCTGTGGGGGCCGTTTCCCCCATTTTACAGATAAGGAAACTGAGGATCACGATCCTATAGTCAGGGAAAGGAGGAGACAAGGTTGAACTTAGATCAGTCTGGCTCCAGCAGGGAAGCCTGCTCCCTCTTTTGTGCTGAGCCCCTTAGTACCTCCTCTGTTCTGTTACACAATGAAATGACAGGGAAGAGAAGAGGAACCTTTGCTTTTCTATCCTTCTTTCCAACAGTTGCCACAAACCTGGTACTGGCGACTTCGCTTGCTGTTGTCCTATCGCTCTATGCAGGAAAGAGAATGGACAAAGCACTCCAGTCTGTGTTTCTGGTTCTTGCTCACTTTTCCCAGAGAAGCCTGTCTTGCCCTGACAACATGACTAAAAGGGTTTTGGACAGACCATACACTATTAAGCATTCATGGAAAGCCAAAAGTTGCATTGCACAGGCAAGTATGTTAAAAAGCATATCCAAATTTCCCTCTCATTAATGTTCCAGAAAGTTTCTAATGACAGGGCAGCCAAAGGGGGAAAAAAAAAGTAAAGAAAGAAACTAAAGAAAACATTAGCTTTCTGTCTCTCACTTCAGACTTAAAAGACTGTATACTCACCAAGACTGGTCATTCAGCTTAATTATAAAAAACAAAACACAAACCCCCCCAAACTACTGTTTTATGAGCATTCATGATAATGGTTGTGCAACCAAGTTGCAGTAGGATTTCCAGGACTGAACCAGTTGTGGGGAAAAAAATATTTTCCCAGTGTTTAATGTGGCTAGCTGGAGAGAATGCCTTAATTTCAAAAAAACCTAAAATATCTACTACTACTACTGCTAGGGGGAAAAAAGGATGAAAGGATGCCTGTTTGTAACTGGAATTGAAAATGCTGTCACTGTCTTAACAATAATGACCAGTAATTTTACCCTGAAGGAAGTAAACTTTAGTCAGTTTTCCCATATGATTGTTTTTTGACTTCTCTAGAACTTAACTTTGGAATGAAAATTGCACATGTAAGTTAGATCCATCCACATGTATTGGATTTTTAAATAACTTCTGGATTTTGAAATCATTTAAGATAAGAAATTGCAAAAATATCACAGAGTTCCCATATACCCTTTAGGTAGATTTTCCCAGTGTAGCATTTTCCATAACCAGAGTACATTATCAAAATCAGGAAACTGACATCAGCATAAGGCTATTAACTCAACTGCAAATCTTACTTGAATTTCATTGTTCTTTTGTATGGATTCGGTTTTATCTAGTCTAACAATCTCTGCCTTTTGATTGGAGTGTTAAACCCATTCACATTTAATGTTGTTATGGTTGCGTTTCTATCTACCCTTTTGCTTTCAGTTTTCTATATGTCTCATTTCTTTGTTTTTCCTGTATTTCCCTGTGTTAAGGAAATAGTTTCCAGTTTTTAGTTCCTTTGTTGATGTATTAACTATATTTTTTAGTGATTTTTGTAGTGCTTTCTCTCTAGAAATTATTTCTAGATGCACCTTTATTTATTATAATCTACTTTATGTAATAATAACTTAATTCAGGTAAAATATAGAAACTTTGCTCTACTATAGTTCCAGTCCTCCTTTGTGCAATTATTATCATACTTATTAAGTCCGTATATTTTATAAGCCCAATAATATAGTATTATGACTGATTGCTTTATACATTCAGCAGCTTTTAAAGAAGCTTAGAGGAAAAAAGAGACAAACTATGTAAAATATTTTATATCATCTGGTATTATATCCTTACTCCATTATAGCTGCGTATCCTCCCCCATCTTTTGGACTATTATTACATATATATGACATCTTTTTAATTTAAATTTTTAAAAAAGATTTATTTATCCATCAGAGAGAGAGGGCACAAGTGGGGGGAGCAGCAGAAAGAGGGAGAGGCAGACACCCCACTGAGCAAGGAGCCTGAGGCGGAACTTGATCCCCGGACCTCGGGATCATGACCTGAGCAGACACTTAACTGAATGATCCACCCAGGCACCCCTATATATGACATTTTTAAATAAGCCCACCAATACAATTTTATAATTATTATTTTGATGCAATTGACTTCAAAATCAGTAAGAGAAGAAAAGAGAAAGGTCTGTTTTCACTACCTTGTAAAATCGTTTGTATGATTTATAGACTCCCAGTTTCTTTGTATGGATTCGAGTTACTGTCTTGTGTCACTTCTTTCCAGCCAAAGTTTTCCTCACTCTTCCTATGAATGCTTCTCTCCCAGCAAAAAAATCTCTCAGGCTTTACTGATGTGGGAATGTCTTTATTTCTCTTTATTTTGTTGGACATAGTATTTTTGCTTAATAATTTTGTTCTTCGAGCATTTCGAGTATGTCCTCACACTGCCTTCAAGCCTCCATTCCGATGAGAGGTCAGATTTTACTCTTACTGCGGTTCCCTTACACACGATGAGCCTTCTTTCTCTTGGGAAAAAGAGGACTTCCCAGTAATTTGTCTTGGAATCTCAGCAGATCGGCTATGATGTGTATAGGTTTGAATCCCTTTGTATTCACCCGACTTGAAATTGGTTGAGCTTTTTGATATGGTTTCAATAAAATGTGGGGAATTTTCAGCCATTATTTCTTCAAATATTTTTTTCTTTCCTTTTTTTTTTCTCTCTTCTCCACTGAGATTCCATTTACATACAGATGTTGTCCATGTTCCATTTACATACATGCTTGATGTTGTCCCCCAGGCTTTAAGGCTTGTTCATCTTTCTTCATTCTTTTTATTTTTCTGTCTGTTCTTAAGATAAAATCTCTATTCATACATTTTTAAATCCACTGATTTTTCTGAAAGCTTCAATATGCTATTTATCCACTGTAGTGAATTTTCATTTTTTTTTCAAAGATTTTATTTATTTGTTTGACAGAGAGAGAGAGATCACAAGTAGGCAGAGAGGCAGGCAGATAGAGGAGGAAGCAGGCTCCCCGCTGAGCAGGGAGCCCGATGCTGGGCTCTATCCCAGGACCCTGAGATCATGACCTGAGCCGAAGGCAGACGCTTTAACCCACTGAGCCACCCAGGAGCCCCTGTAGTGAATTTTCATTTCGGTTATGTTTTAACACCAGAATTTCCACTTAGTTCTTTTTTCTAATGTCTATAGCTCTTTATTGCTATGTTACGGCGTCTTACTTTCCTTTCATTCTTTCCGGTTTCCTTTAATTCTGTGAATGTGTGTGTAACACATGCTGTGACATATTTGTTAGGTTTATAATCTGGAGTCCCTCAGGGATAGTTATTATTGGTTGCTTTTCTTTCCTGTGTCTGGCTTACATTTTCCTGGGTTTGTTTGTTTGTTTGTTTCTGTTGTTGAAAACTGAAACTTTTAGATTAGATATTGTAGCGCCTGTGGAATCTTATCCTTCCTCTGGGGAGTTTGTGCTATTGGTTTGTTTTAGTGACTTCTTCAGCTTCTTTTATTGAGTCTTCCCCTCCAGTGTTCAGACTCTGACACTCTGATGTGTCAGCTCAATTTTCAGTTTTCATTTTTATTTTTAAGCCTGGTTTCCTAAGCCCTGCCCCTGCGTCAGCGTCGTTTTGCTGTCAGCCAGTGATAGCCAAAGGTTTACTTACACATCTTGAACAAGTTAAGTCTACCTTTTGCTGTTTAATCGTCATGTGGCCTGGGGAATACTTTCAAAATACAGGGAAATTATGAGTTCTCCCTGGTTTTTTCTTTCTGCATTTGCAAGGCCTCACTTTTGGAGACTACTTTGCTAAGTACTCTCAGCTTTCTTCATAGCAGGTGCGGTCTCACATATACACACAGTCTTCCAGACTGGGAAAAAAGTGGGCCTTATCAAGGTGCTCTTTGCTTATCTCCTCCTCCTCCAAATCTTGCTATGAAATTTGGTCTGCAGTTTGGTTGCTCGCCCAACCAGTATGGCCTGATGCTAGCATTTAAACTTCCCACATTGTTTGCTACTGTATCTCTATGGTTTTTGACAACATCTCTGGGCATGGAACTTTCCATGCTTTGTTCCAAATATGGTTACCACCTCTCTCCCCCAAACAGAAAGGCAACAGAGCTATAAATCTCAGCTCTACCTTCCCAGCTAGAACTTCTATGCTGGGAAACTGTATGATAGTAGGAGCAACTTCTTGCTAAAATGTCACAGATTCTCATTGCTTTTACTAAGTATTTTTTTTTAATTGAAGTGTAGTTGATATACAATGTTACATTAGTTTCAAATGTATAATATAGTGATTCAGCAAGTGTGTTCTGCTGTGCTCCCCACAAGTGTAGCTACCAGCTGTCACCATATAATGCTATTACAATACCATTGACTAGAGATTTAGTAGATTTTATTTTTTAAAGATTTTATTTATTCATTTGACAGAGAGAGACACAGCGAGAGAGGGAATGCCAGCAGGGCGAGTGGGAGAGGGAGAAGCAGGCTCTCCTGGCAGAGCAGAGAGCTGATGCGGGGCTCGATCCCA
Organism: Ailurus styani; assembly: GCA_002007465.1. Classification (NCBI taxonomy): domain Eukaryota; kingdom Metazoa; phylum Chordata; class Mammalia; order Carnivora; family Ailuridae; genus Ailurus; species Ailurus styani. Next base: position 16,798 of record LNAC01000863.1, on the reverse strand, counting down.
GGACCCTAGGATCATGACCTGAGCTGAAGGCAAATGCTTAATGACTGAGCCACCCAGGTGCCCCGATTAAGTAGATTTTTAAAAAATAAGTAGATTTTTAAAAAAGTGCTTTTAATGAGTTCTATGTCCTTCAGTTAGTTTCCAGAGTTGTTTATAACTTTGACCAGTTCATCTGCTTTTTAGAAAGAGGATTTTCCAAGTTCCTCATTCTGCCATTTTGGAAGTTGTCGTACCTACGTATTAAAGTGAAACTTTAAAGTGGAAGCTTTGGTCAAGACTCTGAGATGTAAGACCTAAGATATCAAATACTAAAATAGGTTGTGATACATCCTATCCTTTTACATTTTGAAAAAAGCAGGTAGACCAGAATGGTATTTAACTTTAAAATAACATACTAACTTACTACCTTCTTCACAGGTATTAAAGCTTAGAACAGTAGAGATGTGAGGAGGAACTTTGAGAGTTTTGTTTGTTTGTTTGTTTGTTTGTTTGTTTGTTGTGGAGAGAACTGCTTTGGAGTAGAATCCTTTAGAATCCTTCCTTTGGTGAGGAGATCTGGGAGAAATATACCTCCTAACCCCCAATCAAGAGAGGGGCCTTTAAAGAGACCACTCAATGTTTATCAGAGGTTTAAACATGTGTCTCCTCTGTGGGCTGGTGTCTAGTCAGACTTGAGAAACATGAACGGGCATAGGCAGTGGAATAGGGAGTCTCATTTGGGAAGTAGTTGCCTTCTCAGTCTGTTGAAGAAAGGACAGTTATGAGTATTCTCTGTGGACTGAAGAGAACCGTGGGAAAGGATCTTAAATCCTAGACGGTTGGTTTTGCCTGGTAGAGTGAATGAACCACAGAAGAAGACCTGTGGACGTAGACCACAGGATGCGTGGGGGCTTCAGAGAAAGCACAAGCCCTCAGCTACAATGGAGATGCATTGCCACAAGCCAGCAAATACAGGGAAGAGATCTTGAAAGTAGTGTATCTCAGAAGAATTCACAAAAGCATGTATTTATGAGACAAGGAATCGGCTTTAATGTATAACAGGCCCAGAGACACAAAGCCTGCTTATGATAGTAGAGTGAAGTAGTAAGTTTTTTGCTCCTGTATCTTTGCCAGCCTTCTCCAGCCATGAGGGGTTAAAGACCAGAGTTCACAAGCTGGAAGGGTTAGACTGTAGACAGAAGCGGAGAGAGGCCAATGGCCTTATCTTTCCCTCTAGGCTCTAGTATAAGGAGGGGAAAGACGTCAACTCTAAATCAAGTGTAGTTTTGGGTGAGTACATGGGCCTAGCATTTTAATTTCTGAATATATATTATATGAGGTATGATATGATTATATGATATATATAATACATATGTTATATGGTATGTATATTAATATATATATCAGTTTTTAATAGAACATTTTGACGCTGACCAAGGTTTCGCCAAAGTTAGAAAAGACATAGCCCTGAATAGATTTAAAGTGCAAAAGAACGTTGCTCTAGGATTAACTGCCATGAGTTATATTTGTTTACTGTCTACTTAGCTTTTAATTTCTAACCTAATAGACATGCTCAGTTAGCTATCACAAACCTTTTTCCTGCTTTTGGCTTTAATGTTGGGGGTGCCTCTATCCAGATCATGCTGCCGGATACCGTAGTAACAGTGGTGGTGAATAGTTAGGAGTTAGGTGGTGAGCACAGTGATTATGAATGGAGTTGCTGGAAATAAGAAGAGGAAATAAAGTTGCTGACTCCAAACTTTGGGCACCAGCAACACATTTCCTCTAAACATTTTGAGTATGAGTCTCTTCTTTTCTGAAATATCAGTTCTGCTTTTTGTAAAAAAAAAAAAAGGGGGGGGGCGGGGAGGGGAGAGAGGAAGTTCATTTCATGTTGCTTCTCCAGACACCGGAATAGTGCTTGACACACATAAGTTACGCCTTAAATGTTTTTTTGAATAAATGGATGGAGAGAAGTGGTAAGTTACAGCCCTGAGTGGACAAGAGTATGACACCATTGAAGAAAAGAAAGAAACAGTGGTGGCCATAAGTTGGAAAGAAAAGGGGAGGGTGGGGGTATAAGACAGAGGAAGTTGATAGAAATCATCTTGAAGTCATTAGACCACTAGTTGCAAACTTCCATTAATGGGTCATGAAATCAATTTGGTGAGCTGCTATCACATTTAAACAGATGACATAGAATAAAACTCAGGGTATACAGTTCTTTGTAAAACTGTCAAATCAAATTTGCTTCCATATTTTATTTATATATGTGTGTATATACATTTGTATATTATGATATCAAAAGGTTTTCATACTTTGGTTTGCCATAAATAAGTATGAAAGCCACATGATAGGTACGGAATAGATAGAAAGATTTCTAACTTTAGAATAAAGGAATAGGAAACCACTGGAAATATTTTTTTTTAGGGGAGTGAGTTTCAAGAGTCCTTTCTAATGCTAAACATTAATTATAGAGAGTGGTGTTGCTTTTGCAACATGTGAACATGAAGTACCAGGCCAGGCTATAGTTACTGCCACCCCTGCGTTACCTTATGCTTAATGAAGGCAGAAGTCATGCCTTATTCACCCTTGCATTCTCTTGCCTAGCATTGACTAGATCTCTTGTGTAAAGCTACTGTTTGTGAATTGAAACTTTCTGTAGAGAAACTTTCTGTTGAGAAACTTTCTCTATAACTTTCTGTAGAGAAGATACTCTGCCGCGTCTCTGTCATTAGTATTGCTTTTACCATGGAGATTTTGGTGAGAATGACTACCATGGTCCTGCTGACCTTTCAGGTTCCACAACAGACAGTGTAAGGTAAGAAGTCTAGAGGACTGCACTTTCAAATTACACAAATGGTCTGGCTCACCACTTGCCTCCTAGGATAGAGTGTTTTATAGGTATATTGTAGGTATTTGTTTGTTGAACGATGAATCCATCAACATGTTCTGATTTTCCAGCAATGATTACAAGCAAACAGCCCATCTTTCAAAGTAAATATATAGTTATTAGTGGTCAGTATGTAATCTTGATCTTATAAAGGGAACTTGCAACACAAAAGCAGTAAAAATGAATATTTTGGTAAAAAGTCAATGAACTCACAAAAAAAGGATATAAAATGTAATATATACCTAAAATGTGGGGAGGGGAGGGAAAAAGAATGAGTTCAAACTTAAATGACCATCAACTTAATATAGACTGCTATATGCAAAAGAGGTTATATACAAACCTAATGGTAACCATGTATCAAAAACCATTAATAAACATGCAAAGAATAAAGAGAAAGAAATCCAATATATCACTAAAGAAAATCAGCAAAACATTGAAGAGAGAAAGGATCAGAAAATATCTTCAGGAACAACTGCAAAACCAGTAATAAAATGGCAGTAAATGCATATCTATCAATAACTACTCTGAATGTAAATTGACTAAACACTCCAGTTCAAAGACATAAGTTGACAAAATGGATTAAAAGACAAGGCCTGTCTATGTGTTGCCTACAGGAGACTAATTTTAGACCTGAAGACACCTGCAGATTGAAAGTAAGGGGATATATACAGATATATTCAGAACATTCCATCCAAAACAGGATACACATTATTTTCAAGTGTACATGGAATATTCTCCAGAATAGATAACGTATTAGCCCCGAAAACCTGCCTCAACAAATTCAGTAAGATCAAAGTCCTATGTATATCTTTTCTGACCACAACACGATGAAACTAGAAAACAACCACAAGAAAAAACCTGAAAAGGCCACAAATAGGAGGTTAAATAACATGCTATCAAACAATGAGTGGGTCAACCTGGAAATAGAAGAAGACATTTAAAAAGTACATGGAAACAAATGAAAATGAAAACACAATGGTCCAAAACCTTTGGGAGGCAGCAAAAGTGGTTGAAAGAGGGAAGATTTTTGGTTTTTTTCTTAAGATTTTATTTATTTATTTGACAGAGAGAGACACAGCAAGAGAGGGAACACAAGCAAGGGGAGTGAGAGAGGGAGAAGCAGGCTTCCCACTGAGTGGGGAGCCCGATGTGGGGCTCAATCCCAGGACCCTGGGATCATGACCTGAGCCGAAGGCAGATGCTTAACCGACTGAGCCACCCAGGTGCCCTAAGAGGGAAGTTTATAGCAATAAAGGCCTACCTCAGGAAGCAAGAAAAATCTCAAACAACCTAACCTTGCACCTAAAGAAGCTAGAAAAAGAACAACAAACAAAACCTAAAACCAACAGAAGGAAGGACATAATAAAGATTAGAGCAGAAATAAATGATACAGAAGCTAAAAAAACAATAGGACAGATCAATGAAACCAGGAGGTGGTTCTCTGAAAAAATCAATAAAATTGATAGACCTATAGTCAGACTTACCAAAGAAAAAAGAGAAAGGAGTCAAGTAAATAAAATCACAAATGAGAGAGGAGAAATAGCCAACACCACAGAAATATAAACAATTATAAGAGAATATTATGAAAAAGTATATGCCAACAAATTGAACAACCTAGAAGAAATGAATAGGTTCCTAGAAATGTATAAATTACCAAGACTTCATGAAACAGGAAGAAATGGAAAATTTGGAAAGACTGATAACAATCAAGGAAACTTAATCAGGAAGAAATGGAAAATTTGGAAAGACTGATAACGATCAAGGAAACTTAATCAGTAATCAAAACAAAAGTCCAGGATCAGATGGTTTCACAGGGAAATTTTACTAAAAATTTTACCAAACTTTATTTATTTGTTTGTTTGTTTGTTTGTTTAAGAGAGAGAGAGAGATCACAAGTAGGCAGAGAGGCAGGCAGGGGGAGGAGGGGAAGCAGGCTCCCTACTGGGCCATGAGCCCGATGTGGGGCTTGATCCCAGGACCCTGAGATCATGATGTGAGCTGAAGGCAGAGGCTTAACCCACTGAGCCACCCAGGTGCCCCTTTACCAAACTTTTAAATAATTGATACCTGTTCTCCTCAAGCTATTCCAAAAAATAGAAGAGGAAGAAAAACTTTCAAATTCATTCTATGAGGCCAACATTATCCTAATACCAAAACCAGATAGATACCACTTTTTTAATTCATGGCAATAGCCCTGATGAGCATAGGTGCAAAAAGCTTCAACAAAATACTAACAAACCGATCCAACAGTACATTAAAAAAATCATTTACCACATCAAGTGGGATTCATTCTTGTGTTGCAAGGTCGTTCAATATTCTCAAATCAATCAGTGATTGATCACATCAATAAGAAAAAGGATAAGAACTGTATGATCATTTCAGGGGCTCCTGGGTGGCTCAGTGGGTTAAACCTCTGTCTTTGGCTCAGGTCATGATCCCAGGGTCCTGGGATCGAGCCCCACATCGGGCTCTCTGCTCAGGGAAGAGCCTGCTTCTCCCTTTCTCTCTGCCTGCCTCTCTGCCTAATTGTGATCTCTCTCTCTCTGTCAAATAAATAAATAAAATCTTTAAAAAAAAAAAAAGAACTGTATGATCATTTCAATAGACAAGGAAATGTATTTGACAAAATAGAACATCTTTTCATGATAAAAACCCTCAACAAAGTAGGTTTAGAGGGATCATACCTCAACATAATAAAGGCCATATATGAAAAACCCACAGCTAGCATCTTCCTTAATGGGGAAAAACTGAGAGGTTTTTTTTGTTTGTTTGTTTATTTGTTTTTTTGGTTTTGGGTTTTTTTTTTTTTTTTCCTTTTTAAGAGCTTTTCCCCTAAGGTCAGGAAAAACATGAGATGTCCACCCTCACCACTTTTATTCAACATAGTACTGGAAGTCTTAGCCATACCAATCAGACCACAAGAGAAAATGCATCCAAATTAGCAAGGAAGAAGTCAAACTTTCAGTATTTGCAGATGGCGTGATGCTTTATATAGAAAACCCAAAGACTCACCAAAAAACTGCTAGAACTGATCAATGAATTCAGTAAAGTTGCAGGATACAAAATCAATGTGTAGAAATCTGTTGCATTTTTATACCCCAATAATGAAGCAGCAGAAAGAGAAATCAAGAAATCAATCCCATTTACAATTGCACCAAAAGCCATAAGATAGCTAGGAATAAACCTATCCAAAGAGTTGAAAGATCTGTACTCTGAAAACTATTAAACACTGATGAAAGACGTTGAAAACAATGCAAGGCAATGGAAAGACATTCAGTGCTCATGGATTAGAAGAACAAATATTGCTAAAATATCAATACTGCCCAAAGCAATCTATACATTGATGCAATCCCTATCAAAACACCAATAGCATTTTTCACAGAACTAGAACAAACAATTCTAAAATGTATGTGGAACCACAAAAGACCCCAAATAGCTAGAGCAACTTGAAAAAGAAAAGAAGAGCTGAAGGCATCACAATTCCAAACTTCAAGTTATAGTTCAAAGTTGCAGTGATCAAAACAATATGGTACTGGCACCAAAACAGACACACAGACCAATAGAACAGAATAGGAAACCCACAACTAGATGGTCAGTTAATCCTTGACAAAGCAGGAAAGAATATCCCATGGGAAAAGGGCAGTGTCTTTAATAAATGGTGTTGGGAAAACTGGACAGCTACATACAAAAGAATGAAACTAGACCACCTTCTTACACCACACACAAAAATAAGTTCAAAATGGAGTAAGGACCTAAATTTGAGACCTGAAACTGTAAATATCCTAGAGAAAACACAAGCAGTAACCTCTTTGATCTCAGCTGTAACAACTTCTTTCTAGATATATCTCCTGAGGCAAGAGAAACAAAAGCAAAACTAAACCGTTGGGACTACATCAAAATAAAAAGCTTCTGCACAGCTAAGCAAACAACCCATGAACTAAAAGGCAACCCACAGGGGCGCCTGGGTGGCTCAGTGGGTTAAAGCCTCTGCCTTCGGCTCAGGTCATGATCTCAGGGTCCTGGGATCGAGGCCCGCATCAGGCTCCCTGCTCAGCGGGGAGCCTGCTTCCTCCTCTCTCTGCCTGCCTCTGCCTACTTGTGATCTCTCTCTCTCTCTGTCAAATAAATAAATAAAATCTTTAAAAAAAAAAATAAAAAAAAATAAAAAAAAAATAAAAGGCAACCCACAGAATGGGAGAAGATATTTGCAAATGACATAGCCTATAAAGGGTTCGTATCCAAAATATATAAAACTTCTCAGGATGCCTGGGTGGCTCAGTCAGTTAAGCATCTGACTCTTGATTTTGGCTAAAGTCATGATCTCAGTGTCATGAGATGGAGCCCCATATTGGGCTCTGCTTTGGGCATGGAATCTGCTTAAGATTCTCTCTCTCCCTGTCCCTCTGCTCCCTCCCCCCACCCTGCTCCTGCTCCCTCTTTCTCTCTCTCTCTCTAAAAACAAAACAAAACAAAAAAAAGGAACTTCTAAAAATCAACACCCAAAAAACAAATAATCCAATTTAAAAATGCACAGAAAACATTAACAGGCATTTCTCCAAAGAAGACACCCAGATGACCAACAGACATGTTGTTCTTCATCACTTACCATCAGGGAAGTGCAAATCAAAACTACAATGGGAAGTCACCTCACACCTGTCAAAATGGCTAAGATCAACACCACAAGAAACAACAGGTGTTGGCAAGGATGTGGAGAAAAAGCAACCCTTTTGCAATGTTCGGGAGAAAGCAGACTGGTGCAGCCAATGTGGAAAACAGTATGGAGTTTTCTCAAAAAGTTAAAAATAGGACTACCCTATAATCCAGGAATGGTATTATAAGGTATTTACCCCAAAGATACAAAAGCACTAATTCAGAAGGATGTATGCACACCTATGTTTATTGCAGCATTATTTACAATAGCCAAGGTATGGAAGCAGCCCAAGTGTCTATCGATTGAAGAATGGATAAAGAAGGTGTGGTGTGTGTGTGTGTGTGTATATATATATATATATATATATATATATAGTATATACATATATACTATATATGGCTCAGTTGGTTAAGCATCTGCCTTCGCCCAGGTTATGATCCCAGGGTCCTGGGATCGAGTCCAGCATGGGGTTCCCTGCTCAGCCAGGAGCCTGCTTCTCCCTCTCCCTCTGCCCTGTTCATGCTCTCTCTCTTTCTCTCTCACTCTCTCTCAAATATATAAATTTTTGAAAAAATTTTTAAAGAAATTGCTTCACTTCTAAGGGCTAGTGATATGGAGGAAATGTAGATGGTTTCATCTTGATGAAAATGTACTATGTGAAGATAGAAATCAATTTCTAGGAGCTTACAAAGTGATTAAAGTAAATGTTTTATTTTAAGAAGTTTTTTTCTCCAGTAAAAATAATGACTCTTGGATGCCTGGGTGGCTCAGTCATTAAGCATTTGCCTTCGGCTCAGGTCATGATCCCAGGGTCCTGGGATCTAGTCACACATTGGGCTCCCTGCTCTGCCAGAAGCCTGCTTCCCTCTCTTTCACTCCCCACTACTTGTGTTCCCTCTCTCACTGTCTCTCTCTCTGTCAAATAAATAAATTTTTTAAAATCCTTAAAAAATTTCTTTTTAAAATTAAAAATAATAATGATTCTTGATGAACCATAACAAGGGAGAAGGCAGAATTTCGTTTTATATAATTTTTAAATAGGGGACTGTGAGTGATTTTTATCTTTCTTACGATATTGGTTCATATTTTTTCATATTACAAAATAACAAAGCCAGGCTGGTAGAAAATATTTGCAAAAGACATATCCAAAAAAGGACTGTTATCCAAAATATACAGAGAACTCCTAAAACTTAAGAATAAAAATTTTAAAAACCCTGATTTTTAAAAATGGACAAAAGACCATAACAGATACTTCACCAGAGAGGATATTTAGGTGGCAAACAAACATGAAAAGAAACATCGTATGTCATCATCAGGGAAATGCAAAATAAAACAGTGAGGTAACACTATACTCCTATTAGAATGGCCAAAATCTGGAACACTGACAACATCCAGTGTGGGTGAATATGTGAGCAACAGAAGTGTTAAATATTGATAGTGGGAATGTAGAATGGCACAGCCACTTTGGAAGATGGTTTGGTGCTTTCTTATAGAACTAAACCTACTCTTACTGTGTGATCCAGCATTCGTGACCCTTGATATTTAACCAAAGGAAATGAAATCTTAAGTCCACACAAAAAGTTGTACATAGGTGTTTATAGCAGCTTCATTCACAGTTGCTAAAATTTGGAAGCATCCAAGACATCCTTCAGTAGGTGAATGGGTAAATAAACCGGTACATCCAGACCATGTAATATTATGTAGGTCTAAAAAGAAATGAGTTATCAAGCCATGAAAAGACATGGAGAAAACTTATTAAATGCACCTTCTGAGTGGAAGAAGCCAACCTGAAAATGCTGCATACTGTATGATTTCCAGCGATGTAACATTCTGGAAAAGGCAAAACTATGGAGACAGTAGGAAGATAGGTGGTTGTCAGGGGTTGGGAGACAGGAAGGGATGAATAGGCAAAACAAAGACGATTTTTAAGGTGTGAAAGTAGTCTTATGATACCCTAATGAAGGATACATATCATTATACATTTGTCAAAACCCATAAAATGTAGAACACGAAGAGTGAACCCTAAGGTAAGCTACAGTCTCTGGGTAATGATGATGGGTCAGTGTAGGTTTATCAGTTATAACGAATGTCCCATTGTAGTAGGGGATGGGGTCAGGGGAGAGGCACAATGCATGTGTGGGGCAGAGAGTTTGTGAAGAAACCTCTGTACTCAATTTTGCTATCAACTTAAAACTCCTAAAAAAATAAAGTCTTTAAAAATACATACATACATATATACTATTCTTTTTGCTTAAAAAATGATGAAGGAAGTGAGTTTAATAATTCAAGAGCACTTCATGAGATCCCATTTGTGTAAAAAAATTCAAATCCTTTACCTTTTTAATCTGAATATATGAATATGCAGCAAATAGTCTGGAAGGATACACATCAAAATAAAAGAGTGACTACACTTTATTCTTTATTCACTTCCACAGTTCATATTGTAAAATTGAGCATGAGTTATTCTTGATAATTTTTAAAATGTGATGCTTAAAAAGAAAAAAGAACACTTTAAAATTTTTAAATTTTATTTTTTCTGAAATAAAAATGTATTTTAGACTTTACACATTAATCATAAATAATAAAGGTATTTGAGAAGATGTTCCAATTAGATGTGACATATTGAATACTGACCTGTCAGTATATGTTGTTTTATAGTCACAAGGGAAAAAAAAAAAATCTATGGTGGAGGAACAGATGTTCATTGACTAGTTTATTTGATTTTAAATAACGTGGAGTAATTGTAGAGGAAAGCAAAATATGGAAAGTATGTTTTCATTATTTTTTCATATTTTTCATTCATCTTTATTTAACTGCTTCCAAATTAAGCTGGTATTTTAGAATGAATAAACTTTTTTTTTAATATCCGCACTGATGTTGAAATTCAACACGAATGTATCTTTAAAGTTTTTAACAAGTAGCTAAGGTAAAAAAATGTTCCTTTTTTTTTAAAGATTTTTATTTATTCATTTGACACACAGAGAGAGATTACAAGTAGGCAGGGAGGCAGGCAGAGAGAGAGGAGAGAGGAGGAAGCAGGCTCCCTGCTGAGCAGAGAGCCCGATGCGGGCCTCGATCCCAGGACCCTGGGATCATGACCTGAGCCGAAGGCAGCGGCTTTAACCCACTGAGCCACCCAGGCGCCCAAAAAATGTTCCTTTCTTATCATGAATTTGTGTAACACTAGCCCAGTCGAGAAAATGAACAATGGTGTGTGGCTTTTTAATTATAAACAGTCGAACATAATTTTAATTTTTCGTAAGTTCAGTGACCTTCTCATAAGATACTTGGCAAGTGCAAAAAAAAAAAATTCTGGGCTTTCCTAATAATTACCGACAGAATAAATTTGAACAAATAAATGTGGAAATTAAACAGTACTATCAAAATATGTTTACCCTTTCCCTAAGTTATACGTGTACACCAGGTCTTATAAACAACTGGAAATTCAGTCTATCTTGTCCCCTTGGGTGGACTCTAACTTCCTAAGGTTCGTATTCATCATAATTTAAATCTTGGAACTGCATCCAAGAGGAAGCTTAACAATAGTGATTGTTTATTTTGTAGGTTTTAAAGAAGCTAGAGTGCCAGAGAAGACCTTTGAAGTGTGAAAAGATTTCCTGTAATTGAAACCAAAATGTCATTTATAGATCCATATCAGCACATCATAGTAAGTCATTTACTGTTTATATATCCTTGCTGGGAGGGAAGCCGGTATACTTCTGTGCATGAGACTTGCATTGGCTAATAAAGTACAACTCTATGACAAATCCAGAAGAGAGGTACTTGGAGGGGGAAAAAAATACCAAAACATGTGTAAAAGTACAGAACTTTCATGGAACAATAAGAAATGTAGTTACCACCTAGCAATTATCAGTCTCTAAGTTATACCCTACATGTGCATTGGTGGAGAGAAGGTAAAAGAATTCTTCAATTGAAGGCTTTTATTTGGGTATGCATCAACAGAGCAAAGCGTTCTGTAACTTTCCCTTCAGTGTGCCTGAACCAATTCTTCTATAGGTGGTTAGTTTATAGTAAAGAGTAATTTCAAATTTTAGTATATATTCTTCCAAACTCATTTGGAAGTATACACCCTCTCTTCTAATCGAAAACAAACAAACAAACAAACAAACAAAAAACACAGGGGTTTCTTTGCTAAATTCAGCACCTGAGATCCAGTTAGGTTTATATGGACTAGAAATACTTTTTATGGACATGAAGGCGTAATCCAGAGCCTTACTGTTCCTTCAAATGAGGCACTTGTTCTCTTACCCTACATCCTTCTCTAGCGACCATCCTCTCTCTTTTCCTGCCTGGAGAACAAGGATTAACACATTACAAGTGTTTTCTAGTGCCTTCTTCCCCTCTGTTCACAGCTTGAATCATTAAAAACTAGACTCAACTTTCCCACTTCACAAAAAGCCTCATCAAGGGCCTCTTTTGGTGCTGAATTCAGTGGACTCTTCAGTCTACCCTCCCCTAACACCCTACCCTGAACTCCCCAACCCCCACTGGTNCAACTCAAATGGTAATTATTCGAGTAACATGGAAGCCAAAATGGGATGGCGTAGAATGAGCTCTGACTAAGAAAGTGGATTTTTTTTTAAAGATTTTATTTCTTTATTTCACAGCGGGAGAGAGATCACAAGGAGGCAGAGAGGCAGGCAGAGAGAGAGAGAGAGAGGGGGAAGCAGGCTCCCTGCCAAGCGGAGAGCCCGATGCGGGCCTGGATCCCAGGACCCTGAGATCATGACCTGGGCCGAAAGCAGAAGCTTTAACCCACTGAGCCACCCAGGCGCCCCCCACTGGTCATTCTTAAAACTCTTCTTGATGGGATGCCTGGGTGTTCAGCTTGATGGATATTAACCTATGTATTCCTCTCATGAAACCATCATCCAAATAAAAATACACAGCATTAAAAGTAACACAAAAGAGTTGCTCATGTCCTTTCCAGTCAATAAACTCCACAAAGGTAACCAATATTTGACTTCTGTGACTGTAGAGAAGTGTTGCCTGCTTTTGACCTTTATATAGATATCTGCATTCCACATTACATCTGTGAGATTCGTTCATGTTGTTGTAAAGCAGCAGAATTTCACACTTTTACATTGCCCTGTAGTGTTCCCTTATCTGAGTATAGTACAAACTCTAGTCCCCTGAAAACGGCTATCTCCTCACTGAACGGCAGCGGCACCTCTACTGTAAAGCAAGTGCCACATGTGTGAGGCTTCATCTCTGTGCTGTTCTATTGGCCTATTAGGCTTTGGTATACAATGCCAGTTGTAGAATATGTCTATCTTAATTTCTTTTTTCTTTCTTTCTTTCTTTTTTTTTTTAGGATTTGTTTTATTTATTTGTCATGGAGAGAGAGACAGAGAGGGAGTGAGAGCCCAAGCAGGGAGAGGGGCAGGCAGAGGGAGAAGCAGGCTCCCAGCTGAGCAGGGAGCCCGATGCAGGGGATCCTGGGATCAAGACCTGAGCAGAAGGCAGACCCTTAACTGACTGAGCCACCTAGGCATCCCATCTTAATTTCTGTAGCTTTGAAATGTGTCTTATATATGGTAGTGTATAAATCCTCCAGCTTTTTCTTCTTCAAGATTGTCTTGGCTATTTTCAGTCCTCTGCATTTCCATATACATTTTGCAATCTATTTGTCAGTTTGCACACACACATGTATGCAAAACTGCTGGAATTTTTATTGGTCCTGTAATGATTTTATAGACCAATTAAGGGAGAGATGATATGATAGTGATATTGAATCTTCTCACCCATTAATAACCCATGAATCTAATCCAAAACTAATGTGATTTAGATTACCTTTAATTCTCTCAGGAGTGCACTGTAGATTTCACTAAGAAATCTTCTATAGTATGACCCCCTTACCTGTGGTTTCAGTGGTCTGTGGTCAGACTTTATACAGGAGCAGATGATCCTCCTTCTGACCTATCATCAGAAGGTCAGTAGTAACCTAATGCTACTTCACAAAGCCTGTGTCATTCTTTCACTTCATCTCATCACCTAGGCATTTTATCATCTCATATCATCACAAGAAGGAGAGCGAATACAATACAAGATATTTTGAGAGAGACAGCACATTCACATAACTTTTATTACAGTATATTATTATAGTTGTTCTATTTTATTATTAGTTATCGTTTAATGTGTCTAACCTATAAATTAAACCTTAACATAGGTATGTACGTACAGGAAAAAACAGTATATAAGGAGTTTGTACTGTCCACAGTTTCAGATACCCATGGAGGGGCGCCTGGGAGGTTGCTTGGAACATATCCCCTGCAGCTAAAGAGGGATTACTAAATATCTTTTTTTAGATGTATTTCTTGATAGTTGATGTTTTAGTGTCATTATTTGTAAATTTTATTTTCCAATTCGTTTTTGCATTTATATCAAGATACAATCGATCTAGTAAACTTACTGAATTATTTTATTAATTTTGATAGTTTGTAGGCTCTTTTGGATTTTCATCTTCCACATTCCTGTTATCCGTGAATAATGCCAACTTTACTCCTTCCTTTTAAACTTTTAAATATTTATCTTCTAAGCTTTATTAATTATGGACTATCTACTTTAGGTATAGCACTAAGGTTTGGAAATATCACATTTTCATAATTGCTCAGTGTAAAATATGTTCTAACTTTTTCTAACTCAGTCTTTGAACTGAGCTTTGACTCATGGGATACTTAGACATATGTATATTAATTTTCAAACAGTTGTCTTTGTCTTTGATTTCTAATCTAATTCCACTATGTTCAGAGAACATACTCTTGCATGATTTTTTTGTTGTTTGTAATATGTTTATACATGATTATGGCCTAGCATATTGTCTATTTTGGTAAATGTTCCATATACAACAATATGTCTCCATTTTCAACTTTTGCTTTATGAATTTTGAAGATAGGTTATTAGTACATATAACTTCTGGATGTATATATTTCTCTGATGTTTTATCATTGTAAGTCCTTTGTTATCTCTAATAATAATTTTGTTCTAAATTTTACTGTGTCTTTTATTAATTTGACCTCTTCTAGTTTCTTTAATGTATGCATCCTTTTATGTTCAATTTATATTTTTCCTTATATTTAAAGTGCAGTTTTTGTGAAAAGCATATAATCAGGGGTGCCTGGATGGCTCAGTTGGTTAAGCATCCACCTTCAGATCAGGTCATGATCCCGGGGTCCTGGGATGGAGTCCTGCACTGGGCTCCTTGCTCAGCAGGGAGTCTGCTTCTCCTTTTGCCCCTTCCCCTGCTCATGCTTGTGCTCTCTCTCTCTAATAAATAAATTTAAAAATCTTAAACATATCAGTGTTTAAAATGAGAAATCCTTGTTTTCTGAAACAATATCCTACTTTCCACAGTTATTGTTTTCTACAGTGAAATTGTAGAATGGTTTAAACAATGAAATAATTATTTTTTCATATTAATGAAATTTCGATACGTTATGTGCAGATTAATTTTTTTCACCCCACCAGTAATTCCTATAACTCTCAGAGAATTGAATCAAAATGTTCATTTTTAAACTTTAACACGAAATTCAGCACTAGGAACTGAAAAAGGAGAAAGAAGATAAGATTAAGTTCTATGGGCGCCTGGGTGGCTCAGTGGATTAAAGCCGCTGCCTTCGGCTCAGGTCATGATCCCAGGGTCCTGGGATCGAGGCCCACATCGGGCTCTCTGCTCAGCAGGGAGCCTGCTTCTTCCTCTCTCCTCTCTCTCTGCCTGCCTCTCTGCCTACTTGTGATCTCTCTCTCTGTGTCAAATGAATAAATAAAATCTTAAAAAAAAAAANCTCTCTCTGCCTGCCTCTCTGCCTACTTGTGATCTCTCTCTCTGTGTCAAATGAATAAATAAAATCTTAAAAAAAAAAAAAGATTAAGTTCTATAACCCTGGGCTTAAGGCAAAGACCAACAATAATTCTGAATATTAGCATTTGGACTTTCAATTCATTCAACCTCTAAATCTGTTTTATTTTTTTTTTCCTGAGCACTTATCATTATTTATTAAATGCCCATTGTGTGCCACTCTGTCAGTTGTCAGTAGGCATGCAAAAGTGAATCAGACAAAGTCCCTGGACTGAGCTTATGCCTCTCAGAAAAACCATTTATTTACACACAAACCATAATGTTTAGAAAGGGCTCTGATAAGAGACATTGAAGATTATTCTGGGAATATACAACATGAATAACAGATGATAAGAATCCTGACATTCCTAGAGGGAGTGACATGTAAGCCTAGACCCGAAGGTTTAGTACAGGGGGAGGAAAGGAGGAGAAAATTAGTTTTCTGGATCGGAAGAAAGCAAATGTGAGGTAATCTGGGGATGAGAAGGTTCATTTAAGGAAATTAAAGAAGTTCAGTATGGTTGGAGTATAACACATTTCAAAGAACATGATTATTTCAAATGCCCTTCCCTCTCCTACCTAAATCTGACCAGGCCTCCTTACCGGCCGCTGTATAGTCCCCACCTGTCTCTTGCCAGATGACCTTGTGAGCTGACCTTTTAGTTTCTTCTCTTAACACGGCAGAGTATATTTAAACATCAAACTGCACTCTGGATATTTTAAACCTTATTGCTGTTACCTCTTGCAAATTTTAACTACAGCTAAATATTTAGGAGGTAGTGATTACCTATGCGGCATCTTAATATGATGAAACATACAAGCCACATATCTGTATTATGGTTTTCATTACCTTTCCCAGCATCAGAGTGGGACATTGAATTTGTATTCCGATTAATAGCACTTTTAAATGAGGATCCCTGTGAGCTTTACAGTTTCGTTCTTGTCCTTTCTGTGTGTGTGTGAAAAAGATTGCATGTGTATGCTTATGTAATCAGTGACAAAATTCCCTGCTCTAGTTTTCACGGAAAGATACTTTTCAAAATATATAAGTGAGCTTATCTAACACAGAACAATTTTAGTAAAAAGGAAAGGTGGGGAAAAATAAGTCAGCTAGTTTGTAATGAGTGGTGCCAGGCGGGCCGCCATCTTGGCTGCCTCGAGGCACCGAAGATCGGCCTTATTTTCCTCACAGCGGCGATGCAGTGACATGTTGGGGAGTCCCGGGGGCTGATGCAGCACTTCACAGCCAGCAAGTTCTCTTGCTTCCCACAGTGCTGGCGTGTGAGGATCTGGTAGAAAACGGAGCGATAAACATAAGGCAGAATTCAGCGTCCATATGTTTAAAGTCCTCATGAGGCACTTTCTTTTTTTTTTTTTTTTTTTTTTTTTTTTTTTTTTTTTTTTTTTTTTTTTTTTT